>QGSO01000525.1:291064-755487 GCA_011037825.1 Carya cathayensis
ATTACCTTGTTATAAGTTTCAGTTTTTATTACTTTGTTATAAGTTTTGGAGTTTAAATTTTATTACCTTGTTATAGTTTCAAGTTTATTACCTAGTGTTGGTTTCAATTTTATTACTTTAATTTAGTTTGTCTTATTTCTTCGAGTTGATATTATAGACTTTTTATTTTTTATTTCATTCTAAAGTTTATTTATATTTTCTTAGTTTTTGATATGATTCCACTTAGATTTATTTTTGTTACTAAAAATATCATGTGTAACTAATTACTAAAGCTTGGGTTGTGGAATGAGATTTAATTTATTTTAGATTCTAGTTTGATGCAATATATTATTGTTTAATGTTGATTTCACTAAATTACTAGTCGGATTCAAATGGAAAATAGATTGCGGCTCTTGCTCTTGTTTTGTTGTTGACGTAAGGCACAACAAAAGCTTGAATTTATCAAGGTCTCTTTCGATTGTTTATGAATATAAATTTGGCTAGTAAATTAGAGAATTTCTTGAGAAAATATTGCAAATACTTGAGCTTAATTTTTATGTTCCGAATATCAATTCCTTGACTGGATTGTTAATCGAGAAATTATCTAGAATCCGAGATAAAAAGAATCTCAAACCCAACCCAAGTGTTTGTTAATTTGTTTTTTTAGAAACTCTAAATTCAATTTCAATTATTTTTTTTGGCATAGCATTTTAATTTTATTTTCACCTCACATACTCGATTCATTTGTTCCTTACAGATCCTTTATACGCTTTGATAACCCATTGTCCCTGTGGAATACGATTCTGGACTTATCCTTGATACAACTTGACACTTCTGCACTTGGAAGCACATTCTAAATTGAGTCAAGTTTTTGGCGCCGTTGCCGGGGACAACTGGTGTTTATCAGAGCCAACGTGATCTCTCGAGCGGCCAAATTTAGCATGGCCCTGTCACGATCTTCCACCAACTGTTTGTTGTAGTCAGCCAGCTTAGACGCGTCATCCTCAACAATCTTGAGTTCCTTCCTCAGGTCTTCATTCTGACGCTCACTCCTGGAGGCCTTACTCTTCAACTCTTCAATGCACTGCCACATATCCTCAATCTCTCGGAGCCATCTCCGGCGATTTAACTCGAACTTGTCATTTTGCCGAGTCATCTGCCTGAGCTTATAGTGCTCGAGATGGACCAGGGAGGCCAGGTAGAGGTTGGCCTAGAATAGCTCCCCAAGCTCTTCGCCGACCATAGCTGTTATCTGGTCAACGACCTGCAAAACAATGACAATACATGTAAGCAAAAAGAGAGCAACAAAAAAGGCATTCAAGAGTCAGATGCACGACAAGGGAGGAGTGCCTAGGACTATACCTGAGCAAAGGCAAGCCGCAGCTTCCGAGCTGTCCATTCATTGGCAGCAGCACGGGCCTTCTCAAGCTCCGACTCTAGACTCTGGCCCACCCCAGTTTCAATTGTATATGAAGGGCTGGTAGGGCCCAGAGGTAGGGAGTGGACGACCCTAATCCCCCTGTCTCCCTTTCACCAGCAACCCTCCAGAACTACCTGGGCAGCTCGATGACGAAGCTCGAGAAGATGGCCCCTTAGGGAATCATGACGAACGTCTGGCTTTGGCTCCTTAGGATCATCGTTGTCACTCAACACGACGACGTGAGAGGAGTGGGGAACCTCTTCATCCCGACGAGATTCAGACAAAGAAGAAGGGCGAGGAGGGTTTCTCAACGCATCCTTCTCACTTCCCTCTAGAGTCCGTTCTCTTTCTTCCTCCTCCTCTTCCTCTTCTTCTCTCTCTTCTTCTTCTTCTTCTTCCTCGGCCTCATCTCCCATTACTTCGGCCGATCTCCTGCCAGAAGCAAGAGGATCACTAGGAAAGGCATGCGACTTCTATGCCACCTCTGTGCCTCCACAAGCATGTTCCTCCCTTAGGGTGTCCTTGAAAGACTCGAACTTATCAATCTCACTCGGGTCGTGCAAAGGGAAGTGCACAAAAGTGTCGAGGAAGGCAGCCTCAAAGATTGAATCATCCTCTTCTTTGAAGATGGGAAGTGGCAGCTCGACAAGGGCAGGGCGTGGGTCCACGGAAGAGAAAGGACCAGCAGTTGGCAGAAGGGCTGTCAAGGAAGAAGCGCCAGCAGCAACACTCAACCTGCCAAGGAACGACGTCGTCCTCCCCCATATGGGGGAAGGAGGGGCCCGAACATGAGAGGGCTCTACCTGTTCTCCCCCACTAGGAGAATGCTCTCGGGAGCCAGCCCCACTCAAAGGCCTATGAAGAGAGTCATGGCGTGCCTTTGACCGCCTGTGGTTGGTTCAGGGGGAACAGCTGGGTGACTGGTAGAACTCCAAAATACTACTGTCGGAGAGGGCCACATCGATGTTCAATTCATACTTGTAGGCCCAGGCGCATTTAATGACCTTAGGGACAGGGGCCTCCTCCTGGGGAGTTTTCCTGATCTCCAGACTTTGCGCAAAAGGGAGGAGCCCCCAGTTGACTTGGATGGGAAACTCCCCCTGAGACAGTTCTTCCTTGGGGAACTCCCAGCCCGAACCGGAAATGAAGAAGAACTTCTTAGTGTGGTCTTTAACACTCGAATGACGGGACTCCAGCGTAGCGATCCTCTGGCTTGGGACCTTGTCTTGAAATCTGCACAGATTTCCCGGGCTACGGTTGATATGATGCACCGACAAGAACTCCTAAGCCGTCAGGTCGGGATACACCTCGCCCATTGCAGATAGGGCCTTCTTGGCGATGGCATAGCTGGACATCAGCATCCTCCAATGACTCAAATGCAAGAGGTTGGAGACTGTTGATGTCTAGCTATGTCATCGCCAGGAAGGCCCTCTTTGCGGCGGGCGACTTGGCATCCAAAAATCCCCCTCGATGCTAGAGCCCAAGTCAGGTATAAATATCTCGACCTCTTCCACAAGAAAGGATTGGACACTCTTTCATTCTTCAAATACTTAGAACTCTCAACTAACTTTAGCATCGAAGGACTCATGAGCTCAATCTGAGTCCACCCTTCATTCTTCTTGTAGGTTCCATAGTGTGGGCCCATGGAGCTGCCCAAGCAGCAAAACACAACATCAACAAGGAGCAACTATTTAGAAAACTAAAACATACCACTAATCTTAAGCACATATAAGCAATTCAATTAGATAATTCATTCTTTATTTTTCATGATTAACTTAAGTCTATATATTATTTGATATTTGTTTAATAAAAACACAACTAGAAGGTGAAAATGATATGACTTTATAGTTATTAATTGCCCAATAATCTAGTGGAATAGTGAATGATGTGGCTTCATATGAACAACACTTCAAGGCCGTTTGGATTGAGAAAGACTCTCATTTCAGTGAGCCAAGGTGGGTGATGTGGCTCAACAGTAGCAAGCAAAGCTCCTACTTTCAAAATCATATATATGTTATTGATTTGTGCTTGGATATGCAACCATACAGACCTTGATGACTGGAGTTTTATGAAAGGATACCATATTGAAGGTATTGTCAACTAAGCTTAGCTGATTAAATCATTGATTTCATGTCAAAGACTGGTGTAAAAATGCAGTATTCTATAAGAATGAAATGTGGGTTTTGTTTTTCAGAAAACTGAGTTACGAGGAGCACATAATCATCAGCATAGTAATGATATGGATGGGAGGATTTTAAAATTTGGGATCGGGACTGGTGATAACTTTTTCTAGACTCATTTCTTATTGGGTCAGGTCCGTCATATAGAAACACCAATTTTTCCCCTTAAAATGCCTAATAAGAGAAGTAAGGTAACTCTTTATAAATCTCAGGATGAGTTTGTTACCTTGTTCCCCAATACGCCCCCTCACGTGTGGGCCGATATTTCCGGTACCATCATCATGGGTAGGTCGTAGGAACCCATCATCGAACTTAGGTTAACCTGTCTCTGATACCATATGAAATCACCACTTATCCCAAAAGTTTAAACTGATGGGAAGAGGTAGATTTTATTATTTATTTTCTATCTTAACACTCCCCTCACGTGTGGCCAAACTCCCTCTCAATAGGTGGCCCAACACATGGAATATTTAATTATTTATCCTCTGCTTACACCATGCCACTTTATCATACACTCTTACATGAAGCTTATAAAAAGGATGAATATAAAAGAATCTTACATATTGGCTGTTATTCCACGTCCACGTGATATAATAAGCATGACATAGGATTTCACAAGTTCCAAATGATGAAGAAGGGAAGTCTAACAATAATTCATGTAGTTGAAAGAAACTAGAGTGCATATATATCCACACTAGATGTGGAATTAGTTCTGTTACTGTTGAACCACCCCAGTCAGTTTTGTGCTAAATGATCATAAATTTACAATAACATACTTTGTATTCATTTATCTGTAATATTTCTTCTCTTCTTTATATATACTTTGAAACAATAACTTTGCTCCTATTTGGTATTTTTGTGTTAAATGACCATAAATTTAAAAATAAAAATAAAAATTGAAAGATCATGTTTTTAAAGATCAAGAACAATACATCTTTATAAACAAAATTTAAAATAGAAGAGGATTAAAAAACATCACTTTTCTCACGCATCGCGCGAGTGTGCAGCTAGTGTTACAATAAGCTTCGGGGCAGCACGGTGAAAAGGCTTCATAGAGACAGATGTGTTTCCATAGAAAAATCTGAGCTACCCACAAAAGGAGAATAGAAAGAAAAACAGTCTTTGATCAACAATATGTGAGATTTAGAGTAAAAATGATCCACCATTGCTGATCACATAAGTCATCTGCTTCTGATGCTCTTGACCTCTATCAAACCTACACTACCATGTCAAACAATGGATTTGGTGAAGTTTTCAGTGCACACAGTCATTCATCTCCTTTCTTTACCTCTACGGGCGAGGAAATCTGTTTCAGAAACCACTGGATTTGTGTTCTTGAGTGGCATTTCGTGGTTATGTTTTCCCTCATATGTTGTGATAAAAGCTCTTGGATCTTCTGATGTTCTTTCCACATGTTTGCGCACACTGCATTTGAGACTGGTACATCTGTAGTAACTTCTGCAAGACACATGGAATGAGGTTTAAGGAATATTATCTGGAAAGAAAGATCAATCGCTTCTTACTTAAAGGACTTGAATATAAAGGCCACATTAGACCAGGAACCTGAAATAGAGAAGATTATATCAACATAAAATGGACAAGAATCCCAACCTGGGATATGGATTTCCCTTGACAACCTTCTGTCCATATTTCCTCCAGCGAAAGCCATCGGTCATAGTTTCAGAATCGGTGGAGTTTTGCAACACAATGCGGGGCTCTTGTGTGCCTTTCCCTAAAGGACGTGCTTCGTTGGATTGACTCTCACTTTTCCTGAAGCAGAGAACATTAAGTTCAGCAAAAACAATCGTATGCCACTTGAATGAAAAGAACGATTATAATGTGGGCTCAAAAAGAGAGCTTACTAATTTTAACAATATGCTGAATTTTGGACATAACCCTAAAATTATTTTTAGCATCAATTGAAACATCATTCCCAAAAGCACAAGGATATAAAGCTCTCTTTATCACCAATTCAGCATGCAAAACCATCTCAGATTGGGTTACCTAGTATAGCCAGTGTGTCTTTCATTTTAGACAGCTATAAATATCCACTTAATCTTACCTTTTTTTGCTTTTGGGTTCCTCATCCACCAGCTCCATGGTTTTGTTTCCTTCTTCACATTCTCCACTAAGGCCACAGGAATTATCAGGAGTACCACCACCACCAGCAATTGTACCAGTTGAGACAGGATCACAAGTTAGGGCAGCATTACCCTGATAAGTAGAACGTGAAGCCAATCCTACTTCATTCTGATTTTCTACCCTGCCTTCAGAAGCATCATTTCCTTCATTGTATCTGCTGCTGGTGGTATCTTGACCAAGCCCATCAGATACAATTCCTAGCCCTTGTGTTGTCCCTGATGAGTTGCGCTTAAGAGGCTGAGGCTTTGAATGGTTGTGCTCACCCTTGTAAACAATCTCTGCAATCTGACCATCCAATGATCTCTCAACCTTCTTTTTCACGGGGCAATTTGGATGTGTGCACTTGTAATAACTTCTTGGGTACTCACTTCCTTTGACTTGCTTTTGGCCATATTTTCTCCAATTATATCCATCATAAGAAGGAGAAGGACTATCACCATTAGCTGTAGTCGGCAAAGCTTTCGGATCCTCCTCCTGTTTCTGGGATGCTACCTTTGAGGGCCCAACTGCCTGATTTGTTTCAACTCGTGAGGGAATTTTCTGGTGAAGATTTGAGCTTTTCTGGGATCTGAACTTACGTTTCTCTTGGTTTGAATGTTGGGAAGAGGTCTCGACTGTTGGTTGTGGTGGTTGATGATTAGTATTGAAGTTTCCCTGTTCAAAAAGAAAAGGAATATTCTTACGCTTAGGAAGCCTACAAAATATCCAAGGTCATTGAATCAGATGGAAAAAATAAAGAAATAAAAATAACAACAGAACGACATGAATAACCATTAAGAGACCATACATGTTGGAAAAGAAAGAGGTAACCCTATAAAACAACAAATACGCATATGTTAGCAACTGACCATATTTGCCAAGAGAGAAGCAGTCGTCTTTGATACAAATTTCGCCAATGGTTTGTATACCACAGTTGCTTTGCTGTCAAATTTCGGGACCTCTTCAGCTGAATTACAAAGAGCTGCTCCCGAGATTTTGGCCTGAAATCACCAACCAACAGAAGGATCAGAAGAAATTAAATGACTAAGGACTCTGAGAAGAACTTAGAAGTTCATCTTCTTTGAGAAGAACTTAGAAGGTCACCTGAGAAGAAACTGCCCCAGGTGGAGCACGATTCACCATTGGCTTGAACCTCACTGTCTTTGGTCGAATAGCAGTAACTGCAGTTGAACATACATTGGAGGGCGAGGCATTAATGGCGCCTGCAAGAAGTTCTGAGAAAGATCTAAAACTGGAACAAGTCGGTCTGGAGGCAACTGGCTTAGCAATAACTACTCTCTCTGCTTCCTTAGTATCCATCTCAAATGATTATATGCTTTTCTAATTTAATGTTTCATAGAGCATTATGCCTCGATGAATAAAAGGAGAGCTCTGAACTCCAATTGGCCTGGAATACTCGACATTCCTCTATTAGAGACAGCAAGAGTAGACTATAAACTTGTTGGGAGGTGATACTTTAAGCAGGACAACTAAAGCATGCTTCAAATGTTCCTTTCATATGTGTTGATTCCAGATTTACCTAGCCAAAGTTCTTCAAACCTGCATTATCCAATGATGATCAGATAAACAACTAGCAAATAGAGAAATAAAATTATAACAAGGAAGAAAAGCAAAGCCATTAAGTTATTAACAATCCATTATTCTGTCACATGCAGCCACGCATATCACGTGGTATCAGAATCCTGGCTATGTGAAACCTGGATTGCAAATCTGACTTACAATTAGCCAAGACACGTAAATGGGATTAACTTTCTATAGTTCACCAAGACAAAATGTTCATCACTCAGACCAACCTTTCTGGAACTGAATTTAGCTTAGTTATTGGATACCATTGTAGGAAGATGGGAATGCAGGAGAAACTAATAAGATGATTGTCAACTTAATCGGCTAGCTAGCTTCAGAAGAAAGCCTTACACTTGTTAAATCTTTAAAAAGAACTGATGCGATGTAACTGGATCAAATTCAAGCAAGTATTTTAAACTAGAAGCAAACATAGTTTCTTCTATTATTGAAGTTATTTTCAGTTTAAAAACTATTAAAGCTTAAACAACTTAAAATAGAACAATCTTCGAATCAACTCTGACCAGTAAATGAATTTCAGTTTTATCTTCTCCTTTTCTTAATGTTGAAGGCATTGTAGAAAGAAGGATGAATTTCAATCGTCAGTAAACATTGTGTGATGCAAGGGCCTCGTAGTCTGAATCCGACTGATGTCTACTCAATTCAGAGTATATATAGTAAAACTATTACAGTAAATTAACAGATAAAAAATATGTGTACGAGGAACTTCCACTGCTACCAAGTTGTAAGCAAAATATGAGTTATAGAGAAACTCCAAGAACAATTTCTGACAATCCCTATAATAAGATAATAAATCAACATTGCACTGAAAAGCAATAAATCAATATCTCCAGAAGTCATTTGCAAACGACTTGATAATATGAGATATAGCCGATGGTGTTTCCCAAAATATTTATTTGAGCAACTGAGATTTCTCTCTACAACTTTGAGTATGACAATCTTTAGTTGAACAATGGAATTCTTTTTTCTTAACTCTATAGAACAGTAATTCATATTCTCCATCAAAATAAAAGACAACACAGATAGACAATGGATTATGGATTTCCTCGTCCAACTTCACATCTACAAGCAACCGTAATGATGCTTATCTGCCTACAACACAACGAATTTCTTGGTTCTCATTGCAAGTTTGCAATAAAGTTAAATGATTTTCAACTTAAAAATACCAACTTGAATCTTATCATTAATCCCAAAGTTGATGATAAAAACCCTATTGCTATTAGCCTTTCCAGATTCATTTTCCTCCTCCAAAGACATGATACCAAGAATCTAATGCGACTAGCAGAGCTAAGAACTACCATAAAATATCGCCATCTGTATATGGGACATTCTTAACTACTAAATCATTAAGAAAACCAAAAACCAATCTGAATCATTTCATCTTTTGAAGGATAAAAAAGAAAAAGAAGAAAAAACCCAGCACTATAAGCAACAAGTTAGTTTAGGAGTTCTGCAATAATGGACACTAAATTGCAAGAATACAAAACAAAGCATCAAATAAACAGAGATTTTTCCTTTTTTATTAGCCCAACTCACTGAAACAGAAGCTTTCTCCTAATTCACACCAAGACTTAAAACTTTCAAAACCAAAACGGAAGGTGCTGGATAATATGCGACCATTAGAACTAAAGCACATGCAATCGAGTCACAGATCAAATCCGAAGACATTCAGATAGACAAAATCAAAATAAAAGGAAAGGAAGGGAGAGCCAACCAGAATGGCAATAACTAGCAAGCAAAGAAGTTTGTTGGCTTCTTGAAACACCGTTAACCAATTCATTTTATGCCATTTGGCTGGACCTGTATTGGGTGTAGGCTTTTTTGTGAGCAAATAAATAAACCTGAATTTAGAAAGTAAAAGCGTGACATATATACAAGAACTTGACCTCTCAGAGAGAGAAACCTCAACCAGTTTAACATGTAACGACGCCCAATCATATCGGGTTCTTATTAAGCAAAAACAACCTTGAAGACTTTACACTGGTCATTCAGTGCCTGTGGTTTTTTAACAGTTCAGAGAGAGAGGGAGAGAGACAGGCTTACTAAGGAAAACAGATGGGAAAGTTGCAGCAGAAAGTAAGGCAAATCCAAGAAAAAACTTTACTATGTGGATTTCAGTACTTTAGTCTCAAAGACAGAGATTACCGGACTGGTTTGGACCAAGAACCCCGAGCCTACTTGTACGGACAACCGACTGTCTCAGCGTCTCTCTGCTTCCCATTTTTTGACTCTCGGATAAATAGATAACATATCATAGCGCGTGATGTGCACTCAAGACCCCAGTTCGGGCCAGCTCAACAGGAAACCAAACTAAACGGCTGAAAACCTGACACTGTAATTGATTTGGGTCTTAATCTGGTCCTCTATTGATCACACCGACCATCTCTGAAGAAAAGGAATCGAAAGTTACTGGCAGTAAAGATATATTTTTTGAAACTTCCAACACTCTCTGATCATATAATCCTTGTACAAACAAACAATTTTGGGACAATCTTGTTAGCAACCATAATTCAAGGGCAAAGCGAGATCCAGGTTGGTTGCAAGACATGTCAAGTACAAAGTAAAAGCTGACGACTTATGGTTAGGAAAACATGTAATGTGCAATAATGTTGTCGGTTAATTCTTTGCATTAATCTGGCTAGGCAATGCCAATTGCTCAAGAGCTGCGTACAAACAGAAAGAAGGGTTATTTGTTGCACTTACACTAGAAAATGATCTTAGCAAATTATTTTAATTGAATTGAACAGCTTGAGTTTCCTTTCAGGGAAGTTAATAATTTTACACTCCCATCTCTGAAAATGCATACATAGAGCAGCTTCATACATGGACCAAACTATGTTTTAAAATGCATGATATCAACTTATATCACTGGGGAGACATAGAAAAATGAATTGTAGGATAGTAAAAGATTTTGTTAATAACCCCTCCACAACCAGTATAAAGACTCATTCGATTCTCAAACTGGTGTGTAGAGCATACCATCCACGTCATTTTAATGATAAAATTTTAATTGTAAGATTCAAATTTTAAATCAAATTATACATTATAAGTAATTTATTAAGTGCAATTTACCCTAATAATTGAGGATACATTTTTTTTCCTTGTATAAAACCATGTGAACATATCAGTAGTGCCCATGAGACATTGGGAGATTAAGATGAAATTACATATTTTTAATATAAAGTTGTGCTTGCGAGGCAAAGAAATCCTATTGGATTCGATTCATGGAAGGCCAAATGCTATTGGGATGAATTCATTGTTTTAAGAAAAATGAGTTTTTTATTCATTGAGTTACAGCAGTGTAAGGCACCACCAAGTAGAATGGCATTTATGGGTAAAGTTGCATTTTAATTGGCCTCAGAATTTATGTACAAAATATAAAATAGAATAATTTAAAAAAAAATTATAAACAAAAATGAAATCTCAGTAGAGAGAGAGGTTTGTCATATAGCATAGAGTTAGATTAGAGGGTTAGTTGAGGTTTGGGACCTTCGGAAAGTTAGTTGGGAACACGTGGGATACATTCATCCCCAAGTTCCAACTCCCAAAAACAACAAAAAAATTCCCAAAAACCTGTTATTCTATGGCCAGACTGGTAGTTGCATTATGCCACACACGTGCGTGCCAATGGAATTGCTCTCCGATCCCTCCATTTTTCTCTATATTTTTTTAATTTTTTGGGATAAGTAATTAAGCTCCCCTGAAATATCTCCCAAAACTAAAGCTTGTACCCATCGAATCACCACAATCAATTCAAAATTTCATATATATATATATATATATAGAAATCATGTCAAGACTTTGGAAACCATAAATCACAATAATATATAAATTTACGTCATGTTTGGAACGTCATGTTTAGAATTTAGACTGAACTGGGATCTAAATACACAACTCTCAAATTATTAAATTCATCTCAACTCAAAATATCTTTACACGTAAGATCCACAACCTTTTTTAACTTCTCATAAATACATCTAAACTCATCTTAGGTGAATTCTACAAAACTCATTCCATCATCTCAACTTATTATTATTTATAAAACACTTAACTCAGTTCAGCATTCAAACGGAGACTTAATAGTCATTTTTTCCCCGTACACAGGATTGGGTCATTGAATTGGTGCATATGGTATTGTGGGATCCTATCCTTTTCGTATTCATGACTATACATTATTATTATTGTTATTATTATTATTATTTTGGTTTAAGCGACAGACTCGAACACTGAAAATAGAATAAAATAAGTAGTAACCCACGTTGTTCGTGCTCAAGTGTCCATTAAATAAAAATAGTTGACTGATGATTCCGATGACCAGATTATAGCTTACACATATTAGTTCGATTTTATATAATGTTATGGTACCAATGTAGAAAGCACTGTTACAAATTAAAGAGAAAAACAAAGCATTGTTACAAACATATTCTTCGGAATTCCCTACCAAATCATTCCAAGAAAAGTAGTTGTGGCATGATCTAGATAAAGAATTATGGGTATGTCTTGGTTCTACAGGTGAGATCCGAGTATGTGGATGAAAGAAGACATTCTTGTACCACTTTGGCTCTCATACCATGTAAATAAAATAGCCTAGAGTTTGTATAGCGTTTACAGTAATCAAAAGTAGTCATTTACAGCTCTGCTTCTAGCTGTACGGAAGCTATAGAAGGACATATACAGCTGCTATGTAACGGATACAATGTTTACATTATATAAAACTATAATCATGTATGTATTTACTGTAATCTCGTAGAGATATTTTAGCAACAAATCATGGTCTTGTCTCTTCAAGAAAAATGTTGAGAATATTTGAGAATTTTTAGACAAATTTTGAAAATTATTTAAATTAAAAGTAGTTAACATTTGGCTTGTATTGAGGTAGAAGAGGTTAAAAAAATCGATATCTGATTCCGAGTCGTGTAAGACTCAATTCAATGAATTTGACAATTCAAAAAATTAAATTTAACAATTTATGACAATTTTGCATCGGTTTTTTTATTATTAATAAAAATTATGAAAAATCATATATAATTATTTAATATCATATGAAAAAACATGGACAATACACAATTCAAGCATTTAATATGATATATAAAAGAGTTTAAAGTATTATTTTATTGACTACTTTTAATAGGAATATAATATGAATTTAAATAATTTCAAGAAATATGTGATTTATGTATTTAGCCTCAATTGTATACACTTTTTTGTCTCGAATGTTCTCATTTACGAAGAAGGTAAATATCACTAAGTTATAAGCACATGGCAATAGTAGTATCTTGTGCAAAATCACAAGTTTAATACAAAATACTTATCATCTCTTAATTTTTCTGTTCAACTAAAGAAAGTAAAGAATATTATGTTTCATTTTCTCTACGATTCTTATCGAATACAATGATGAAAAGGTTTAGATATATAAAATATATATATATATATATATATAATTCCATCGTATTTTAGTACAAGCTATAAAAGAAATGCATTTATCAAATATAGTTAAAAAAAATAAACACAATTTCGAATTAGATGGAATTAGCTTAAATTGGTCTGCAATCAACTTGAATCGACTGATTAAAGTGGTTCACTTAAGGAATAAAAAAAATACTAAAATCGATTTTTCTAACCAATTCAAATTGAATCAATTGGATTGGTTTGAATCGAACTAAATCAATTTTTTTTTTCATTACTTTTTAAGGGATACTCTTTTGGATTAGTAGGTTTATTTGAATATTTTGAATTAGGGGCCCTGCCACCCTTCTGCATGCTGTTAGGACCTGCTTGAGAACCTGTTGTATTGATGGTTGGTTGTATTGGTGTAAACAAGAAGATGATGAAGAATAAAGGAAAGCTTGCAGCGGTAATCCAGCCGAATGCACCTAAGCTGTTTGATAAAATGCTTGCATGAAAATACACTACTCAGAATGGATACGAGAATACTTCGAGAGCTCCCAAACCTCCAAATTGCATTAACAAAGTTCAGACAATTTTCAGATGATTCTCTCTGTGCCGTTTTCCCTTCCAATATGGACATAGTCCATGACTGACAGAACAACTAAAACAGCAACACGTGTAATGTAAAAGAACAGAATGGAAAAAGGCAGTTATTTAAAACACATCGTTTGGACATGACCCAAACGCTGCGTTTTACTAAAGGAATTGATTAAAAACAACTCTCAAAACGCATAGCTTTATTAAATGGAGTATCCCCTCACACGGAGCCGTTTCCTTCCAGCTTGAAGGCCTTCTCACACACCTACGTACAACGTCGTTGTTACTTTTTCTCTTACAGGTTCACTTCACTTCACTTCCTGCACACACTTCACTTCACTTCTACCTCCTTTCACGAACAAATCCTCCCCATTTTCCTTCTCAAACTTAGGGCTAAGTAACTGGGTTCTTGACACATCCCCCCTTGGCAGTTGAGCACCCCTGGCCGTCAAATGCCAGGGTATAGGCCTCCACCTGTACCTGAGAACCCATGCGGGGCCTAAGCTGGGCGTAGGCTTGCCTCATTGGCCATGTTTGTCTACATATATATAATAATTATTTTTTTAATAAAACGACGTGGTTTTAATATAAGATTTTTAAATATTTCCCCAACCCTTCACCTCCTCTCTCTCTCTCTGTTGTAGTGTTTTATGGTGTCATCACCATCATAGCCTCTCTCTTTCTCTCGCCATCACCCCTAGCTGATATCTCTCTTCTTCTATCTCTAGTTAGTTTTTCTCTAATTGGTGATTTTTTGTCTGGTGGGGAGAAGGGGGTGGACATGGTCAGGTTTTGGGACGGACAGACTAGGAGGCCAAAACTTGCCCACGTCCATGTGGGGGGTGGGGGTGGGGGAAGGGGCAGGGGCACCCCCGTTTCGGAGGAATGCAGGGTAGCAAACGTAGTTTGAATATAATCTTTTAAATGTTACTTTTTTGGGTTTTTATATTTTCCTCTAAAACCTTTTGAGATTTAAAGATATTTGGTTTGAAAATAAATTTTTAACAAAAGATAAATCTGGTCTAACACCCCTTGTGCTATGACTGACTTAGAATTTGGTCCTTGTGCGAATTTTTTTAGGAATAACACTGAATTGTACAAGTGATTTCGAATTAGTTCCCTCTATTAAATTTTCTGTCCATCATCGTTAACGAAAGACACACTGGCCTCTTCACAAGCTGCCGTGCCACCTCAATGTGACCGCTCCATTGGACAACTCCATATAAAAAATATATATATATTTAATGATTAAAGAAGTAATGTTTAATGTATTGATGTATTTTTTTATTTTTTAAAATATTTAAATTTATTAAAAAATGTGAAAAGATAAAAAATCAAAAAATAAAAACTGCAAAATGTACTAGTTGTCAAATAGAGAGATGCTACTCAAGTGGCAGAGTAGCACTGCTCAAAGTTAATTAGCACGTTAATTAAGAGAAACAAATTGTAATTAATTACTTTTAAGTATTATAAAGTCTAACAATCATTAAATATTATTTAAGAAAAATTCTACATGAAAACCTTATATTACATAGCTCTACTTAATAAATATATGATTTGTCATTTTTATCCTTCTCTCTTAAATTTTAAATAAGTGTATATAAATAGAATGAAAAAAAATAAAAAATCACATATTAGTCAGATGAAAGTGTGCAGTATAAGACTTCCCATAGCATTTTTCATTATTTGAAAGTCACATATTTTCAAGTAGAGAATAGGATTTTTTGCCCGAATTGTAATTTTTTGGTATTTTGGTTCCATTTTGTAAAGTTTAGAGATTACAATAATAAAGTCAAACTGCAAAAATTATTTTATTATTTAACCTTGTTTAAATGGATGTAAAATTGAATAATATTATATACAGTTTTAAGATGTGCAAGTTTCGAACACTTTTTTTTTTTAAAATAGAGTTCGCTATCAAAAAAATTATTTTTTATATAAATCTCATATTTACCAACTTTTTTAAAGGAAGTGTGTAACCCTTATACACCCTAAGACTATAAATATTATTTCTCAATAAATTATCATTTACTTCAAACTAATTACAACAGAACTTATTAAAAAGACGCTTCAAACTGGACGTCGTGTCAAATCCATTCTTACACTCTCCAATGAAAGACAGACACGTAAACTTTCTATGATAATTAGGATAGAACTAATTTAGGTGATTACCGTGATTGTACGCATTTTCTCTCTCTCTGCTCAGTCACTCTCTCTCTCCTCAAAATCAAAACTGCTTTGTTTTTACCCCTCCATCTCGGAAAGATCCTCACAATCAAGAAAGTTCTGTAAGTATTTGTCCCTTTTTCTTTCTAAATTTAATTGATGGAGCTAAGGGCATTTCAATAGCGTTTGAGATTGTCACCAGCAGCAACTGATCATTAATTATGGGTAATATTTACTCTAATAAACAGGTATGCTCTTAATTGTATATCTTTGATATGTTCTCTGCATCACTTCCTTTGTGAATTCATAGTCTTAACGTCTGAAAGAGGAAGTGGGAGTGAGTGATTGAGAGTTAGGATCGGTTGTATAGTAATTATGCTTCCTGTTCAAAGGTTTACTCAAATTATTAAGTCGACAGATGTAGTTGTTATGTAAACAATGGCTTCATGGTTGAACAGATTTTTCTGGTAGACAGCAAGGAAGGGATTGGTCGGTGGTATTGCCCTCTAAAAGTTGTACAAATGAGTTGATTTCAACCCCATATTTCCCGTTGGCATTACATAGCAAATATAATTTAATACAACTATCATATGACTTAAAACAGATCTATGATTATAAATAAACAAAATTATTCGCCAAGCTCCCTCCAACTTGATTCGTTTATAAAATGAGACATTCGTGAATACAAAGATACAAATAATTATTACACGATTCAATTAACACGTTTACACGTTACTTACCATATAAGCTGTATTCAACTTTGGCATGGTTATGTCAAACGTAACCGAACAAAAATCA
The DNA here is from genome assembly GCA_011037825.1 of Carya cathayensis. NCBI lineage: Eukaryota > Viridiplantae > Streptophyta > Magnoliopsida > Fagales > Juglandaceae > Carya > Carya cathayensis. Next base: position 307,316 of record QGSO01000525.1, read on the forward strand.
AACAATTCGACTAATCCAACTTTGCTCAACAAAATGAAGTTTTTTTTTTTAATTTTTTTAGTCAGAATCGGAAGTGACGCCAAACCGACTCTGACTTCGACTTTATGCTCTGACTCTGACTTCGATATTATACATATATTATAAAAATATCTATTTATGTATATATTGATCATATGTACTAATATAGTTATATAACTAAAACTTATATGGTTAAATTCAATAATATACTAGTATGAGCTAATTATACTTATACTATAATATAAATAGATTAATAATAGTTTAATATATGTAAACATCGTAGTATTTACTACCGTACATAATTAAGTATAAAAATAAGTTAGGCATTAGTATAATAACATGTATAATAGCACATAATACTAATGTATAATAATATGTAATTAGACATTAGAAACAATTCTAGTATAGAAATAAGTGACACTAACATAATATAATTACATGTAATTAGAAACTATGATATAAGTCTAGTATAAAAATAAGTTAGACACTAGTATAGAATGTCTAATATAATAAGTTAATAATACATAATACTATTGTATAATAACATGTAATTAGACATAATAATATGTAATATTATAGCATGATAACATGTAACTAGACACTATAGTATAAATTTAGTATAAAAATACGTTAGATATTAGTATAAAACTAAGTCTGGTCTAATAAATTAATAACACATAAATTATAATAGTATAGTATAATAATATTTAATTACACACTAGTGAATTAGTATTTATTAATAATCAATACTAACAATTACAAAAACCATAAATAAAAATACTTATGGCCAAAACAAAGATTATAATTAAATTTAGGACTTTTTTTTTTTAAAGAAAAGGTTTGATTTAGGGTTTAAGGAAAAAAATTTAGGGAGAAAAAAAAATTTGAGCTCCAATTATATTTACTATTACTATTTTTTATAATTAAATATTTACTGAAAATATTGATGTGGAATGACCATTCACAAGGATATCTTGTTGATCTTATTCAAAGAGATTTGGTTAAAATTTGACTAAATATGAAGCTAAAAAAGAACCTAGAAAAATATCCAAATCTGAATCCGCTCCGACAAGCCGTCGAAGTTGGATCAGAACCTACGCAAATCTAAGTCGGAATTTCAAACTCGAACTCCGACAACATCTAAATCGGAGTCAGATTTAGAGAATTCTAACTCTGATGAGGTCGATACTCGCCACTAGTAAATGCGATCGACATTGACTAGTCATAGTCAGCAAAGTCACTAAGACAAAATATAAATAACCTATATGTCATAAAGTGTTATGCATGATTTAATACAAATACACGATTTGTCACTTTTAACTTCTAAGATCTACAACTTCATATATATAAGTCTACCAAGCTAACTTAAATGTTATAATGGCATAATTAAGTAACTAATTACAACAATGAGCTTGTGAAAATGTAAAAGACTTCAATTAAGTAATTGTTCTTTTAAAAATAATAAATAAATCAAACTCTTAGGCAACATTTGATTACCAAGGCAGCCCAACTCAACTTAACTCATCTCATTTAATCTAGGGGTGTGCATCTGGATTTGAATCCAGATATCCAGCCAAAACTGGATCCGGATTTCTAAACCAGGGCAGTTATCTGCCCGAATTGAATCCGAACTCAATCCAGGTGGATAACCGGATTCAATTCAGATATCCAGATTTCAACCGGATATCCAAATTGTTTGTTTCTATTTTAAGATAAAAGCCAGATCCAGATTATAATCAGATTCAATCGGGTTTTGTAATATTTTATTTTTAAAAAAAAAATTTAACTTTAAAAAAAATTATAGTACTTTTTAAAAAAAAAAATCTAATATCTTGTTCAAATTGCCTAGATTTTTTTAAATAAAATAATTTAAACACTTTTAAAAAGTTTTTTTTTAAATAAATTGAAGAACAAAATTTTAAAAAAATACAAAATAGGTAATATTGTCGTTATATCACAATACAAAACATAAATTTACAAAAAAATAAATAAATAATAATACATCACAACTAATTAAACTAATATAATATCACTAATCTTAACCGATAAAAGAAATTATAAAAATTAATTAATTAATTAAAAAACCGGATTATAAAACCGGATCCAGGTTTTCCTAAACCGCCCGAGTGTAATCCGAGCGGATAACTACCCGCATTCCAGATTTCCGTATTGAAAAAAAATCTGGTCCGGATGAACACTCTTAATCTAATCATTATAACTTTCTCAACTTTCAACACAAAATATAATAAACGATTCAACTTTTTTAAATCTCAATTCAACTTTTTCAAATCTTAAAATAATAATAATATTAAAAAATAATATTTTAAACTTTCATCTCAAATCAAACCACTATTCAAACCGGGCCAAAACAAACTTGAAACAGTCATGGCTATAAATAATAGCTCAACGATGAGCTTAAACTCTGCTACTGTACGAATATATAAGTAAATGAATAGAGCTTTAACATTCCGTACTCACTCGAACTCGATGCAGAGTACACTCTAAAATTCTAAATAGATCAAATAAAGCACAATAATTTGACTAAGCAAGAAGCTTTATTTTGTACACGTCATTATCGAGGTGAATTTTTAATTTGATGGGTGGACTTGATTAGGTAAAATGTACAGCACAATCTATCTTGCACCACTCAAATCTCTTGCAGTCAAGAGCTGGTATGTGCCCCGATTCAATGTGTGCAGCTGTGTTAACTTACTGCTTGGCAATTCTTGAGCCAACCAGCTCGGCCAGCTGCAAAGGAAACCCAATCAAAGCATGGATTGAATATGATTTAGCCAGAACCAACCAACCACAGGGTGTCTTAAACCGACACAACATCCTTTTTTTTTTATAGGTATAAACCGACACAACATCCTTTAACTGCTTATGCGGGTTCATTTCACAAATATCATACTGGAAAATTCATTTGTCACTACATATATGACTGACTGAGGGATACCATAAAGCCCAAGAGAAAACAAGGGAAAATGGGACGTATACTTAAGAAAGAGTTTTGCTACATACAAGTACAATTGCACACTAATCTATGTACCAATACTGATTTATTCATACTTAAAATTTAAATTAACATTGTTTTCAATAAAATCTACTTTTTGATCAATCACATCACATTAGTGCACAGATTAGTGCACAATTATGCTTGCAACTATATTTTTCCCTTAAGAAACCTGTCCTACTTAAGAGATGTATTCAGTGTGCCATACAATGCACACAAGTACTTTTTGAAAACACAATCTCAGACATTTCAGACCCGCTGTACAAAAGATCATGAAATCTATAATCATTCAAAATCACCAACATCAATAAAGATACATAAAAAATGAGACATTCGTGAATACAAAGATACAAATAATTATTACATAATTCAATTCACAAGTTTACACATTACCTACCATATAAGCTGTATTCAACTTTGGCATGGTTATGTCAAATGTAAATACTAGGACTGAACAAAAATAAAAAAATTCGACTCTGAATCCGACTTCGCTCAACAAAATGAAGTTTTTTTTAAAAATTTTTTTTAGTCAGAATCGGTGGTGTCACCAAACAAACTCTGACTTTGACTTTATGCCAAAATTTTGAATTTCATTCCGTTCCGGCCAGAATTTGTCATTTCGGTGCAGTGTCCGGTACACTCTACCACCTCATTCCATTTCGCTTTAAATTCCGGTTATTCTAGTCCCGTTTCGGATTCCAGTCAAATTCCAACCATTTCAGACTATTTTTTAATTTTTTTTTTATACTTAAATGACATTTTTGTAAATTTTAAATTCAAACAGTATTTAATTAATTCTAAAATATAAATATATTTGTATAATTTTAATTTTTTTATAACTTTAAATATGTCCATTCATTCTTTATTTTTTTAAATATCATTATTTTTAATAATTTATCTATTCTTACATTTTTTTTTCTTTATTTTTGTGTCTTAACTCAAGTTTGTGATTTTTTTCAACATATATTCATTTTATAAATATTCAATTCTTCTATATATATACACATATACATGATACACACTTACATATATATATGTATTTATTTTATTAGTTGTTAGTTTATATATACATATAAATATTTTTATATCATATATAATTAATCCCGAAACAATACACCGAAATATACCGCTACCGAAATATTTCATTTCAGTGCCTTAACCAAAATGGTCATCGAAACGATATTCAAAACTTTGCTTTATGCTCTGACTCTGACTTCGATATTATACATATATTATAAAAATATCTATTTATGTATATATTGATCATGTGTACTAATATACTTATATAACTAGAACTTATATGGTTAAATTTAATAATATACTAGTATGAGCTAATTATACTTATACTATAATATAAATTAATTAATAATAGTTTAGTATATGTAAACATCATAATATTTACTACCATACATAAGTAAGTATAGAAATAAGTTAGGCACTAGTATAATAACATATATAAAGCACATGATACTAATGTATAATAATATGTAATTAGACTTTAGAAATAATTCTAGTATAGAAATAAATTAGACACTAATATAATATACTTACATGTAATTAGACACTATGATATAAGTCTAGTATAAAAATAAGTTAGACACCAGTATGGAAAGTCGAATATAATAAGTTAATAACACATAATTCTATTATATAATAACATGTAATTAGACATAATAATATGTAATATTATAGTATGATAACATGTAATTAGACATTATAGTATAAGTTTAGTATAAAAATAAGTTAGATATTAGTATAAAACTAAGTCTAGTCTAATAAATTAATAACATAATAATTATAATAGTATAGTATAATAATATATAATTACACACTAGTGAATTAGTATTTATTAATAATCAATACTAACAATTACAAAAACCATAAATAAAAATACTTATGTCTAAAACATAGATTAAAATTAAATTTAGGATTTTTTTTTTAAAAAGGTTTGATTTAGGGTTTAGGGAAAAAAGCCCAAAACAAAGTTTAGGGAGAAAAAAATTGAGCTCCAATTATATTTACTGTTAATATTTTTTATAATTAAATATTTACTGAAAATAATGATGTATAATGACCATTCACAAGGACATCTTGTTGATCTTATTCAAAGAGATTTGGTTAAAATTTGCCTAAATATGAACCTAAAAAAGAACATTAAAAAATATCAAAATCTAAATATGCTCCGACAAGCCATCGAATGGATCGGAACCTACACAACTCTAAGTCGGAATTTCAAACTCGAACTCCAACAAAGTCTAAATCGGAGTCAGATTTAGGAAATTCTAACTCCAATGAGGTCGATACTCGCCGCTAGTAAATGCGATCGACATTGGCTAGTCAAAGTCAGTAAAGTCACTTTGACAAAATATAAATAACCTATTTTGTCATAAAGTGTTATACATGATTTAATACAAATACACGATTTGTCACTTTTAACTTCTACAACTTCTTATATATAAGTCTACCTAACTAACTTAAATGTTATAATGGCATAATTAAGTAAATAATTACAACAATGAGCTTGTGAAAATGTAAAAGACTTCAATTAAGTAATTGTTCTTTTAAAAATAATAAATAAATCGAACTCCTAAACAAGCTTGAAACAGTCATGGCTATAAATAATAGCTCAACGATGAGCTTAAACTCTGCTACTGTACGAATATATAAGTAAATGAATAGAGCTTTAACATTCAATACTCACTCGAACTCGATGCAGAGTACACTCTAAAATTCTAAATAGATCAAATAAAGCACAATAATTTGACTAAGCAAGAAGCTTTATTTTGTACACGTCATTATCGAGGTGAATTTTTAATTTGATGGGTGGACTTGATTAGGTAAAATGTACAGCACAATCTATCTTGCACCACTCAAATCTCTTGCAGTCAAGAGCTGGTATGTGCCCCGATTCAATGTGTGCAGCTGTGTTAACTTACTGCTTGGCAATAATTGAGCCAACCAGCTCGGCCAGCTGCAAAGGAAACCCAATCAAAGCATGGATTGAATATGATTTAGCCAGAACCAACCAACCACAGGGTGTCTTAAACCGATACAACATCCCTTAACTGCTTATGCGGGTTCATTTCACAAATATCATACTGAAAATTCATTTGTCACTACATATATGACTGACTGAGGGATATCATAAAGCCCAAGAGAAAACAAGGGAAAATGGGACGTATATTTAAGAAAACTGTCCTACTTAGAGATGTATTCAGTGTGCCATACAACGCACACAAGTACTTTTTGAAAACACAATCTCAGACATTTCAGACCCCCTGTACAAAAGATCATGAAATCTATGATCATTCAAAATCACCAACATCAATAAAGATTATGTATGTTGGGAACTACAGAACATCACTCACTTCAAACTGAAGCTTGATTAAATCATTAATAGTAAGTTAAAAAAATTCATTATCGATATATCAGCCTCCACTACTGAAGTTTATTAGTGCCAAAAAATAGCTTCTTAAAATTAAGTTATCCCTCAACCAAACAATACTGTGACAGATCTCTCTCATACAATAATAGGCCAGAAACCTCTTCATACTGAAGGAAAAAAATTTCTGAAAGAGATCAAATTACAGCACGATTTTCAAGTTTTTTATTTATTTTTTAATTCTCCAAAGGGAGAGTATGCTCTCCATCCAACTTCCCTTCCCTTGGCTAATGAACCTTACACATGCAAAAATTGATGTACCTTCAAAGATACAGTAAAATAGCCTAAGCTGCAGCAGACTGCTTCTCCTCATAATCATTAAGATTGAGAGCTTCCAGCAATTTTGGCCAGGATTCTGGGATCCCTCCGGGGAGGTCAAACTCCAATAATTTTCCTCGACTTCGATAAAATTCCTCCACAGGCCGGCTCTGCAAGAAAAATAGGATGGTCAAGGCACCAAATAATCAAGCACAAGAGATATAAATCTAAAAGAAGCCATTAAAACCTATAGAGATGCAATCTATTTTCAACAAAACCATTTCAAGGACACAAACACCAACCACATAAAAGGGGAAAAAATATTTTAGACGGACCTGTTTGCATTCACAAGTCATTGATAGATAGAAAAGTAAAGGAATATAACAATACCTTTTCATTGTATACATGAAGCCGTTCCTTTACAACGGCTTCAGTATCATCTGACCGAGTAAAGAGCTTTGACATGCACTGTGGTGGGGGAAGAAGTGGAGCCATGCTAATACCAGGATCTCCATTTTCACCCTTAGCATTAATGGATGCCAAATTAAAATTCCCTCCACACTCACTGCAAATTCTTCTTCCAAGACATTTCTCAAGCAAAACATCTTCCCGAAGCTTCAGATTGACCACCAAATCAATGTCAGTCACACCTTCCAATATTTCCTGAGAGAACAAACAATCAAGCCAAATTTGAGCATATATCACAAGGGCAAAAGCACAGAGAGAGAGAGAGAGAGATTCGTGTAACACTGCTTGGTCGCCTAACTCAGGTTGGCGAATAAAAGCAGAGAGAGACTATCCACCCAAATGAGAATCATACGAAAAAAAAAAATTAGCAATAGCGTAATTCTCATTGAAGGATTATCTAGCCGAACTGAGAAGATAAACCATTGAAAGAAAACTAAACCCAGGCTTAATAATCTTGGGTTTTGGCAGGGTATTTCTGACTTAGGTATGTCCTTTCAATGGTATTAGACAGGCTGTTGGGAAAATTGAAAGAATCTAGACAGTGTCGTAGCAAGCAAGATTATGTTCTCCCATACTAGCATTCCCAATGGGTTTTGTAAAACCCATATTTCTGTAAAATCTGAAGGAAAGTAGCCCAAAAGTGCAGTCCAACGATGATGTATTTCATATCTATTTTTAAGTTTTCTATAGTGTTTGCCACTACTGCATGGACTGTGCACAAATGTAAACATTTTTTTAACTATTTTCACTCCCTTCTTGTACTTTTTCTCCCACAATAATTTCTATCCTCTTGTACTTTTTCTCCCACAAAATATTAAAAAATGTGATATTTAAATGATATAGAGAAAAAATAGATAAGTTGATGTATAGTATATTGTAAAAGTCAGCATGTAAAATATAAAAAGTGAGTTTTGGTGATGTATTTTAAAGGATAGAATAAAGGAACCATTGGTGATGTATTTTAAAAAGATCCTTCTTTTTTCCTTCTCTTTCAAATGAAATACAAGAAAATTGCAAGGATGATCGTCTTCCCAGACGTTAAAAAGCCATTACTTTGTATTTAAGTAAATAAAAACTTGTAATAGAATGTAAGTTATAACACTCTCTTAATCATGGAGAAGATGCCCACCGCTTGATTTATTGTTCGAGGAAAACCATCAAGAATAAATCCCAATTCACCTTTAGCTTCCCCAGCCTGCAGTCTCTTTGACAATAAACTTACTATAAGTTCATCCGACACCAGTTTACCTTGGTTAACAATCTCAGATAGCTGCACCAGATAACAATGAAGTTTAGTGAGAAACAGAGAAGTATCAAAGCTTGTAATTTTCTCAAAGAACTTCTAAAAAATATGCTTTCCCATTAACGAATTGTCTTGCCTTGCTACCCACGTACTATAGGGGAAGACGTAACTCACTAGATAACAAATAAGATCACTAGAATGTAAATACCATATAACGGCAAGCCTGACAGCTCATATAGCTCAAATAGGAAGTTTCTTAACTACTTGTCATCAATAAATTAAATAATCACGCGTCATAGGCGTCCAACCAGCTACACCAATTTCAGTGAGCATCCACATTAGTCTATGCATATGCATATGCAAAATCATATTTGCATAATATGAGCCTAAATCCATCTACATTGGATTATGCATCTACAAATATTTGCATAGCTATGAACAGTACCTTTACATGTTTGAAGATCTATTATTCACTCTCCAAAACATATTTTACTCATTCTTTCTCTCTCCTCCCACTCTCTTTCTACATATTTTACCTTTATATATTTTACTACATATTTTACTCATTCACTCCCCAAAAAATATTTTACTCAAATATTTTATATATTTGAAGATCAAATCCGTGCACCTCTCTCACTGGTTCTGAGTACATATATTGGGTGCTAATGGCATGTATTAACCCAATATATGGAAATTGCAAATTCTATTAAAAAAAAGCAAAAAAAATAATAAAATGATAATATTTTATTATTATTTTTTCTCAAATTTGCATAAGCCAATTGTGGGAGTTTTGCTTGTCTGGCAAATTGGATCTCTAAAAGATGTGATTTTGCATATGCATATGCATCAATCAATGTGGATGCCTAAATCAACAAAAAAGTTAAGATTTCAATATATATATACACATATAGAAGTTAAGCACTCCTATGGCCAGCCTCAATGAAAAAGAATTTCAAAAAAATTAGAATGGACAGTTAAGAACAATTTTATTTTTAACTCTTGTATAACCCACTAAGAAAAGGCTATATTTTCTGCGGTATTCACCACTAATTCTTAAAACCCTTTCATAGTATGAAGTTGTTCAAAACAAAATCATCCGTATAATAACGAAAATAGAAAGTAATAAGAAATCTGAAAAAGAGATCAAGAAACGAGACAGAAGAACCTGCTGAGAGAGGGGGCCAGTGGAGGCGAGCTCTTCTCGGACTAGATCGCCAGTAGCGATGTGGGGAACGCCGAGGAGAGTACAGAGGCGGCTGGCGTAGGTGCCCTTGCCCACGCCGGGGCAGCCCAAGAATACCCATTGGACATGTCTGTTCTTGGGATCTTTGTGGATTAGATTATAGTCAGGCTTTGGAAGGAAAGGAGAGGCATAAGGAGGATTTGATTCGGATGCAACGGCCGAAGATAAGCATCTCCTGAGATAGGAAACGCAGGATGGCTTTGCGAGGCGGCTAATGGCCTCCATTGGAGGGAGAAGAGAGAGAGAGAGAGAGAGAGTTGAGCTTGTGGAGATATGGAAAGAGAGGGATTGGGCCGCCAAACCCTAATTGGACATTTTAAGCCGAAGTCATGTAGAGGGAATATTCTACCGGATCTGGGCCGAATTCGATAATGCGTCGAAGATGAAACGACGTGCAGTTTAGAAGAACAAATTGAAACGCCGCGCGGTTTGAACGACCAAAGCATGGCCAATCCATTTTATTTTAAGAGAAATGCTAACTTTTCGAGAAAAATGTAAAAACAGAAAAACTTAATTCTCTATTATCAGTTATTGATAAACTGAAAATTATAAAACTTACAATTTAAAATAAGTGTTGTATATAAAATTGTAAACAAAATTATAAATATATGTAACATTGCTCTTTTTTAAAATGATCAATAGAATTTTTTAAGAGTGTTACTACGTACACGGAATTTACATGGATAGATTTTACATGCTAACGTGGACATTTTAAAGAAAAATCTTGAACCCAAATACAAATTTTAATGTATGATCCAAACAAGTGGTTTAGATAAGGTCTTATTTGGATGTTGAGATAAGTTGCGTTCTTTATAAATAGTAGTGAGTTAAAATTGTGAAGTGAGTTTTATGAGACCCACGTAAGATGTGTTTAGATGTTAAGATGAGTTTAGATATATTTATGGAAAGCTGAAAAAGATTGTGGGTCTCGCGTATAAAGAGGTGTTAAGTTAAAAAAATATTATGGGTCCTAAGTATAAGATTTTGAGTTGAGATGAGTTTAGTAATTTGAAAATTTGGTATTTGAATGTTAGACTCAGTTTAAAATTAGATTAAACTGAATTGATTTCAGTTGAATCTAAGTTATAAGCGGCCGAAATTATAATGTGACAACCTCTGTATTATGCCCGCTTTGGATTTAGGACCTTGCTCTTTTAGCTACAGCTCTAATTTGAGATTTTTTGCAAGGAAAACTCTTGTTGCAGGCCACTTGCAGACAGAACGGCGCACCAAAGATGACGTGGACTAAATGAAACGGAGCGTTTTATCTTAAGCGGGAAGATGAAATTGCCTCGTGCAATTTTCCTTTTTCTTCTTGGTTTTCCCACTTTTTTCGTTTTGAACTTCTCCTCTCAACATTCTTCCCCGTCTGAAACTCCTAATCGAAAATCTCCTCCCCATCAATCTGCCCCCAAACTCACTCTCGTTGAAGACTGAAGCTTGAAGACTCTGCGGTTTGTTCTTTCTTCATTTTGATTGCTATGGTTCGTGGACTCAGGGGCGGGGCATAGATCTGAGGGGTTTGGGAAACCCTAAATCCATCTTAATAAGTCTCTCTCTCTCTCTCTCTCTCTCTCTCTCTCTCTCTCTCTCTCGGTTATTCGATCTATAACATATGATATATATTCTTGTTTTGATTATTCGATCTGTACATGTTATTGGATTCTATTAGGGTTTTTTTTTTTTTGGATTTGAGGAATTTTTAGAAGCCCCTAATCTGTACGAAGATTTTTTTTAGGGTTTCTGTGAGAAAATTAATTCATTTTTTATGGCTAATCTTTTAATCCTGAGACCTGTAATAATTTTGGTTTTGATATCCTGTTTGGTTTTGATGTTCTATTTTGAGACCCGTAATATTACATGAGGATGTTGAAGAGGTAAATTTAGCTAAACAGCTAGACATTTCCTTCCTTTCAAAACTATAAAAAAAAATAATTCTTGTTCGAGTCATATAGAACAGATTGTGAAAGTTAAGAGTGAGAGCCAAGGTGACTTGCTTGACATTTGTTTTCTTTTAAGTCTGAGTCTAAAGAATTTTAGAGGTGTATTCAATTGATTTGCATATCAAGTGTTCTTTAGTGTTATCTATAATTCAATATATTTAATCTTCTGAAAATTGATGCCAAGACACACTTATCTTTTGTTGAAGTTGAACAAGAGTAGCCTTAACGCTGAACCTATTAATGCATAGTTGAAGAAACTCTTGTAAAACTAGGCAAAACAAAGCTAGTCGACTTTTGGTTGATTTGAGTTATTTACTTGCTCTTCATATTAATCAAATTTGCCAATTAAGATTGGAAAGAGTGATGTCTATAGTTGTTTTGGGGCTAATGAGCTCATTTGATTGTTTTGGGGCGAATGAGCCAATGTGTGGAATTATTGCTTGCCTGACATCTTTGATGTGTCACATAATTTGAACTGACACATCTAAGATGTTGAGTTTGTTCCAGGTGGCAAAGAAATCTGCGCTAAAAGGTAAGACCATCTTGACTGACATTGAATGATGGCAGAAGGTATTAGGATTCTAAGGCAACTAGTAGTTCTTATTCCTCTTCTTGTTCCCCATTTGTTCTTCATATTTTTTTGGTTCGCTCTCTGTCCATGACTAAGTTTCAAAATTCTTATGTTGCTTTGGTCACATGCAGGTAGGGGAGAGTATTGGTAGGTCCGGACCAGCAAAACCGACCAGACCGGCCATTTCGAACCGAACCGAACTGAACCAGACTGAGAGTAGGTCCGGTCGGTCTTGGTCCAAATTTTAGTAGACCGATTAGTTTCGGTCCGGTCCCAATTTAGGGGCTTTTTACCCCAGACCAGATCGAATAATAATATATATATATAAAACATATTTTATTATTTATATAATATTTATAATTGTATATAATTAATTAGAATTTTTATCTAACCTAATAGGTTACTATTTATAATTTTATACTAATACTAATATTTATACTAAGACTAAATTACTAATAGTCTAAATTAATACTAATATACTATTATATAGTTGTACAGTATACTAATCATAAATTCATAATAACTAAATCATTATAAGTCTATAACTATATCTAATAGTATTAGTATTAGTATAGTATTAGTATTGGTATTAGTTAACTTAATATCTAATATGCTAGTATTACTATATTAGTAATAAGATTATAAGAGTATTAGAATATTAGTATTAGTTACCTTAATATCTAATATGAGTATTAGTAATAAGATTATAAGAGATTAAGAATATTAGTATTAGTTAACTTAATATCTAATATGCTAGTATTACTATATTAGTAATAAGATTATAAGAGTATTAGTATTAGTTCATTTAATATCTAATATGCTAGTAGTAATAATAAGATTATAAGAGACTAAGAGTATTAGTATTAGTTAACTTAATATCTAATATGCTAATATTAGTAATAAGATTATAAGACTATAAGAGTATTACTCTTATTTAATAAATGAATATAGTATTACATAGAGTATTAGTAAATGTGTTGGGTTTGAAGACAATGAAGCGATATAGTAAATTAGTAATACTAGTTATTAGTTATTATCTATTAGTACTAGTGTTATTACATATTATTAGTTATTAGTTATAATATTAGTACTAGTGTATTGTTATTTATAATAAATAAGTTAATAACTATTACTAATTTACTATATACTAATAGACTAATAGTATTAGTATTAGTGTATTACTAATATATATAATATATATATTAGTAACTTAGTTATATGTATTAGTAATATATAATAATATATACATATAACTAATAACTATATGTAATAATAGTATTACTTTATCTCTTCAAACGCTACACATTTGTTAATGCTCTATGTTATACTATATTAAATAATAGTAAAATACTCTTATTATTAATACTCTATGTAGTTATATTAAATACTATATTACTAATACTCTATGTAGTTATAGTGATTTAATACTACCATATTACATATTAATTTAACTATACTAATACTATTATAAATTTATACAGATATGATATATTATAATTTATACCATAACTCTTATAATATGTTAATATATTGATATATATTAGTACTATATATTATAGTTAATAGTTATGCATTAAAGAGTATAATAATACATTGATACTAAATATATATAGTTATAGACTTATAATGATTTGGTTATTATAAATTTTTGATTAGTATAACTATATAATAGTATTAGTACTAGTGTATTATTAGTTATAGAAAATAAGTTAATAACTATTACTAATTTACTATATACTAATAGACTAATAGTATTAGCGTATTACTAATATATATATAAAATATTATACCATATGTATATATATTAAATATATCACAATATAATTACATAAGTATTATACAACATGCTATTGGATTTTTTTTTTAAAAAAAAGTGTCAAGGGTAGACCGAACCGACCGAACGGACCGTCCCAGTCCTTATGGAGTTCGGTCCGGTCCAGGGTGAGAAAACCCTGGACTGAATAGGTCCGGTCCGGTCCGCAAAATCTCCCTGGATCGGACAGAACCGAACTCCCCCTACATGCAGGGAGTTGCTAGCAGTGATTATAAGTTACTTACTTGGATCATTTTAAGCTTTTGAAATAGTGTTTTAAATTTGGTGTGCTTTTTTATTTTGTTTTAAATTTGGTATGATTTTTTATTCTAACTTCTGCCTTACAGTACTTGAATTGATTGTCTCTAGAAAGACTTGCTACCTAGGAGATAGTCATTTTGTTAATTTAATGAAACTAAGATGGTAAAAGTTTCTCTTTTTTTTTATTCATTATTATTATAAGTAAAAGTAGCTTTATTGAAGAGAATGTAATAGGCGTTGTCCAAGTAGGCAGGGAATATACAAAAGAAAAAACTTAATTACTTTCTAGCAACCAGAAAAAGAAGTAAAAGTTAATCTATTTTGTGATATAGGAGACTTTTTTCTATGTAGGTGCAGTTTTAAGTAGTGGCATTATTCTTTTAGATTCCGATGGTGGCTGGAACTTCCAATATATGTTGGTTTGTAATCTTGTTCTATGTTAGCACTTCTATCCTGGCAAATCTGTAATAACTTAGGAATGCTTGTAATTTAGCCTTTTAGCTTGGGCTGCCAACATGACCTTTTTCTGGTCCATTTAGTTATATTTCCCCTTTTCTTTTTTTTCTTTCTTAGTATTTGGAGTTCCAATTGAGGTCACCGTGCAACGACAGCAATCCAGCAAGCCCATTCCCCGTATTGTGGTTAAATGTGCAGACTATCTCATAGTATCTGGTAATTGAATTTAAACTCGATACACTTTGCTAAAACATTAACAAATGAGCTTCACTTCAATTTCATTTTCTGAGAGTAACTTATTTTTTGTTGATTTTTAAGGATTAAACTCACCAGACCTTTTGAAGTCTGAATGAGATAAAAAGGACATTCAACAATTGGTTTCTATATACAACCAAGGTATCTTCACTGTTGTCTTCATTTATTCAATTTTCAACATCTTATTATCTCATGCTGTGATATAATGCCATAAGATGTTGATTACAGATTCAAATGCATCATTACCAAAGGGAGTAAATCCACTCGACATAGCAGCTCTAATAAAATTCTATGTCGAGTGTATGTCTTTTTTATGTCTTTTCCTTCATATTTACTGCATTCTTTCCAAATACCAAGAGGATTATTCAGTTGATCAAGTGAGATATGCATCATAGTCCTACTTGAAAACATAAAACTATCCGAAAGAAAATTTTTAGCATCATTAGATGCTATTGAATGGAAAATATGTGCTGATCTATTAAAAAATTCATACCATGCGGCATCTAAACTTATGGAATCTATCTTTGTGCAATTTTGTCCATTGACAATTGTTAAATCTAAAATTATGTGCATCGTAAGATATGTCCCAAATGACATAAATTGCTCTTATTGCCCTGACACATACAGAAAAGTCCATGTATAATCTTCCTCTTGTAATAGAAGTAGATTAACATGACCAACTTGGTACATTAATTATTCTTATCACCATTGTGTCAACTTGGTTTAATTTCCTGATTTCTCTGTTTTTCATTAGTACTCCACTAATCCTAACAAATACTCCACCTCTCTTCTCTAAAAAAATACTTCTAGACCCCAACAAAAAACAATGAATGAAAAACACTATTTTTTTTTTAGCAACAACATACTCCATCGTAGATTGGAAACATGTTATCTGAAGAAGAAAATTTATCATCGTCAGTTTCTTCACATTCTCTTGTTAATCATACTTTGAGAAACAACTCAATGTGCAATTGTGGGTCACCTGCTTCACTTAGAACATTGAATATGCCAAGAAACAAGGGCCGATCATTCTTTGGGTGTTCAAAATACAATACGAAGGTATAAAAAATAATCATTTAATACTTTGACAGTACCAATTTGGGTTTGACTAAAACTTTTGATATTGTTACATCAGAAAACACATGAAGAGTTTCAGAAAACACAGGAAGAGCTTCGAAAATTATTGCAAGTGTTTCGAAGAAGAGAGGAAAAGGTTCGAAGAAGAAAGGAAGCGGTTCAAAAAACTATGGAAGAGGTTCAACATTGGATGGAAGAGGTTCGCCTAAGAGATGGCGAAATTGTCAAGAGGGAGTTGGAAGTCTGACGTCAACACACACTATTCGTATATATTGAGAAATTTCTATATTACTTTATTTGTACTTGATACGATTACATTGAATACCCATTGAACGAAAATTTAGTGTATAAATCTGGACATTTGCGAATTTGTGCTTTACAATAGTAGTTATAGAAATGCCTAGAATATTGTAAGAAATATATGTTCAGTATTTTGGAACTTGTGGGACAACACTTTTGAAAAAGTGTTGCAATTTGTATAACTGAATATGACTGCTGATTCTATTATGATCAGGCCTTTTGTTAGCTTAAAAGTATGCAAGTTAGCTATTTTGCAAGGATAGGAAATTGTGCATTCTTGTTGTTTTAGAGATAAATTTGTCCGAACAAGATAGACCCACTTGATCAAGGATGGAAATTGAGAAAATAATTCGCAGCTATCTTGGTAGTCCAGGTCTGGCATTATTAGTTAGCATTTATTAAGTTAGCTGGACACATGAAAATTGATCTATTTGTATGCCGATTGGAGTACTTGGTTTAAACAAAGTTCTAATCAAAGACATGGAGATACATAAGCATCTAATGAAATTGAATCTAAAACAAGGGCAATTTTTACCACGTACTCCTCATAAGTAGGTAGAATTTTAAAGCATTGGCCAAATAAATATGCAGCCAACTCTTCCCTAATTTCCAATCAAAATCTAAAAGCTTGTAGAAAATTAAGTAGGTAGAATTTTACACTTTTGGCCAAATAAATCTGCAGCCAACTCTTCCCTAATTTCCAATCAAAATTTAAAAGCCTGTAGAAATTAAGTAGGCAGAATTTTAAAGCATTGGCCAAATAAATCTGCAACCAACTCTTCCCTAATTTCTAGCCTACAGAAAATAAACTCCAACGCCAAGAAAGCATATGTGAATGTATTCAAAGAGAAAGAAAATCATCTCAAACTCCAAATTGAAAATCTTCAACTTGAAAAGCTAACAGCCCTTGAAGAGAACCAAGCTCTAAAGCTTGAGATGGACAAGCCATCAAAGGACCATGAAGGGAAGACAAACTAGCTCTTGTATAATCAAAAACTAATTATACAACAAAAGTCCACCTATCAAAAAATATTTACAACAGCTCCACCCATCAAAACATAATTACAACGGCTCAAGTTACCTATCAAAAAATATTTACAGCAGCTCCACCTATCAAAAAATGATTACAACAACTAAAGTCCACCCATCAAAAAATAATTACATCTAAAGTTGGATTTTGCAAGTCTGGCTCCACTAATCTGGACAATACCGCAAGCACTATGGTGGTTTACACCGAGCTGTGAGACTCCCCATCGTTCTTCCCCTTAATCTTCCTATTTTTGTACAAAATGCCATGAATCATAAACATTCTTGAACTAAAATCAAAGCACACCAAATCAACTATATATGCTCAATCAATATCTTAAATTAAGATCGAACTTGATTTTAAAGCAAAAAACTAGAACAAGTATTAGTACCCAATCCCAAGCTAGCTGAAAATCCATAAAGAAAAGTTCCTTCCCACCCATATATATATTAATACTCCACCAAACCAACTCTTTGAAGTTAAATTTATTTTTTCCCATAAGCAAGCAAATTTAGAAATAATATTAGTGCATAAGCATTTGAGATACAAACCCGATAAAGTGTCTTATTGCCACAGTTGTGTCCCAGGCAAGCTATCTGGCTGGATTCCATCCAATCTAAGTTGCATCTGTGAATATAATATAATAGTTAAAAATCAAACGAACATACTTGCAAAATATGGAACATTTACACAATATAACAAAAAATAATGAAGACCGTTTACACTTTCTTGAGTCTCATTCACTACAAAGCCTAATTATGTGGCACTAAAGTCCAACACTTTGGTAGTGTTTTGAGGCGGCTAACAATACATAAGCAAAATATTAGATCAAAGTAACCGGTATAGTATAGAATTTGTCCTAGCATTAACAACACAATATAATTTGTTCTAGCATTAAAAACTCATATGTAACCTGAAATGGGACATTTTGTTGTGTCCCAACATATGTTTGGCCAAATAAATTCCTACATGTTCCAACAACTTCGCCTTCTATTTCATGCGGCTACAAAGGAGAAAAAAAATATAAATTTATATATCATTACTCTTAACAGTAAAATACACAATATGAAACTAAAATATTTAGAACAGTGCACTGAGTTAACCTGTTTACGTTTTACTTTCTGACTAACCTTCTTTGTCGTGGGTTTCACTCTCTCAATCATTGATTTTTTTCTGAGAGATGGTGATCTGCCTTTTCCTCTCACTACATGGGGACTCAATACTTTCTTAGAACTCGCAGTTGTCGTTGTATCAACAGTTGTAACTACAACCTTCAAGGGTGGCTTGTTGGTGAGGTAGCCTAAGTTCATTGCATTTAACTTAGTTAGCATACCGTCAGTGTGCTCATCACATGAAAATGCATTTGTGGCTACTTCGTTGCATTTCTTGATGATACGTGAATATCTGCTAACTTTAGGCCTCTCATCAACTATGTCATAACTACTTCGTATAAGAGTGTATGTTCTTTTTATGTCTTTCCTCCATCGATCTAGTATGTACTTTTTTGGCACCGAACGAACTTTGTTAACTCTCATAATGCCTAATACATGTCTACACAATATCCCTCTCATCTCAAATAAGGCACATGAACACTTCACCTCACATTCAGCCTCATTAAAGTACACCTTGTGGGTCACCTCTTTGATGAAATCATCAACGTTCACTTCATCTCCTCCTACATGGTATGTTGCAATTACACCATATTTTCGATGTAGAGTTGGAAGAGTTGCAAGCATCCCTATTACTTCTTTATAAACTTCTCTAAATTTATTGCAAGTGTATATGTCTTGAAAAATTTTCTCAAGTGAAGAGGGAGAGACGATGGGAATTGTGACGTTGAATGAGTAGAAGTCTGTCACACTTTCATTCTCAATCTTCTTCCTCAATGCATTATTGAACTGATCGACAAACTCTTTTAAGTTTATCTTAGCATGAACATACCCGTTGAAAAAAGTATCCATGCTCTCGCTTCGTTGGGTTGTACTCATTCCAGCCCAGAAAACTTCTTTCATGAATACTGGTGCCCAATACGTACGCTCAGCGTATAAACTCTTCAACCAAGCATTCTCCTGCAAGTTGTACTTCGTAATTAACACTTCCTAAAACCCCTCAAACTCCTCTATTGTGTGAAAGTCATACACACAATTTAACAACTGACTTTTCAACCCAGTTTTGTATGCACTATGTGAACCTAACTTCTCAGTCAATTTTTTCAATATGTGCCATAAGCAAAATCTGTGTCGGCTATTTGGCAAAATGAGACTTATTGCATTTTTCATGGCTATATCTTGATCTGTGATAATAGCCTTGGGAGCTTCATCATCCATACAATTTAACAAAGTCTGAAATAACTATGTAAACTTTTCTGTATCCTCACTAGAAATTAACCTACCCCCAATAAAATTGACTGGCCATGGTGGTTTACACCAACAAACGGTGCAAACGGCATCCCATATTTGTTTGTCAAATATTTCTTGTCGAAGGTCACGACATCACCAAAATATTTGTAGGCTGCCCTACTTCGTGCATCCACCTAGAATACATTCATCAACCGTCCGTCAACATCCATATCTATTAGTGAAAAGAATCCGTCATTTTTGTATTGCATCCTAGCAAAATACTCACGAAGGGCTCCAGCACCACATTTCCCAAGTCGAAGGTGGTGTGCCTTGTCAATATAATTACGACAGTCTTTTTCATTGAATGGAAAGTTCTCAAACTCACCCGCTTCTTGCACAAGAGAGACAAAATTCTTGTTCATTCTTATCACAACCTGATCATTTATATCTAACACTCTCTTAACAAACTCGCTCACTTCTCTATTGCAGCGAAAAAAGCTCGACTTTTGTAGACTTAAGCCGTGATTATGGGAATTGTTTACACTTGACACCTTCAACACCCCTTTTTCTAACGTAGCATTTATTCTTGCCTTATAGTCTGTCTTTGATGTCGGACATGGCCTTGCAACATTTGACGTACGGTTCTGTGCCTTCCCACCCCGAGCACAACCTAATGTGACATATCTAAGGCTCTCATCCTCAAACCTATGACTCCTTTGTGTCATTATCCCAAAATCGTATTGTTGTTCATATCTTTTATAATAAAAAAGCAACTCCTCTTCATATTTAAACATCATCCCTAACTTTAGCTCCTCAACGATATTGCCCCTTTCAGTTTGGGGCATAGTATTTTGTGCCCTAGACAGATCGTCATGTTTGGATTCAACAGTATCATGAACAAAGGGCGTAGACATACTTTTTCCAGTAGAGTTAGGTGTGGGATTTTGGGTTTCATCGACATGGCTTGAATTTGTGAAGTGTAAACCAATCGAAGGGTTAAGTGATTAGAGAAATGGGGGCAGCGGATTTTCCTGCAGTTTACGCCCACAAAATGAATTAAATCAATTCCAAACATGATTAAAAATAAGTGCACTACTTAACGAACGAATTTATCACCTGACTAGTTTGTGTAAATGCACTGGCTTCAGGACGCTCAAAAAATGGGGGTAACAACGCATTTGGCATTGGTGGATGGCAACCATGCATATAGTTTGAGAAATCCGGATAAAATGGTATTAGTATCACCTAAAATATAAAACAGTAAGGATTATAAAACCAAGATGTATTAATATAGCCTCACGTCATTTGATTGAGTTGTTTGTTCCTGAATTACATGCGAAAGCAGAAAAATTAATACATAGAAAACAAGCAACGCAAAGTATAGAAATTATTAGATAAATGAAATGAACTTGATTTAATATTCACTTCACCTGGGCTGGTAGATTGGTTAATGGATTTGCAATTGGAGACGTTGATCCAAGTGGATAGAATGGTCTTGGTATCATCTGTGGAACAAAACCAGTCATGATAAAGTGACAAAAACTTAATTTTAAATTTGATCAATGAGTACCTGGGAGGGAGGATTTATAGATGGATTTGTTGCTGGCTCTGCTGTAGAATGTGTTATAGGAGATGCATGGTCCTTCCCTTTCTCCATCTAAAGAATATTTTAGAGCATTAAAAATCATCTTATATAAATTTATTCGAAGGTAATAAAGTAATTACAAATAATAATAAAGCTGGAGACTTTTTCTCTGTTTATCAAATTGCACTGAATCCTCCCTCCTTGGTTGTAATTATGAATACGATATATTAAAAAAATATTTATTTAGATTGTGTAAACCCAGAAGAAAAATGCTAGTATGCTTCGAAAATTTTCTTAAAATATATTTCATTTACATGTATATCTAAGAAAGTTGATGAATTAAATGACATGCCTATACTCTCAAAAGAATTATGGTACCTCAAGCATGCGCATCAATCACGTAGCATTTAATGCACTTGTTAACATCAACTATGTTCGTATTCAATACAATGCACATCCATATAAGTTTTATTAATTTCTAAACACTATTATTACCCGTAATTATGAATCACTACCATGACATGTTTAAAATCTCTTGAATTACACTTGTCCAAATAACAAGGTGAACTCTATGTTGGAGGTACTCAGAACAATATCAATTAATGAGTTTTAGTTATCTCTTTGAGGATCTCTTCCAAGTTGGAAAGTAAATAATGAGCAGCTAAAAGTTACTAGGGTGCTTTAGAACATTGGCAATGGTCTACCATTGCCAAGTCCAAATTTTGAATAAAATAAGAGCTTTTGGCTAAAGTATAAATCAATGGAGATATAAATCCACATTCGACTAGCCATTCTAAAGTCAAAATAATAATATAATATTATATATTTCAATAATAATTTTTTTAATATTTTGCAAATACACAATATATCACACCAACATTAAGCAAATACACAATATATTTACAAATACACATTAAACCATAAATACTACATTTCCACCAAATGCCCATCAACTAAGCATCATGTACTTGAAGCAATCTTACTACAGAATGGCTTATAATAATAGCCTTTCCATGGTTTTGGAGAGACATCGGGTGGTCCTTGCTTTGTGATAAAATTTCGTAAATGAGTTATTACAAATGCCAATTAAAATTTTCCATTCAAACTTTTATAGGTTTATATAGACACATATATACAAGTCATGCTATCGGACCATCTTAAACTTACTGCTCAAATGACCATTGTGACATGGCACCACCACATACATAGTACTACGTGATTTATTATAAAACAAAACAATAAAAAAAAAACATATTCAAAACAAAAATGTGTCCAAAAAAAAAACAAATAAGAGAAAGATTGAAATTAAGATTTCCTCTACCTTTTTACGTTTATATTTTTTTTAATAAACCACGTCATATCCACGTAGTGATGCCACGTCATATATATGATCAGTAGTAAGGTTCATATATATATGTATATGGCTTTGTAGCATTATTGTATATACATATAAATTATGAAAGTATTATCTAAATTGAAGTAATAGAAGTTATAATTTCATTTAAGAAAATAAAAAGCTTGATTCTAACTTAGTTAGCAACAACGAGCGGTCATTTATGACTAAATTGTTCCTATTGGATGGTACTTAAACATTATTTGGATTTAAGACAAAAGAGTCACCCACATGTTAGCCATTGGGGAATTTGTTTTCCTTCAAGTACAACCATTGGGGCTAGCAACGTTTCTTTTTTCACCTGCAGGTTTTGGGTCTTAAATTTTAGAAGGATCATGTGCAAAGAGATGCAAGATGATCTGAATGATCCAAAATTTTTGTCAAGTATACTGGTAAATCCGATATATCACTTCACAACTGCTCAATAGACTCTAAGGATTAGCTTCTAAGTGAAACTTATGAAGGAAAACCCATCAATGTATTGCTTGATCCTCAACTTGTGGAAATCACCATGTCGAATGGAAAGACTTCAATATGTTACTACTGAAATCACTCTTAACTAAAATTAACTACCAAACAGCGAGCCAATGAGAAATAGGCTAGTTACCAGACTTCAATATGTGTAATGTAATGTTTAAAACTCAACCCAAACATGCCACCTATACATATACACCCATGTTCTTGTCCTGAAGTGATTCCCAAAGTCATAAATTCTCGTGCAGACTGCAGATGCTAGACTCCAAATCTGAATAGCGGTCCATGTTTCTTGGACCCCAAAGGTTCCATCTGCTCTAAAAACTTGTAAAACAAATTTCAAACCATGTATGATGCACTTCAGTCAAATTGCATTCACTTCTCTCCCCCAAAGTTAGATTCCTTTCCATTCTCCATTCACACCCTTCTCACCTTCCATTGGATGGAGAATATATCTCTTCTCATTTAAGCATTCATATATTATTCAAACCATTTTGTTCTCATTCTCTTGAAATATTAAGTTATTACATTATTAAACCAAACATATAGTTCACCATTTCATAAAAAATATTTGGCCATGTCCATCATTTGTACTTCATCACTCTGTGGAGAAAAGGCAAAGCCACATCTCTTCGATGCAAAGCAAGCGGGAACTAACCTCAAAAGATGTAGTTAAATAAAACTAAATGTGTTCCCAAATATCTTTCCTGGAAGTGGTTGTGTGGAGGAGGTGGTCGCGTAGAGGAGGTAGTCACAGGGAGGAGCTGTGGAACTGGTCGCACGGAGGAGCTGAGGAACTGGTTGTGCGGAGGAGCTAAGGACTAGTCGCACAGAGCAAGTTGCAGACGAGCTGGGAAGGGAAAATGGCAGAAAGAAGCCGTGTGAAAGAAGATTTTGTTTCCCTCATTTTGTGTTTTTTTTTAAATAATATTTCTGCTGCCACATCATTAATGGTGCACATTTTCGTCTACCATCTGCTTGCATATAGAAGAATTGTTTTTGTAATAACCCATTCTATTATAATTCCCGTCCATCACCATTAATATGTACACATTGCTCAATCAAATGATGCCAAGTATCATTTTTATTACATTGTTTCTCTTGCAGCACTAATACAAATGCCTCAAACTTTCTTCCTTAATGTGTATCAAAATACTCTTTTTTATCTTAATTATTTCTCTTGCAGCACTAATACAAATGCCTCAAACTTTCTTCCTTAATGTGTATCAAAATACTATTTTTTATCTTAATTATTGTTAACCCTAATCGTACATGGTGATGTGATAGGTTTAAGTCGTTGCATTTTAAGTAGTTGATTGAAGAAGTGAGTTAAAATATGGCAACATTATTATGTGTGACTCACGATAATAGAAATTAAGATTAAGACAAAGAGTAGCATTCCTTATCAACAAATTTTCATAACTCTCTTATTTTCAATTAATGGTCGAGCACTCTTTATTTATTGATAAAGTTAGTTAAGGACCCCGTTTGGTTATATAGATAAAATGAGAAATCTATAAATAATAATAAAATAATTTATAAATAATAGTGAAATTGTTTAATTAAGATTTTTATGTATTTTGAGAAACGAGAGAAAAAAAAATTGAATAAAAAAATTATAAAGTTAAAATATGGTTAGAATATAATTTTTTTTTTTTTTTAGATTTGAAAATGTTTAATTACTTTTTGTTAGAAACCAAATTCAAATTGTATTGTATGACCAATCTTGAGATGTTAGAAACCAAATTCAAATTGTATTGTATGACCAATCTTGAGCAATTAATTTAGACCTATCTTTAGCCATCAATGGTGACTTAAGGTACACCTACCCCCCTTTGTACTCCTATAAATATGGGTACCATTCCCTTGTATATGCATCAAGTTTTGCATTAAAGAACAATCTTTCTCTTGCAACATTCTCTCTCTCTTTTGCTCTCTCTTTTCATTAGTTTCATAACACGTTATCAGCACGAAGTCTCTGACGATTTTGAAGCTAGTAGTCTTCTACTTCAAGTAAGTTTTTCAATATATTATTTGCAATCTCCAAAGTGAGTTTTAAAATTATATTCATTATTATTACTTGATTAAATTCTATGTTTATTATCATTCAATTTATATACAAGTTTTATTTATTTTTATATACTTGTTATGAATTATTGATGATAAGATTTATCTCGGAATAGAAATTGAGCATCCCTGAAAAATTGCTCTAAACCGATGATAAAGATTCATCTTGGAATAGAAACTGAGCATCCCTGAAGGATCGCTTTAAAACAATAATTTTATTAAGTATCTCATAATAAATGATCTATTGATTCTATGAGATAGTTTAAATGAGTGATACGTGTACAAAAAGCTCATTATGATTGATGCACCTGAAGTTGCATAATTGAAAGTGTGTTGAGAAAAACCACTAAAGAATATATGTTTAAAATGAACGCCTCGAATGTGCTCTTGAAGTAGCAATATCGAGTGCAAAAGTTCATAATATATTCTAAATTTATATCTGGTTCATCGAATCTAATTGAAGGCTCCGGAAGAGCTTATATTGTATTGCCGAATGGCACCAAATTTTGCATTGATAATGCTCTATTTTCTTCACGATCAAGAAGAAATTTATTGAGTTTCAAAGATATACGTCGTAATGGTTGTCATATTGAAACCACCAACGAAGACAATAAAGAGCATCTTCTCATTACTAAAATAATTTCGAGCCAGAAGCTCGTATTAGAAAAACTGTCTGCTCTCTCATCTGGGTTGTATTATACAGAAATGAGAACGATTGAATCACCTGTGGTAATGCACCAGAAGTGCATTGACCTCAAAGTATTTATGACTTGGCATGATCGCCTTGGACATCCAGGATCAATAATGATGAGACGAATAATTGATAATTCGTATGGGTATCCCCTAAAGAATCAGAAGGTTATATTACCTAATGAATATCCATGCTCTACATGTTCTCAGGGTAAATTGATTATCAAACCATCTATGTTAAAGGTTGTTTTTGAATCTCCGTCATTTTTACAAAGGATTCATGGGGATATATGTGGGCCTATTCAACCATCAAGTGGACCATTCAGATACTTTATGGTTTTAATTGATGCATCAAGTCGATGGTCACATGTTTGTCTAATTTCCACTAGAAATATTGCATTTGCTAAACTTCTTGCCCAAATAATTAAACTATGAGCACAATTTCCAGACTATCCAATTAAAACTATTCGATTGGATAATGCAGGTAAATTTACATCTCAAGTTTTTGATAACTATTGCATGTCAATAGGAATAGAAGTTGAACATCCAGTTGCCCACACATACACTCAAAATGGTTTAGCTGAATCATTAATTAAAAGGCTT
This sequence comes from Carya cathayensis, assembly GCA_011037825.1. NCBI lineage: Eukaryota > Viridiplantae > Streptophyta > Magnoliopsida > Fagales > Juglandaceae > Carya > Carya cathayensis. The sequence goes on from QGSO01000525.1 coordinate 333,855, forward strand.
CAGCTAATCGCTAGACCTTTGCTTTTGAAATCAAAAAATTCCTATTTCTGCCTGGGGACATGCTATACTTCATGCAGCATCGTTGATTCGAGTTAGGCCATCAGCATATCACAAATATTCTCCATTACAACTTGCATTTGGTCAACAACCAAATATTACTCATCTTCGTATTTTTGGAAGTGCGGTATATGTTCCAATTGCACCTCCACAACGTACAAAGATGGGTCCTCAACGTAGACTTGGAATATATGTTGGGTTTGATTCTCCATCTATTATCAAATACCTTGAACCTCTTATAGGGGATATGTTTAAGGCACGTTTTGAGGATTGTCATTTTGGCGAATCCATTTTTCCAACATTGGGTAATGAGAAGTCGGTGCCTGAAGCACGACAGGAAATTACTTGGGAAAATAAAGCTCTTTCCCAATTTGATCCTCGTACAAATGAATGTCAACTAAAGGTTCAAAAGATTATTCATTTGCAAAGTGTTGCAAATCAATTGCCGGATGTATTTACTGACACTAAAGGTGTGGTAAAATCATATATTCCTGCTGTTAATGTTCCAGCAAGGATTGCAGTCCCTGAAGGACAAATTGCCAAAACAGCAACAGGTGAGTCCAAGTTACGCCTGAAGCGTGGACGGCCTATTGGTGTAAAGGATAAAATTCCTCGGAAGAGAAAAATACAAAATGAATTTGGTACTCCTGAAGAGTCCATACCCACAACACATGCCATAAGAGTAATTGATACTCCTGAAGAGAATAAATCTCCTGAAAAAGAACCTCCTGAAGAGGTATTTAATGAAATGTCTTCCCTTGAAGAGGGACAGGTACCTGAAAATAACGAGATCTCGATATTACATTTCATGAGTAATTGAGAAATTATTGAGAGAAATAAAACCGTTGTCGACAACGTATTTTCATATAAGATGGCACTTGATATTACCAGAAGTAATGAAAAAAGTGAGCTCAGAACCGTCAAAAAATACCGACGTAAAAATATTGGCCAAAATAGAAATAAACAATTCCTGCAGAATTGATATCACTAGTAAAAAGTGATGCATATGGACTTGAAGTTCAAACACCTATGAGGTGATGCTTGTTGAATATGAGTGGGTATTTGTATAAAGGAAATGAAAATGTGATATATAAATCACGAATATATTGATATGTTTTTGAATTTAAAGAGATCATATTGAGATTTGTATTAACTTGATAGTTACCAAGAATTTGGGTATACATGAAGCATATAGTCCTGAAGTACATATTCTATCAAGTCTTAAAATCCTTATATGATCTAATGCAAGCTAAACGCATGTGGAACATACTATTTTCATATATTTTCAGTATTTATATTATCTTTTATTGCAGTTTATATAGACAATTTAAATGTCATTGAGGCTCCAGAAGAGCTCATGAAAACTGCAGAAATCAGGGATTGATTATGAGGAAAAATAATCTCCTGTTATGGATGCAATCACATTCAGATTTTTGATTAGTTTGGTAATTACAAAAAGATTGGATATGCAGTTAATGGATGTGGTCACTGCATATTTATATGGGTCATTAGACCATGACATATATATGATCATATATCCCTGAAGGATATGAAATGCCTGAAGCTTCTAATCTGAATACATCCAGAAATATATATGAAAATCCCTGAAGGATATTAAATGCTTGAACTTGTTATCTGAGTACATCCAGAAAACAATCCGGACGCATGTGGTATAAACGCATTAGCGAATATTTATTGAAAGAAGATTTGAAAATAATCCAATATACCGATGTGTTTTTATTAAGAGATTCCGGATTTGTTATTATTGCGGTTGATGATTTAAATCTTCTTGAAACTCCTGAAGAGATCAGAAGAACTGCACATATCTGAAATATAAAACCCTTTCGGTTTCAAGGGGGAGATAAATGTACATTATTAAATGAGAAATAAAATAGAGCACACAGAATATCTACCAGAAGATAGAAACACAAATATGAATATTTGTGAAATATTATTTTATTATCTTGAAGCAAAAATTACAGAAATTTGAGGCATTTCGCCTCATTCTTTAAACGCTCTTGTTTTTCAAGAATCTGCATGGCATCCTTATCTAAAGGAGTAGGCAATCTAAAAGAAGACTTAAGCAGAGATTTTAATTTCCTATTCTCTTGCTTTATTGCTTCCATCTTCATGTTAGACTCCTGAAGAAGTCGCTGAAGGATAGAAATTTTCTCATTGAGTTTGTCCAAATCATAAGGTTTGGATTGTAGTCGCTGAGAAAATGCATAAATAGTTGAAGAGTAATGAGTACCGAGATTTACAAGCTCGTAGATAGCTTCAACATCTGACTTATTAGTCAGATCATTATTGTATTGTATTATAGCACCTGTGGTAGAAGCAGGAACAGCTGATGAACGAGGTGCATAATACCTTATATATTGGCCATGAGAAGATTGCTGAGCCATTGCAGAGTAAGAATGCAGAAAGAGATTGCAAAGTAAGAATGCAGAAAGAGATTGCAGAGTGAGAATGCAGTATGATTACAGAAAAGTAAAGAAGATGAGATGCGAATGAAGATGAGCTGAATATCTCTTTTATAGAGAAAATTATGACTAAGCACCTCTATTGCTTCACGGCATCTCTCGTGAAGCATCTCTTTACAAGAGACGAGGCGTAGCATCATAGCCCTCCGGCGCCTGACAGCAGATGTAACATTATAGCCCTGTGGCGCCTGACAGGTACATAAGAACTGTAAAATCCCGTGATGCTTGTCTGGCCTAAAAAGATGGCCACCGTTTTTGAATATGGAGGTTTGCGGCTTAATTTTGATAACTCCTCCAGTAATTATGTTATTTACAAGAACTCCAGAAGAGCACAACTCCAGAAGAGTAGTGAATTTAATGTTAAAATGATCTTGAATCAATATGGTGAATTTCACTATAAAGTCTTGAAGCACTTTTATATGGACAAAACTCATCCCCTGAGTACTCCAATGGTTGCTCGATAATTTGATGAGCAGAAAAATCCATTTCGTCCTTGTGAAGACGATGGAGAAATTCTTGATCCTGAAGTACCTTATCTCCTGTTCAATTGAAGCCCTGAATAGGTAATTATTTGGATCAAGTTCACAATTAGATGGATATACAGATGCGAGTTATCTATTAGATCCACACAAGAAGATCATTGCAATTCATAAGAAGAAAGTTGAAATTGATGTCAAGAAGATACGGTCAAGTAATAATCTGACAGATTTATTCACTAAAGCATTACCAACTGCAATATTTAAGAACATTGTGCATAACAAGTCTTGAAGACTTGTGCTGATTGTACTCTTTTTCCTTCGCTAAGGTTTTATCCCATTGGGTTTTCCTTTGCAAGGTTTTAATGAGGCAATCTTAAAGCACTTGGCGATATACATGAATATTGTACTCTTTTTCCTTCGTCATTGGTTTTTTTCCCACTGGGTTTTTCCTTGACAAGGTTTTAACGAGGCATATTCTTTATATGTGGTCATCCAAAGGGGGAGTGTTAGAAACCAAATTCAAATTATATTGTATGACCAATCTTGAGATGTTAGAAACCAAATTCAAATTGTATTGTATGACCAATCTTGAGCAATTAATTTAGACCTATCTTTAGCCATCAATGGTGACTTAAGGTACACCTACCCCCCTTTGTACTCCTATAAATATGGGTATCATTCCCTTGTATATGCATCAAGTTTTGCATTAAAGAACAATCTTTCTGTTGCAATATTCTCTCTCTCTTTTGCTCTCTCTTTTCATTAGTTTCATAACACTTTTTGTATTTTTTTTTTAAGTTTGAAAAAGTTATAATGATTAGGTAATAATTAAATGAAAAAATTTAAAAATTAAAAATTAAAAAATATTTATATTTAAATGATGTTTATAAATATTGAAATGAGATAAAGATAATTTGAAAAGTTTATATGAAACCAGACACGCATGATATTTTCTTAAGGAAAATGATATATTCCCCGTTGGGAGCCACCGCTCCCAGTTTTTTTTTTTACCTTTTTCTTAGTGATTAAGAAAATTGTTTTAATATTATTATGATTTTTTTATATTTTTTTAAAATTTAAAACTATTAAAAAAATGATGTAAAACAAAATACAAAAAGAGAAAAAAAATATTTTGGTCTAGCTGGAGCCCCAAGTGGTGGCCATAGCAGTACTCTTTTCTTAATCTTGTCCGTCAATCTCTTGATTTAATGGCTCATATCACACTATCTAACTATTAAATGCACTAGATGGTGCACGTGAAAGTCGGTGCAGAGAGAAATTTCAAGCCTAAGAGTCATGGGTCGGCTAACCAACAAAATTGGACTTCTTGCAATAGATGTTCTACGACAAAATAAACTTACAACTATTTTGTATAGCAGAATTGTTATGTAAAATTAAAATTATTTTTCGTGTTAGTTTGGATTTAAATATGAGATAAAATAGTTTTAAATAAAAGATAAAATTTAAATAAGATAAAATATTATTATGATATTATTCTTTTAATATTATTATTATTATTTTGATATTTGAAAAAGTTGAATTATTTATTATATTTGTATAAAAATTTAAAAAAATTATAATAATGAAATGAAACGCTTTTTGAATCCAAACGGACCTTAATATAGGGACATGATTATCTTGGTTAATTTTTAAATAAGTATAAAATAATTACAAAAGTATTATAGGTATATTACACCGACATGGTTAATAGAAGAAAGAAAAAATCTATTTATTATTTATTTTCTTATTATCCTTTCATCATCTCATGATATAGTAATATTAGATTATAAGTTTACAAGTAAAATATAATAAATAGTTTCCAATCATCTAATGTCACATCATGAAATGATAAGAAAATAATGAAAATTAAAATGATGAGCAGTATTACTAAAAATATAGTAAATTGGAAAATGATTGGGTCCCCAAATAAAAAAATTAATGAAAAAAATTAAAAATCACAAAAAAAATACACTAATTCGATGGGTATTCAGGAGAATTCTTTCAGTAAGTCTATTAGCACTCTACTAAATTTACAAATCTTAAAACTATATTTGACATTAATACAAAAATATTATCAGGTATCTTAGAAATGCTAGATCAAAGAAAGTGGATAAGATACATAAAAGTATCAATTTCACCCAGCAACCTCCATGGGTAATATCTTAAAGAACAACTCTCCTCAAGAACTCACTCTACTAATGATTTATGCCTAATTAAGCTCAATAGATAAGATTGGCATAAGTATATGAATCAAACATGAACCGTATAAAGAGTGTAAAACACAATTAATTTCACTATTGGTTGGTATTATTTATAAAGAAATGCTAATTGATCATCTATAAAGAGATTTTATAAAAATAAACTTACAAACTGACGTGATTTGATTTAGTAGATCAAATTATAAAAACCTTGTTATTATAAAGTAGATTAACGCATCACACAAATCAATATCAATTTGTAAGTTTATTTTTTAAAGATCCACTCTTTGAAGATAAGACATTTTTATAATGAAAATACAAAGATAGACTTCTTGAACTATTGTTAATGGGTGGTGCTAGTATGCCACCCAGCTATGACTGCTGAGCTTGTCCACTAGTATAAATTTATTTTTTTTATACTTTTTCTTCTTCTTCTTTTCATCTTTTTTAAACATATTTAAATATTTTTTAAAAAATATATTAATACAATAAAAGTCATTTTCTTAATCATCAAGTAAAAAAAATTAAATACATGAGCGGTCAAAATGACGAGACAAAATCGAATGACATACTAGCATTTTCCTTTGTTAATTCTCGTGGTTGATGTATAAAATGAATTTTAAACATTTTTATATTGTTATAACATTTTAAATTTAAAGACATGCATTTTAGATACTTACAATATCTCTTACTATTTAAGCATCATGATGATGTATTAGATGCCATCAGGGAGCATGATATTAAAGTTGTGAAGAATTTGAAGGTGGGTTTTGTGAAAAAGAATCCGGGGTTAGGTTGATCAGGAGCTGACTTAGATGGTGAACCCGAATTAATTATCAGAAAATTAATGGAAATTCAAGTTTTAAGTTCATTTGAGTTTCAATACTTGTTTGAGGTTTATTTGCTAGCTAGTCAAGCTGCATCATGCAGTATAGGGAATGGCCATGAGAGGCGTGGATTAATGAGTATACATGACAAGATCATTTGTGTATGCTATTTCTTCACGTAGAAATTATAGTTACAGTCGTGAGTGTACAAATGCCGTGTAATCACTTAAAAAATAAATAAATACGAAATCTATATAAAAAGAAATTAATTTTTTTCAAATAACTGTAAAGCGTTTAAACATTTCACGACTATATATAATATTACTCTAAAAATTTTATTAAAATTATATGATTTGTAATTCTAGTAGTTGATGATGAGAAGTTCCACGCCAAATAACAATAATGATGATAATCATGGTTAAAATAACACTGTTCATCATCTTTGAAACATTGTCATAATCCACATGTACGTACAAACTCTAGGACCGGTTTCACATTTATCATTTAGAAACATAAAATTTTAATATGCATTATTTTTACGTATTCTTTTGTACACTTCAATAATATGAGTGGCAGCGTATTAAAAAATAATTAATATAACCAATCATATCAGTAGAATGCGTAAAGAGTACGTAAAAGTGATTATAATAAACAATTCTTGAAAACCAGATATTCTCACATAAAATATAATAAACAATTTAACTTTTTCAAATCTCAATTCAATTTTTTAAAATTTTAAAACAATAATAATATTAAAAAATAATAGTCTAACAATATTTTATCCGACTTTCATCTAAAATCATGTCATCTCATATCACTATCAAAACAACCTCTTAATCCTTAATATATCATATTATTCGTATATCTTCTCATAAATAAGTCTCTTTAATTTATTCATCTTGAAAACTATAATATTATTAATTATTTATTATAATTTGACGTATTATATTAAATTAAATTAAATTATTAATTTATTTTTTTGGTACTTATATGTGAATAAATTATTTCTCAAATAATATTTCTTATCAATTGCTGACGATTATTATGTGGCAAAAAAAATTCGAAAAGAGTATCGAGTGTGGGCTCCAACAAACCGACCTAACAAGATTTTTTATGAGGACAAAGACCCAACATGTTTTGTCTTGGTAAAACCCAACATGTTACATCACATGCATGCTTATAATCAACTTTTAATCACATACGCAAACGTGCGCCATCGGAACATCGATTCGCCGTATTAGGTGAGCTGCAGCTGCCACCACGCAAATGACTGACTTCAACGAGTGTGCAGTGATCTACGGTTGCGTTTGATATTAAAATGACATCAAATATTCCGTGGACACTAATAAAAAGTAATAATAAAATATTAAATAATTAATAATAATTGAGATATTTTTATTGAGCTGTACTCCATCTTTTAATAGTTTATGCAAACGGTTGAAAATAAAATTTTATCTCGTCTCTAATTTTTTTACTATATGGTTAATTTGCTGCTACAGTACCATTATAGTAACGCTGACTACCATATTTTCAATATATATAATTATCTATTTGAATTTTTTTATTGTATTGTAATAAGTAATTAGAAAAATATATTTCAAATTTTATAAAATATAGTATAATAAATAGGTCATAATATAAAAATATATTTTGGGAAAGTCAAAATATTTATGAATTTTTAAATTAGCAATAGATATTACTTATTTTGAATATTTTCCACCCAATAATTAAAAAAACTTTTCAATAATTAATAGGACCCACCACTTTATCAAATCTTTAAAAAGTTAAAACCATATCATCTCATCTCACTATCTAAACACAATTTTTTTTTATAAACAATCTCATTTCATCTTAATTTAAAATTTTCATTACTATTCAAAATATTTCATCTAAAATGCGTAACCACACGACGTCTGTCTTGTCAATTACAAGCGGCATGTAATAGATTGATCGAAAAGTTTCAAAAGATTGATTTTATTTTATATTTTTACGTAAGTTTTTAATGGAAGGACAGAACCCATTTCTTTTTAGTATCTTCCTTATTGGTTTTGTGCAAGTCTTGGGTACCATTCTTTTCTTGTGTTGACACAACAGTTATCTGAAGTAAATGACTGAGAATGAGAAACATATCTAAGAACAAATTCATAACAAGGGTATTCATCTTGAAAACTTAAAAAAGCCATATAACTATATCGGATAAGATAAGTCAAGAGCGCAATATAGAGTGTATGATTAGTTGGTTTGAAGGAAAAAGGTTGTCGTGCTTTTGTACTCCCGAAATGTTTCTTTAAGTTTTAAAACTGTGTAGTGTAAGTTTTATGATTACTCCGTTGATTAAGCAATTTTCTCAAACTCAAAAAGCAATGGCTCAAATTTGCCAAAGAGAAAAGCTAAAAACTTTGTCTTTTAGCCATCCTTCATTTAAATGAAGAGATATTATTCAATGATGGGAACGGACCATTATCTATACGTGAAATGGTAGTTGTAGTCCTGAGTGTTAAGTATTATGTAATTATTTTTAAAAAAATGAATAAATATGGAATACACATTAAAAAAAAATTAATTTTTTAATAATAGACCCTACTATTTTTCAAAACGACTTACACAAGCGTCATTCCACAACTGTATTTAACATTACTTTTTCTTCTAGTAATATCTTATTACTATTAGTTCTTTTAGTGCATTGTTTGTTTGAGAATAGTACAAGTTTTTCTTCTTCTTCTTTTGTTTTTGCTTAGTGCCCCAAGCAACCAAAGAATGTACCCTATATTACTTAAACAGAACTGGAAACCAGAGGATATGAAGACAAAATATATATATATATATATATATATATATGCTTTTTTTTTTTTTTTTTCAGGATTAGTGACATCAAACTCTAACGCAAGCCTACAGGTGGGTCTGTAATGACCCTTCTGGTCTGCTGGCTCAGCTGCCAAATATATATAAGCCTTATAATAATATGATTCAACTCTTGAATTCAATCAGATGCAGGAAGAAAAGGGGTTCTCATATAGTTGGTTCTTTAATGTCTTCACAGCAGCAATTCAGCAAATAATGAAAAAGAGACAAGACCCTGAAACGAAAATGAAATGTTTATATATAAGCAATAAAGATCATGACATCAAAACCCAGAAGCAATAACCTGGGTATATATGTAGAGAGAGAGAGAGAGCACAATCGACATAAATATCAATTTATGGCCATTGTTACAGTTTACAAAAGCTTACAAAAATACAACCATGATATAATGCAGCTAAGACAGAGCTCTGTCACAATGCTCTTTCTCAGCCTGACTATGAGGATTGAGTTTCCTGTGTCACCTTGTTCTTTCTTCCCAGTCCTCTTCCTGCTTTTGAAACTGCTCTGATTACCATCTTCACCAACTTGGAAATTATCCCAACTTTGATCTGACCCCTCTTTGGAGGAATCCTAGTGATCCTTCCATTTAAAGGATTGGCTGTTCCACTAGTTGCAGCGATTTTCATTGAATTGGTGGTAATAAGCTCCAAACTCTCAAGTAATTGAACAAGAGCTGAAGAATCAATATACCTTCAAACAGAATAGAATGACCAAGTGAAAGTAGAGGGGATACCAAATGCAGTGCCATTTATATAATATAATAAAATGCTGTGGGATCCATGCCTGTCCCTTGGGTCAGTGACAAAAAAGGCTGAATTTTAATGTGCACGTTTGGTTGCTGATAAGGCCATGACAAAAGAAATGATATTCAAGAGTAGGGTTTACTTTCCTTTTTCTTTTTAGACTAGTTTGAAACTTTCAAATAAATATATATTTATGGCCCCACGGTAGATATTCTAAGAGGATATATCATCCATTTACCAAGTAGTGAATCACTAGTGAAAAATGCTAATCTGCATTATAATATATTAATGGAATCTTGATCATTTCACACTCTGCAATGACGTGCTGTGCAAGTAATTTCCCATGTTGTTTATCCTTGATAACTAAGACGAAGAAACAAGGTAAAAGTAAAACCGTAAAGTGATTTTTTCCCTTGGGCCGAAGCCCGGAAGACAAGCTCAAATACCGGGAGTCCACTCGACTGGATGGCCCCTCGGCCTATTAAGGGCCCCAGCCTTAAAGCTGAAGTCGATCCATGGCCATAATCACAGGGGAAATCTCAAAATGCAAGAAATGAGGGGACACTCCCCTACGACACCTACCCTCAAAGAACCTGTGGGCAGGTGGGCAGGAAATGCAAAAAGCTCTTGATCATCTGACAGCAAGTGAGGAGGAGCTTGACGGTGTGTACTTGCAGGATAAAAGGGATAGAAAATCACGTCGCATTAATTGCGCCATCCCAAGAGCCACACCATATTAAAGGATTCTAACTAAAGAAACAATTGAGAGGACATATACTCCTGACACAGGGTATGGGCAGTCCCCCATTGGAAACCTGGTATAAAATCCGATCCCCAGGTGCGAAGAACTCTCTCTGATTCCTCTATACTCTCGCATGAACTACTAGGGAGATACTAATTTAAGTATCGGAGACTCCCCGACCTGCACCAAGACTCCCAAACTCTCTGTATTTCCTCTAAGTATGCAAGTGAAATACCAAAGACCGGAGTTGCTGGAACTCAGCTCAAAGTTGTACGAAACACAACGTTAACAAGAGTATGATTTACTTTCCTTTTTCTTTTTAGTCTAGTTTGAAACTTTCAAATAAATAGATATTTATAGCCCCACGGTTGATATTCTAGGGGGATATCATCCATTTACCAAGCAGTGAAATATACTAATCTGCATTATAATGATGGAACCAAAGGGTTGATCATTTCAATCTGCAATGCCGTGTTCTGCAAGTAATTTCCCATGCTATTTATCCTTGATAACTAAGACGAAACAAGGTAAGAGTAAGTCAAAGTCTACGGTCTATGTACCAGACAAACTTGGATTTTCTTTCCATGACAAAGACCATTCTCCAATCTCTTCGTTTTCTTTTTTCTTAAAAGTTTTTTGGTCCCCCAAGAAAAGAACATGAAAAGGACCTGGAGAGCTTTTGTAATTGAGCAAGAGGAGACAAGCCTAACGGGTGACTTCCTCTGGTGAATGGAGAATAATAAGGTGGAAGCTGAATTGGATAAAACCATATTTGGGGCCAGATTCACGGTATATGCGAGAAGCAGAAAAGGCATACCAAAAAAGAAGACAGAAAAGCACAAAGATCACTTGGTTCGCGTAGGCTACGAATGTAATGGCAAACCTATTGTTTCTGTGTCACTCCCTTGAACTGAGGCCTCGGACATGATCATCAAGATGCTGATGCTTGTGTTGCCCACTTGCCTAACATGGGATTTCCTGCACTTCTAAGGCCAAATCTCACATCATCCTCATTAGCATCGCCAGCTGTTGTCTGTCAACCTCTGTGCCGTTGCACCTTGTGACTTGTGTGGTAGATTAAAACTTATCAATTCACCAAATTCGTAGGAGTCGCTGTCTGTTCTCTCCAAACTATGGTTACAGGAGGCTTCTTTGAGAAGTAAGCTTCCTGCTGAACGTCGAGCAGTCTTCAAAATATAGCTCGACAAGTTTTTGTAATACTGATTTCGCATCTGACTAACAGTCCAGAAGAATTGCAGCTAGGTTCATAATTTCAAGCAAGGCCCAAATTAAGCATCATATAATAAGGTGCAGCGAAACGCATGAGTTAGAAATACCTCCTAGTTCTGCAGGTACTACCCTTGAAATTGGATAAAGTTGCATCCTGAAAAAGTTTACAAAAGTAAACTTACAAACTGATATAACAGATCAGATTAACATTACATTAACAGAGAGTTACAATCTAATGTACCACGTCAAGTATGCAAACCTCTTTTGTAGGCCAAACATTTGTCAAGGAAGAGAGACAGAGAGGTTAAGACTACTTGATGGCCAAATACACAATGCCAATGCATTTGAAAGTTTATTACCTAAATCGAGATTAAGAATAAGTATATAATGGATTAAAGAAAAACAAGTAATTGCATTTACAAAAAATTTACAATTTCTCTCTTATGCCCATTTCCTTGCATAAATATTCTTCATAGTTCTACAATACAGACGGGCTTTCTGGGAGGTCACTTATTAAAAATAATGCCAGTAAAATCACTTGACTGGTGCAAGTACGGTGTAAACCAAAAGAAATGTTACTATAACAATGGCCCCTGCCAGAGTAAACCTTGGACTAGTCCATAACATGAGATTTGACCTCTCCGTTCTCTTGATGGGATCAACTTCCTCAGACGGTGGGTAGTTTGAACGACTAGGATTCCAGGTTACGTACTTATTGGGAGAAAACTGTGAGAAGAGGGACTTTTTCCCTTGCTTTCTAAAGTTAGACCAGGCCTTATCCCAGTCTGTCGAGGATTTATCACCTGAAAGATGTGTACAAAGAAATTTGGTAAGAGTTATTTTGTCTTGGCAGTGGTTGAACAGCAATGCAATTTAGACTAAACATATCCATGAAAATGAACTACATGTTCAAAAAGTATTATATTTGTGTTCTAGATAAAGATTCCTTAGGATCTTGCCAAACTTTAGGATCTAGATTGGGAGAGAGACAAGTGGATTCTGCGTGTTGAGAATTTAATATTGTTCGAGAAACTCACATGAATAATAATAAATGTTGTTTGACCCGCTTTATGTTTCTCTCCCACTCTAGGCCTAAGAGTTGGAACAGAAACTCTATGGAATCCCAATCCATATGCAATGCTTGCACACAACCACGCTAATGAGATGATGGTTGAAATGAGGGATGATTATTTGGAGTATTATCACTGGTTGTGCAACCAAATGGTCAAGCACACAAAGTATTAAATGTACACATGCCTTATATACACAAAACCAAAATTCAAAGATAATTATTTACAACACCATTGCTTGTTGTATAAGCCAATGGCATGGCAAAGAGCCAATTTCTAAAATCTAAAAGACATGGATTTATAGAATATAAATACACATAGCATTGCGTGAAGTCATGGACATGAGTGTGCATACACACATTACTAAGAGGAAAGCCTAAATGAAGAATAATTATTCACAGTACCAGCACTCAGGAACAAAGCGGGAGATGGCATCTTGAAGGAATTAATAAATTCTTTTTGGGTGGCACAATGAATAATGCTCTCCTCTTAATTTCGTCCATACTGCCTAAAACAAGTGGTTAGGGAAAGAGCCAGTTTCTTAGTACTGTAAGATATGGATCTGGCCACCGTTATATGCACCCTTACTTGCTATATAGTATTTTATGTACACACCAGTCAATGAGGTGAGAGCCAAAATGGAATACAGTATCATAAAAGCAATCGGTCTGACAAAGAGTCAGCTCTCAATTGGTAGACATGGATTGGACACCATTGTATAGGCCCTCACCAGCACTACAGACATGCATATATAGTATCGCTGTGCAATGCACATTAATGAGGTTAAAACCAAAATGGAAGATAATTATTTATAAGGACAATTGCACCACCAAACTTGTCAATTTATCCACTCCAGCTACCACTCCTTTTGTAATGTATCCCTCTCCTTTAAGATTCAACAGTTAAAATTGTGTCACATAATTATTCTTTTGTTCATCTGAAGGATTGGGTCCTCACATTGAGCTGAATTGCGAAATAAATAGTTTGGGGGAAAAATGACAAGCTTGATAGTTTGGTGACTATTTTGCAAAAGAATGTTAATTTGAGGGGAGTAAATTCTAAATTTCCCCTATTTATAACACCATCACCACAGTCTATGTCCATCAGTGGAAAACATAGCAAAACTTGGAATGTGAAGGAAAGGTCAGGAGCGCACATGGTATCCATCAGTGAAATGGAATTTTGTCATAGAGAGAAGTTCAGCCTCAACTGTGAAATGGATACTATTACTGGTCCTAACAATATAGAAATAAGTATATCATTCCAATAACCAGAATATTTACAGGAGCTTGTCTCAATATGAGCACGCTTGTTCACATACACATTAGTGAGGTGAAAACCATAACGTAGGACAAGTATTATGATACTGTCACTCATTCTAAAAGTAATTGTTCAAACAGAGAGTCAGTTTCTAAAGACTAGAAAACATGAATTTGGCCAGTGTTATATATGCCCTTGCTACTGCTACAAAGTGGACATATCATATACACTTGTACAAATACACATTTTAACAAGGTGAAAATTGAAATTAATGGTGATTATTTACTCGTTGTAAAAGCAAGTGGTTGGGCAGAGAGCCAGTTTCTCAAAGTAGAAAACATGGAACATAACTATCGTACTTAGATTGGAACTTAATAATGTCATAGACTATACATACACAAAGTACTCTAAATATACATGCACATATGTACACATTAAGGAGATGAAAACAAAATAGAAAATACATATTTACAGAAAAAATCAAAGGTCATAAAAGCATGTGATCAGGAAGAGACCAGGTTTCTCAGAACTAGAAGTTATTGATTTGGCCAGCGTTATATTCCTATGTGGCCGGGCATGACAATTGAAGAGAATGCTCTTTTATCATGGAGCCTATAGGGATAACTAAACAATCCCAGGATCATTTATGCAAAAGTAATCACAATCAATATGTTTTCAAGGTCACTACAGTTCCATTTACTTCTGCTTAGATTACAAGACCTCGTTCACTTTCACAAAACTTTTCATCTCATCGCATATAATAATTACAATTTTTTCAAATTCCCACACAAAATAAAATAAACAATTCAACCTTTTCAAATTCCAATACAAAAATAATATTAAAACAATATATTCTAATAATATTTTATTCAACTTTTAACTTTAATCTCAACTCATCTCAATTCATCTCATCTCATCTCATAAAATAAATGAGGGGCTCGTTTAGAGAGTGAGATGAGATGATATGAGAATTTTGTGAATAGTAATAAGATAGTTTGTGAACAGTAGTGAGATAGCTAGAGTTGAGTATTTTTTGAGTTTTGGGAAAGAAAGGAGAAAAAGTTGAATAAAAAATATTATAAGTTAAAATATTGTTAGAATATAGTTTTATAATATTATTTTTGTTTGGAGATTTGAAAAAGTTGATTTTTTTATTTTATTTAAAAGTTTGGGAAAGTTGTAATGATTAGTTTGAAAATTTTGTATTTAAAATATATTTAGGAAGGAGATGGAATGAGATGAGAATTTTGGGATGAGATCTATTTTCAAACAAGCCATACCTCATTAAGGAGGAGCAATAGATCTTAGAAATAACCCCAGCTCAATAGCAATTTAGTCCTTGGAAAAAAAAAAAAAAACCAAGAAAATCATCAATATATTTGCGTTGCCTTGACAATTATAAAGTATTATCCCTTGTTGAGGCATGATAGTCTTTGACGTGTTAGAAGACTAAACCCAAAGTAAGAAGATTAAACATTTGAACATGGTCTCCAAATACGGGCTCCATGATACACAGGTTAACCGACAAATTAAGCAACACAGTCAATAGTCGGACTGGTCTATAATGAAGGATCTCTGCTTGTAGAGAGAAGCTGACCATCCTAGATAATTGACTCACAGATGGAAGTATCACATCCCATAGGTCATGACGTGCCATTCTTCCCAGGGGAAGACAAAGTCTCGCCATCTTTGATGCTTGCATGAGTTGGTGTGGCATGATTAGTGACAGCATGGAATTATAGTGGATGGAGCATTTGGATGGGGGTAATCTTTTGGGGTTCCGAAGAATTCTTAAAGATTACGTACCCTGTGTGGATGCCACGTGAAAGGAATCTCAATTCCCTCCCAAGCCTTTAATATTCTTAACCACAACTTATGAACTATATAAATTGATTAAACCCATAGTTTATATATATTTTTATTCCCTATAAGTTTCATTTAACTATATATATTTTGCATCAAACGGACTCATGCACTCTAAGAGAAAAATATAAAAATATTTTGGAAACCATAAATAATTCACTTGGATGCCTAGGAATAAACTAAACATATAAATCTCACATTCTCGAAAATCATATTAGGTTCCTAATCATTTCTAAACTTGATTTTAACCAAATTAACATGAATCCAGATTTTCGGACATCACATTCCTAGAAAACGTGGGTGTTGATTTGTTCAATGCCAAGTGCAGCTGCTTGATTTGCAGTATATAGGTACTTGGATTAACTATATAATGCTCATCTATCTAACTGCAAAACTAGCTTTCCTTGTTCTAGTTTGGGAACAACTGCAAACAATTAATTATCAGATTGTACATTTCATTTAGCTTGGCTTAATCGAGAGAGAGAGAGATATTCAACATTAACAAACTCATATTAGATTGAAAATCAAACTAAATATAACGAATTAAAATATAAAAAAAATCCTGCGAACAAAAAATGGCATACCTTTATTATCGTTGTTATCGTCTTCTGGAGAACTCCTCGAACAGAACAATCTGAGAGGGGAATACGGAGAAGATGATGAAGAAGCGGAAGAAGAAGAAGAAGAAGAAGAAGCTTTACGCTTTCTAGAGCAGAAGGAGCGGGATGTTATCATGCTCCCGATTCGAGCTTGAATATCCATTTGGATCCAAAGAAAGATTACTAGTGACGATACAATAACATTCTACCCCCAAAGCAAAGCTCCACACACTACACGGTCTTGGACTCTTGTATGGGACTGGATAAGTCTTTTGGGGTTTTGAATAGAGTACACGTGTCGCTCTTATCTTAGTGAGTAAATTTGATTCTCGTGGCTGCGTGTCGTAGTATCTGAGTAACAGCATTGGCCAATGGCAGTTGCCTAGTTTAAAATTTGTACTAAAATTAGATTATTAGAGTCCAAATTAATAGAAATATTGAATTAGTCATCTTAATATTAAAATAATAATATAATTTTATATATTTTAATAATAATTTTTTTAATATTTTACAAATCCAATCTATATATTAATTAATAATTTAAATTTTACTTAACATTATTGTTTCTCAACTTAAAATGTAGAAAAACTAATAATATGAATGTCTACAACACTGTCTAATTCCTGATGCATTAATGTTGAATAATTTATCTATAACAAATAAAGGAAGTTGATTTTCAAGTAATCTCAAGTCTCGTCAAAGGCCTGTGGCCTGATTGACATAACTCTAGCTTCCAAAATAGAGACCTAGAGTTCAAAACCTCCCTCCTTCAAATGTATTAAAAAAAAAAAAAAAAAGTAATCTCAAGTTCTTTTGTATAGTATATGTCAACCATGACTTCAATAATAATAAAACAATCCAAATGACTGTGAGCAGTCGCTCGTCAAAGATGGAAAAACTTTTACAAATAATGTAGCTCAAAGTCTGAACTTCAATTCTTTGCCTAAGCCAATGCAGAGATTTTATTAGAAAACTCTCCATATTTTGGCCAAGACTAGAGTTTAGCTAGTTGCTGCCACTGCTCTAAGCAAGGTAAGCAAGTGTGAGACTCACTGGCTCATTTGGATTCAGATGTGGGATGAGATCGTTTTAAATGAAAATTGAAAATTAAATAAAATATTGTTAGACTATTATTTTTTAAAATTATTATTATTTTGTGATTTAAAAAAGTTGAATTGAGATTTGAAAATGTTGAATTGTTTATTATATTTTGTATGAAAATTTAGAAAAGTTATAATAATAAAATGAGATGAGATGAGATGAAACACACTCTGAATCCAAACTAACCCTAAGAGGATGTTTGAAAACAATTTTTATTTTATTCCATCTCATGTCATTTAATTTTATAGTATTAAAATTTCAAATAGACAAGCATGCAAGCTTTTTGTAAAAATATGGGTCCTATTAAAAGTAAAAAAGTTTCTTTGCAATTTTTTTTATAGTGTAGAGCTTATGCGGAACTTGTCTATTGAAACTTGTATAAATAAAATTGATCAAACGTATTTTATAAAGGTTATGTCAATTAAATTTACTTTTATAATGCTTCGTCTACAAAATAATCTCACAAAAGATTTTGGATATGTCTTGATGGAAGGAATTCAATTGGAATGTTTTTGAATTCTTGTTTAAATTTCAACTCTAAACCTTGCAAAGATAGGTCTCATAATATTTATTAAATATTTTAGTGTTGATTAAAAAAGTTCAGTCGAGCAATTATAAATATTGTAAGACCTATTTTATGAATTATATTCTTTCACTCTGTGAGATCTAGATTCCTTAAATAAATTATTTATTTATTTTTAAGTATATATATATATATAATAATTTATAAAAATAATGCTAGGTACAAGTATTAGGGGTGCAAGTCTCGTGTAGGCTAAGAAAGTGTCTCCGATCAAAAAATGATTTTTTTCACACTTTTATGATGAAGTTTTATTTTTTTATAAAATTTTTATGTGGAACTTATATATTTGAACAAATTATTATTCAATTTTTCTAAAAAGAATGTTATGTACAAGGATATGTACTTTTAAGAAAATAGATACCACCAAAAACAGTGATTTTAGATTATCAAAAATAAAACGAAAATGGGAAAATAGTAACAAATAAAAAGTAAGAATCCATCCTCCATACATAGAAAATGTGTCCTCTTTTTTTTTTCCCAATATATATACATTTTTCAATTATCATGATGTGTAGGGCTGTAAAATGAACATGCTACTCGACATGCAACCCAAATTCGACTCGATTAAATTTGAAATTGACTCAAATCGAAAATTATATGGACAGTTTGTAAACACAGAATTAGGTTCGATAATTAAATAATACAAACTCGTATAAAACTCAACCGGCTTGAATAATTTTCGTGAACGAACTCATATGAAACTCGACTAGAGTTGTCTCGTCAACTCGACTAGTATATATTTATACATATATAATGCAATATATAAATAATAGCCAAAATTTATATATGTATTAATTATGTATATAGAATTATAGTGGCTTATAGTTATAGTCCACTATATATACTATAAATTTAATTTATAATATTAATATGTCATATTGATATATTTATCTTATTCTTATCAAATATTCTTAACTTATAACTTCTTAACTTATAGCTTATACTTATGAGTCTATCATTCTAATAAGTACTATTGAAGACTTTACTTATGATTCTATCATTATATATTCTATGAAGTTGCATAGTAGCTATGATTTTATCATTCTATGAAGTACTATTAATAATTTGTCGGTAGTTATTAATCTTATTACTATATATATGATTAATCACTAGACTCTAGTAATATTGTATTCATAAGATTATATAAACTATAGTAATATACATATTTAGTGTTAATATTTATTATTATTAATTAATAAGCTCATACTAGTAGACTACTAGACTAGTGTCTATTGTTTAGTGAGTCGAGTGACTACTAGTAGTAGTCTAGTATTAATTATTACATAATACATATGCATTATTATAACTACAAGCATAAATAATGATCTTATTTTATGCAAATATAAGACCATAGGGTATCAATATTTTAAGTATCAATATATTCATTTTGTAGTTAATATACAGTATTATTAAATTATACTAATTAATATAACTATAATATTATATTGTGAGTACTAAATTATAATGTTTGATAAAATATAATATTAGACAATTTTATATAATTAAATACTATAAATAAATATAGTTTTTGTTACAACACCACTTGCTAGTTTTATAAATTATCGTATATAACAATTAATATGTATTATAATTTATAGACTATAGAATTATTTTTTAAATAGAATATATTAGTATTAGTATAGTATTTAATTTTGAAGTTACTTAACTTTGGTCTTGTAGAGTTATTGAGGGCTTGAGGTCGTTGGATTAAACAATCTATATTGTGAGTCATTGATTCTATACCCCAAAGCTAGGGTTACAAACTTACACGATGCTTAGTCTTATATCGTTTCACTCTCAAGTCTCACTGTCTCACACTTCGACTCACTCATTCAGACCTTCTTTCAGAGCCATCAAGAAACCCTAGTCTCTTATGCTTACGACGGTTAGCTCCTATTTGATTTGCATGGAATGAAGGATTGAATCAAGGAGCCTTGATTCTCGAAGGCTTGCAAGCTTGCAGCCAGGGTTTCTCAAGGGACCGAGAGTGATACGAGCAATAATTGTGAGAAACCCTAGCAGATACAGCCGGCGGTTGTATTTTTGGGAAGTCGTGGCTATAATCTCAGTCTCTGAAATTGCAGTAGTGCCTCGACAGATGGGTCATTAAATGCGTGCATTTAACCAACTGAATTCCTAATTCCGTGGTTTGTGGTTCTTTGGATTCATCCGTTTATGAGTCGATTACCCCGGTTCTTTTCCTGTTTCTAAGAATTTGGTTGGGAATTTGGCTAATTTGGAGCCACTTATCTAGTTATCAACTTATCTAAGTATTTTCGAGTATTCATTCTGGTTCTCTCCTCACTCTTTGTAAATTGTAGTACTGTTACATTGTAGATCTAGATCTAATCATCTAAGTACGCCAACCTCCTAAGTGGTCAGTGGTATGACACTGTTTGCCATACATCACCAATTGTCTATGCATGCTTCTGTGACTGTCTATTACTTTGATTGATAAGTTTATGCTTTATATATATATATATATATATATTTTTGTAATGGCAGAATATGCCCTATTAGGCTGTAAACTCTTTTCCTATATTTATTTTTCTATTGTTTACAAATATCTTTTTCGAGCTTTATATTTCATATTTGAAAATTGTGGAAAAAAAACCTTCTGAAGAGCCTGCCTACAGATCTGTGCTTGATCAAAATTTCCAATCTGCTGTAAGTTTAACTTATTACCCCTCCTATATAGTGCTATGTTATATTTATTTATTATAGATTTTTCATTTTTCATTTGTTTCTCTAAGCTCTCTTGAATTATTTATGTATATTGCTGACTAGAGTCAAGATTGTGGAGATTTGGTTATGGCTTTATGTTCTTGCTCCAAGCATTTAAAGATGCATTCTTTTAAATGTTTTGGTTGATTAATCTGATCCTATATCGTTCTTGCTTAATGCTTAATGTTCTTACTTAAACTATTTAATGATGTTTTATTGTTCATGTTTTGACTAATTAATCTAATCCTATTTGGTTCTTACCTTAAATATTTAAAGATGCTTTATTTAACATGTCTTGGTTAATTAATCTTATCTAATCTGTTTTATATTTATGTTCTTACTTCAAGTATTTAAATATACTTTCTTGATGATTATAAATTATCATATCTGCTTCCTGCTTCAATTATTTAATTATGCTTTCTTTAACATATTTTGGTTGATTAATCTAATCCTATCTGGTTCTTACTTTATGTTCTTAGTTTAAGTATTTAAAGATGTTTTATTTAACATGCCTTGGTTAATTATAAATTATCCTTTGTTTTAAATGTTTATGTTCTTGCTGAAAGTATGAAATGATGCTTTCTTTAACATGTTTTGGTTGATAAATAAGGTGCTTTCTTTAACATGTTTTGGTTTATAAATCTTATCCAATCTATTCTATATTTATGGTCTTGTTTCAAGTATGAAATTGTGCTTTATTTAACATGTTTTGGTTGATAAATCTTATGTTTTTTTGTTATATGTTTATGTTTTTGCTTCAAGTATGAAATTGTGTCATGTTTAATATGTTTTGGTTCATAAATCTTATCCAATCTATTTTCTGTTTATGTTCCTACTTCAAGTATGAAATGGTGGTGTGTTTAACATGTTTTGATTGATAAATTTTATCCAATACGTTCTATATTTATGTTGTTGAGGCGCCTTGCTTTTGGAGGCACATCGAGCCACCAAGGCAAGGCTATATATTGAAACGGTTTGAATCAAAATTGTTTAACTTTAATATCTTTTAGTTGATTAGCATCAACTATAACAGTCTTGCCTTCTGGAGGCACATTGAGCCATCAAAGCAAGACTGTATAACAAAACTGTTGGAGTCAAACTTATTTGACTTTCACATATTTTAGTATCTGTGCTTATGGAGGTACCTTGAGCCATCAAGATAAGGCTATTTTTATTTTAGTTTATTAATATAACTTGTACGGTCAATGTTTATATGCTTATTTTATGCTTCTAGTTTTGTGTTTAAAAAGTATTTATTTTAGCAAATAGATGATCGTATGAATGAATTGGATCTGGTGGAGGAGTATGAAAATGAAAACTCTATTGGAATTAGTTTAGTAGAGCCCATATTTGATGATAATGGAGGCATTGCGAATATTGAGGCCCCTAATTGTGATGACCCGCTTTTATGTGTATTTTCACTGAAGGAATATTTTAATTTAATTAAATATTTTATAGTGCTTTTATTTTAAATTATCGAGTTTTAAATGGATTTTATTGGCTGTTGGATTTAAATTGTGATTTAATTTATTTTGGCTTGTTTTTGGTTTTAAAAATTTAAATAATTGGTTTTTACTAGTTATTTATTTTATTTTAGCTTATTGATGTGTTTAAAATATTTTATTGGTGTTTATTGTGTTAATTTATTTTAAATCGTTTTATGTTTTTACCGTTTTCGGCTGATCAGTCTTCGGACTTCCGACGTGAGGACTTGACCTCATTAATTTCCTTCATCTTTTTTTCTTCTTCTTTTCTTTTCCTCTTCTTTTTCTTTTTTCCTTTTTTCTTTTTTCTTTTTCCTTTTTTTCCCTCTCCCGTTCGGCTCTCTCTCTCTCTCCCCGCGTCCCTCTCTTTCTCTCTCTCTCCTCACCCACGCCGGAAAGCCTTCCCGCCCAGGCCCGCCGTTCGCCGGCGTCGTGCCCGACGCCACCCCTGCCGGTCGACTCCCCTCCGGCCGGTGATCATCCCCTCCGACTCCCAGCCCCAACCGGCCGGCCGTTTGGCCGGAAAAAGCCCAACAAGCCGCACGGCTTGAGGCCCGATCCGCCGCCGTCGCTCCACCTCCGGCCACCACCTCTTCACCACTTCTTCCCCTACTCCTTGCCGACCTAACCCACCCATCCCCGGCCTCAAACGGTCACCGGAGCGGCTCCCACGAGCTCAACTCCGATTTGCCCTTTTTCCGCCCCTACCGGCGTTTTCGCCGCCACCCACGGCCAAAACTCACTTCCACTAGCTTCATAAACATCTCTAGACCATTCCCTATCAATTTGGTGTCTTGGTTTGTCCCCGGTCAAAAGTGGGTATTTTGCGACCCACGGGAACAGTGCATTTGCACTGTTACGTTGCTTTCGCATCGCCGTTCGCTTCGCGCCGAACCTTCTAAAAATCCTATATAGCGCTGTAAGTATTTTCCAAACGCTACTTTTAGATTTAAATGTATTTTACTCTTTCAATAAATTATTTGGTTGGTTCGCTGATTCCGGACTGAGTCCGAGGAGTTCGGGGGTCGGATGGATGGAGGACGGAGTTGCTTGATTTGTTGTGCTATGGTTGAATTTATTTGTCGAGCATTGAAATTGGCATTTACATGATGCATGCACTTGTATTTTATTTTATTGGAAAAATCATGTTTTATTGGCGTAAATGATTTTTGGGAGTGTGCGTATCACGAGCCCAAGCCGGGATGGGTTATTATCTCGGTGGAGCTCCTCTGGTCACTCGGGAGTGGATAATACTGAGTGACATCCCCTGGGTTGTCGCCGGGCGACGACCGGATCGCACGATACGGTAACGCTGTCGTGTCGACTCCGTGGTCCTTTTAGTGGCGGGGACTAGAGGATGGCCTGGCCAGGTACGCGCGAGTTGGAGGCGCGAGTCTGGGCATCGCTCGTGTAGGTGTCACACGCGTAGACGTTACCTGCGGTGTGGCACAGAGCCAGAGTGTGCGGATGATCCCTAGGGGAGATCATGGTGCATGCATAATTGGTTGGTTTTCATGGTTTTCGGATATGGGCCATTTTCTGGGAAAATGGCGATGGTCTTGTGATCCATTTTCGGGGAAAATGGTGGTTTGGGCCATTATCTGGGATAATGGCGAGGCTTGGTTTTAAAGGTTATGTTTTTAAGCCAGTTGGGTTTTTGGCGTGCGTGGAAAATATGATTTATGAGTTTTGGAGCATTGACATTCATTCATACTTGTTGTTTGAGTTTAATATGCTTTTATCTAGTGGTGTTTGGATTTTACTTACCTGCGGCACCATTTTTGGTACCGTAGATTTTGATGCAGCGTTCGAGGAGGAGGAGGAGGCTGAGCCCGAGGATACGGCTCCGCCGGAGTTCTGATTTGAAGTTATGCTTTGTACTTAGTTTTAAAACAATATTTATATCATGTAATATTTTATTATGTGCCTTTGAACCGTTTGTATTTTATTTAAAAAAAAAATTCTGGTACTTAGTATTTGACTTTGCTATCCGCTGCGTATCTTCTTGTGCACATTTGTCGCTTGCACACACTTGGCACTCTTCGATAGGGTGGTGACCCGTGATGTCACCATCCGGGCGCCTCGAATTCCCCGTTTTCCGTACGTGGGGATTTTGGGGGCGCCACAGGTGGTATCAGAGCGGTTTGGCTCTGGGTAAAACCACATGTCCCATAGGAGAGGTACCAGAATGTTTTTTTTTAGTTGTGTTTTAAAATTTATTTTAAGTAATATTGCTTTTTGACGTGGTTTAGTTGTTTTGAATTTATTTGAGCTTGTTTGGTTGTTTTATTTAATTAGTTATGTTATTGCTGCTGATTTGTTTTTGTTTTCTTGTTATGTGGATTGGTTTTGGTTTGGTTTTATGTTATTGGTTTTATTTTTTTTTTTTAAAAGGGGGTCAAAGGTTGTGGTGGCAGGTAAAATGGTGAGACCGAGGAAATCTACACAAGGGCCACGGGATGATACACAGAGAGATGACTCCATTGCCCAAGCTATACGGCAAATGACAGAATTTATGCAGCAAAATTTTAGGCCTCAGCAAGGAGTGCCTAGCCCACAAATGACAGAATTTATGCAGCAAAATTTTAGGCCTCAGCAAGGAGTGCCTTGCCCACAACCAGGAGGGCCTTGGCAACAAGGAGGGCCATGGCTACTACCAGGAGGGTCCAGTGGAGGAGTGCAAGCGGGGTGCACGTATGAGCGCTTTCTGGCGCATAGGACTCCCCACTTCACTGGAGACGAGGATCCACTACAAGCTGGAAAGTGGATCAAGGACTTGGAGAGGACTTTTGAGGTATGTGGTTGCACCGAGGCGCAACAAGTTCTCTACGCCAGCTATCTGTTACAAGGCACTGCTTTTGATTGGTGGGATACCAAAAGGATAATGCTGGAGTCAGAACTGGGGTCTTTTGCCGCGGTGACTTGGCAGCGCTTCAAGAAGGAATTTAATAACCGCTTCTTTCCCGCTTCTGTAAGGCGGCAAAAAGCAAGAGAGTTCTCACACTTGGTCCAAGGGAGCATGACCGTGGAACAGTACTCCCGAAGGTTTGTAGAACTTGGGAAATTTGCTCCCCACCTCATCGCCACAGAGGAGATGCAAGCTGAGCGTTTCCAGGATGGTCTACGCCCCGATATACGCCGGTTGGTAGTCAGCCACCGGATATCCACTTTTCAGGATTTAGTGGATGTGGCCACCCTCGTGGAGCGGGAGAATAATTTGAGTATGGGTTCCCCTCCGGGACATAAAAGGCGAAGTTATACTGGAGAAGGAAGTAGCTCTGGATCGCCTCAGAAAATTGTTCAGCGGTCTGGAACTCGACCACAAGCTGCCTCAGGAGTGCGTATAGGAGGTCGGATGCCCGTCTGCATGAGGTGTAATAGAGCTCATACGGGCGAGTGCACTTTTGGTGGAGCTCGATGCTATAATTGTGGCCAGCAGGGACACTTTGCCCGTGAGTGTCCTAATACAGTTCAAGGAAGCCGTGGAGGTCGACGTGGTGGAAGAGCTAATCAGAGACAAGTAGCACAGGCTCGAGTGTATGCTCTTACCCCTGGAGAGGTGGATGATGAGGCACCAGCGACCCACGATGCTGGAGTGATTACAGGTATGGTTCTATAAATTAATTTTTTTGGATTTGATGTTTGGTGTGGTTTGATGTTTGTTTGTTTCGGATTTTGTGGATGTATGTGTTTGGTTCAGGAAGAGTCCGGTTGTATGACTTTTATGCTTGCACATTGTTTGATTCGGGTGCATCTCAATCATTTGTGTCTTCTACGTTCGCTCGGATATGTAATTTGGTTACGGGACCCCTACCAGGATCGTTGGTGGTGAGTCTTCCAAATGGTGAAATGGTTTGTTGTTCTAAAGTTGCGTTGGGTTGTCCCTTGGATTTTGGTGGTAGGACCCTTGATGCCGACTTGGTGGTGTTCAAGTTGTTGGGATTTGATATTATTCTCGGCATGGATTGGTTATATCGGTATTGTGCAAGTATAAATTGCAGAAGTCGGGTAATCGGTTTTCAACTCCCAGATGGTGATTGTTTAGAGTTTATGGGGAGTAAATTAAAAGAGAAGCCGATGGTTATATCGGCAATTCAAGCGAAGAAAGATATTGCTTGTGGAGCGGATGCCTTTTTGGTTCAAGTGGCGTCTACGCCAATTGGGAACAAGTCCTTGGCAGATTTTCCAGTGGTAGGAGAATTTCCCGATGTGTTCGTAGATGATTTGCCGGGGTTACCTCCAGTCCGCGAGTTGGAGTTCGCCATCGATTTAGAATCTGGAGCGGCTCCTGTGCATAAAGCCCCTTACCGTATGGCACCAGCCGAGTTGAACTCAGCGCAGGAGGCAGAGTCATTGATCCTCATTGAGCTTCATTGTCAACTGAAACTGTACAGATCATGTTGTTATGTGGGTCTGATTAGGTTAGAGTATTATATTGACTTAAAAGATCATCAACTAATTCTATAAGTGTTACATTTATTTGAATTTAAAGTTACTATTTTATACACCAATTATTTACAAAAATACTAACTAATGTTTATTCTTGCCAATAGAAGGATGTTCCATCAGAAACTCAGATTTTTCTGTCATAGCCATAGAGACTCAGCCTTGTTTGGTTACGCAATTCAGATGAGATGTTTTGTTGAAAGTTAAATAAAATATTGTTATAATATAATTTTTTAATATTAATTTTGTTTTGAGATTTGAAAAAGTTGAATTGTTTATTATATTTTGTATGAGAATTTGAAAAAGTTATAATGATTATATGAGATGAGATAAGATGAGATAGTTTGGTTTTTGTTAACCATACAATCCCTCATATTCAAGTGCAACTAATATTTTCACAGTTTGCATTGTTTAGTCCATCTGATTTCCTATTTGATATTTGGATAGCTTACTTTTGAATATTTGGACTATTTGGTTGTTCTATCTAATTTTTTTAGGATGATATGAGTTATGATAGTTTAGGTAATTTCTAAGTTCTAACTCCTCACCATCTAGATTTTCTAAATTTTGTAAATGACAAATTAAATTTTGCATTGCTATCAAACTTTCACTCACAATATTACTAAGTTAAAAGTACTTGAGTAATGATGCAAGGGATTAAAAATGAGATTAATGTTTTTAAGAGTATCAGTGTATGTAGATTGTTGTCATGGTGATTTTGTTCAAGTTTGGGAACTTGCTTACTGCTGTCACAGTGATTTTAGATTTAGTAGAAGTTTGGTAACTTGTTGTCATTGTGATTTTGTTGAAGTTTGGTAACTGTAGTTGGTTGACTGATTTTGTTAAAGTTTGGTAACTTGTTGTGAACTTGTGTCAAGCTGATTTTGTTTTGGTTTGGTAACTTGCTAAGTTGTTGTCATGGTGATTTTGGCTAATATTGATAACTTCTTGTGTCATGTTAATTTTGTTTTAGTTTGATAACTTATTGATTTTGTTTTGATTTTGGCCAAGATTGTTATCTTGTGTTTTGCTAATTTCTGTAAAAGAATCTAGTTGGTTACCTGTCTATGTTTATTATCTTATATGCATGCTATGTTACTATTTTATCTTATTTGATTTGTAACTTGCCTACTACTATATGTGATGGTCTATTTTATTTTCGGATTTCTTGTATAATTGTATTGAGTATAAGTGTTAGAGATATAGTATTGATTGTTAAGGCAAATTTGCATTCATGTCAAACATCAATTGACAGTATTACTAAGTTAAAATTATTTGAGTAATCATGCAATGAATTAAAAATAAGCTTAATTTTTGTAGTGTATTAGTGTATGCCTACTGTTGCTCGCTGGTTTATCGTCTTATGTCATACTAAGTTGCTACGTTTATCTTATCTGGTTTGTAACTTGCGGCTTGTCTACTGCTATATCTAAATGGCTGAATTCTTGATGGTTTATTTTATTTCTTAAATTTCTTGTATAATTGTATTGTGTAACTGTGTTAGAGATATGACATAGATTGTTGAGGCAAATTTAGTTTTTCATTCCTATCAAACATCCCTTGATGGTATTACTAAATTAAAAGTAATTGAGTAATCATGCAAGGGATTACAAATAAGCTTCATCGTTTAGTGTTTTAGTGTATGCAGGGCAACAAGTTGGTTTCAAGATTTCTAGCTCCATTAATGAAGACTGAAGACGTTAATGAGTTTACTCCACATTTTTTGTTTTGATGTTTAATGTACTAAATTTCATAATTTTTTGTTGTGAAGTATTTTTTTGATTTACTTGTTCCATTAGAATATCAATGTCATTTAATATACCATAGCCATAATAGACTCTTGGAGGCTTTTGTGATGTAAACTTGTATTTAATTTGTTATTTCATGTCTATATTTATTTAAATCTTTTATTATTTATTTTACAAATAAAAAAAATATTCCAATCTCAAAATTGAGCTTGGCTAATTAACAAACCAAGTTTCGAGCCGAGCTCGAGTTTACTTTACAAGTAAACGAGTCGAGCTCAATCTAAGCCTTAAGCCTGGCTTATAAACGAGCTGAGCCCAAGCTCACATGAACAAGTTGAGCTCGCACATGCCATACTCGCTCGAGCCTAGCTCGTGTACAGCTCTAAATATATGTGATATGATATGATATAAACTTATATGACAAATTTTTCATTAAAATTGCTAAAAGGAGATGATCAACCTCGTGAAGTTCATGATAAATTAAAAAATCAAAAAATTTTCTATTATTATGAAAGCTCAGAAACTCATTGTCCATTTTATTATTTAACCTCAATTATTATTTTTTTCTAAAATGTATATATAATGTTAGAGAATATCTTCTGGTCGGTACATCTAATGTAAGTTGAGAATAATCTTCAATAGTAGCCCATCCATTATTGAAGGAATTGGACGCCACTACACTGAAGCTTGTCTCTCCCTCTTCGAAACCCAATCGCACCAAAGCTTGTCTCTCCCAATCGCGCCGAAACTCGTCTCTCCCCATAACTCGTCTCTCCCTCTTGCTCATCTCTCTCTCTCTCTCTCTCATCAAATACCCATCGCACAGATTCTCCGTGGAACTTGGATGTATACTCATTTGTTTTCTACTGATATTCCTTAATCTATATCGTGTTGGAGGGTCCTTAATTTAATGCTCTAGAGTGCTTATTCATTTCTATATGGTAGCTCAAGGATTAGCTCTAATGAACTTTCATTTCATAATTAGATGAAAGTGTGAACAGTGAACCAGAGGCAAAAATGGCTGAAAAGCCACCAATAAAATGAACATCTTGTGCTTCAGAATCTTGTGGGCATGCATTTATTTGAAGGATATTGGGTTCCTGCAGGTCTGAATCCGATAGGAGTAGTTGAAATTGAAAGTTGGATACTTTTTAGTATTTTGCATCAATCCGTTGCCATCAATTCCTACTTTTTCCCAGAGGATTTTCTTCATGTTATTTTCGATTCCATGATTTTCTCCTGTGAGTGGCGATGGACTGCATGGTGGTTGACTGCACTACGTGAAATTGGTTGGCTTCGGATTGGGTGGCTGTGTCAGGCCAGTGGCAGCTTCTACTGGTGGAGACTATAAAAGGGCCACCGGTAGTGTCCAAATGGGGTGGGAACGTCTGGTGGCTGGGTGAAATGCTGGAGTGAAAATAGGTTTAGGAAATTTTGGGAAAAATTTTGAAGGGGTGATCCTTCTAGAATATTTTACTAAATTACTGATGTAGCAGTTTCTTATTGGATGAAAATTATATTTATTTGATGATTAAAAAATGATCGTTCTTCGAGGAAAACTATATTACTATGTTCTCATCCTACTAAGGCCGATGTGTTATGAAACTAAAAGAGAAATAATATTGTAAGAGAAAGATTTGTTATTCAATGCAAAAACTTGATCATATACAAGTGAATGATACCCATATATATAGGAATACAAAAGAGGAGGTATAACTTAAGTCTTAATTGATGGCTAAATATAGGTCTTAATTGATGGCTTAATGGTCTTAATTAATGGCTAAAGATTGGTCTTAATTGATGGCTAAAAATGGTCATACAAATAAGTTTATAACACTCCCCTTTTGGATGACCATACATAAAGAATATGCTTCGTTAAAACCTTGCCAAGGAAAAACCCAGTGGAAAAAAACTAATGGCGAAGGAAAAAGAGTACAATATTCATGTATATCGCCAAATGCTTTAAGATTTTATAGTGAAAGGTGTTTGCGTTGATGCATCTCAATATTGTGTACCAACTCTTTAAATGATGCATTTAGTAATGTTTTGGTAAGCAAATTCACTCTATTAATTCAAGATCGTTTTAACATTAATTTCACTACTCTTCTGGAGTTGTGCTCTTCTAGAGTTCTTGTAAATAACCTAGGTAATAGAGAATTCATCAAAATTAAACCGCCAACCTCCATATTCAACAAAAACGGCGGCCACCTTTTTAGACCAGACAAGCACCGCAAGATTTTATAGCTTTTCTGGACATGTCAGGCGCCTTAGGCTTATCTACTACATCTCTTGTCCCTTATAGAGAGATGCTTCACGAGAGACGCTGTGAAGCAATAGAGATGTTTTGTCCTTCCTTTTACTCACCTGAGAATGTTACTCTTATGATAGGAGAGAAATTCATTTTTCTGGAAGGATTTATTCTGATGTCGTTTCAGAATCAAGATTTCTTAGTGCTCAATATTTTACCTCTGTTATGACCATGTCTCAAAGGTTATTAGCTAAAGTGAATGAGGTCAACCAACTCAATAATCAAATATCTTAATTGCGTTAGAAACTCTTTGCGAATAATCGTAAAAATAAGAAACTGAAGGAGGAGAATAATGCGCTAAAACAGTATGTCCGTGATCTTCAGGATCAGCAACAACGGATATTTGAAGAAGTCTAAATACTTAGAGAATAAGGACAAGCTGCATTTAATCTCGCCCTGGATATCTGAAAAAAGTCGAACTTCTAAGATAGTAGGAGCAAGCTTCTTTTAATTTCACGGCCTAATAAATAACTGGAGGATATCTGTGTTTAGCATATCCTCTATCAATATATATAATTTTGTCTTCTTTCATAATTTTCTCTATAAAAGAAATATTCAGCTCATGTTCATTCGTATCCCATCTTTTTTACTTTTCTGTAATTAATCTGCATTCTTAGTCTGCAATCTCTTTTTTCATTCTTACTCTGCAATGGCTCAACAATCTTCTCGTGACCAATATATGAGGTATTCTACACCTCGTTCACTAGTTGTTTTTGTTTCTACCGTAGGTGCTATAATGCAATACAATAATGATCTGACTAATAAGTCAGATGATGATTCTATTTACGAGCTTGTGAGTCTCAGTACCCATACTCATAAACAATTGTCGCATTTTCTCAACGACTACAATCCAAAACTTGTGAGGTTGACAAACTCAACGAGAAAATTTCTATCCTTCAGCGACTTCTTCTGGAGTCCAACATGAAAATATGAGTAATAAAGCAAGAGAATAGGAATTTAAAATCCTTACTTAACTCTTCTTTTCGATTGCCTACTCCTTTATATAGGGATACCATGCAAATTTTTGAAGAGCAAGATTGACTAAAGAAAGAGGCGAAGAGCCTCAAATTTCTGTAATTTTGTTTCGAGATAATAAAATAATATTTCACAAATATTTATATTGTGTTTCTATCTTCTGGTAGATGTTCTGTGTGTTTCATTTTATTTCTCCTTTAATAATTCACATTTCTTACAAAACAGTAATATGAATTTGAAATACTAATTGCATTTAAGATAAGGTATTTCAGAACTAAAAATTGCATTAATCTTCCTCTCGAATCTGAAAGGGTTTCTAATTTATATTTCAAACATGTGCAGTTTTCATGAGCTCTTCTGGAGTCTCAATAACATTTAAATCATCTATATAAATTGCAATAAAAGCTAATCTAGATACTGAAAATATATGAAAAATAGCTTGTTCAACATGTGTTTAGATTGTTTTAGATCATATAAGGATTTTTTAAACTTGATAGAATAAGTATTTCAGGACTATATGCTTCATGTATTTCATATCTAGCGATCCATATAAATATGCAGTTAATCATGCTGTTGCCCAGATGACTAACACAAGAGGGGGGGTGAATTGAGTTGTATTTAAAAAAATAACAATTATAAATCAAATATACAATATAAAATATAAACAAAATATGAAACAATAATAAATATAAAGAGTAAGGGTAAGAGAGAAGCAAACTCAGTATATTAACGAGGTTCGGCCCCACTGCCTACGCCCTCGCCTCAAGCTACCCCTTGAGGATCCCCAAATTCACTATTCAATCTCCTTCAGGTGGAGATAGAAACCTATTACACCTTTGAACAACACCGCTACAAAGGATCCGTGTAGAACACCATCTACACTTGCAATCACCTTACACGTGGTGATTCAACGATTCTCTGTGTAGAACACTTTCTACACGCACAAGGGTTGTACACACCCTTTTACTGATACAAGAATTGATAGTGGGTAGGATATCAGAAAACACTCCTCAATGAGTGAAATAAAACAATACAGCACAAACTATATCTCTCAAAATGAACAAGGGTTAAGGCTCAATGCTTAGAGAAGAGAGAATGAAAGTTTTGAATGAGAGTTGTATGCTCTTGGTGTTGTGAATGTGAAGCTCTCAAATGATCTATTTATAGGCATATGAGACTTCATATTCAAATTTAAAAAGATTCACATGTCAAAGACATCATCATTCACTTTTCAAAAATTCAAACCTAATCTTTTTACTTTTTGCATATGACAAAAGGAGCACACTTTGCTTTTCAAAAAAAATCAAACCTAATCTTTTACTTTTTGCATATGACAAAAGGAGCACACTTTGCTTTTCAAAAATTTCAAACCTAATCTTTTACTTTTTGCATATGACAAAAGGAGCACACTTTACTTTTCAAATTTTTCAAACAAAGACATCTTCCTTTTGCATAAGTCAAGAAAAGTATCAATCACTTTTGAAATTATTCAAATAAAACATGCACATGTGAAAGATGACAATCAATCATCTTTAATATTTTCAAAGTTCAAACTTTAATCATGGCATGCACATGTGAAAGATGACAATCAATTATCTTTCAAAATATTCAAATTTAATTTTCAAAATATTCATGCACATGTGGAAAATGTATTTTAATGCTTTATGATAAAATATTAATTTTTGAGCCTTAATCCTAATTTCAAATTTTAAGAGATTTACAACATTACTCTATGACTTTAATGTGAACTTGTTTCCTTCTTGCTCATGCTTGGTTCCTTGATGTGCTTGACTCCATTGTGTGGACAACTTGAGCTTGAGACTCCTTCATTCTTTGAATTCATTTGTTATCATCAAAATCCATGTGTAAATATATAATTACACAAAACTTGAAACCTTAGGTTCAACAATCTCCCCCTTTTTGATGATGACAAATACTTGATAGAACCTGAAGCCTGTATTAATACTTAAGCTCCCCCTGAGAATGTGCGTTAGTTTTTCAAGCAAAAATATAAATATAATTCCAAGCATATATAACAAGTTTAACAATTTAAACAATATTAATGTTCTAGTCTAAAACTTCTCCCCCTTTTGGCATCATTAAAAAGGATCGGCAGCAAGTAAATAGACTGAAGAAAACGGTGCGTTAATATATACTGTAGATAGTTGAAAAAAAAAATTGGATCCGTCCGTGACCCGACAAGTGTGGCTGGAGATTTGAAAAAAAACGCCTGATGTTGTTGACAAACGAGATTGAAGGCTCCGAGTTTCTAAAAAATGTCATTTTCACCGATCGGAAAAAAAAACATTGCTCTTTGACTTGGATGATAGCTCGTCTTGTTCTTTATACTATCTCTATAAAATCAGTCTTAAAGTTCATCCAATCCGCATCAAGTTTTCTTCTTATCTCTATAACTCATCTGCATTCCTTCAACATTCTCGCTTTAAGTTTTCAATTCTTCTCTCCATGGCTCATTCTTCTAACATTCCTCTAGATGCATCCATGAGGTATTCAGCACCTCAACCTCCTGTCCTTTCTGCAGCTGCCATTGGTGCCATGTTGCAGCAAGAAAATAATAGTATGGCTAATAAGTCAGACTCCGATGCTATCTACGACTTGGTGAGTCTCGGGACTCGCTACTCATCCTCTATTGTTGCTTTTTCCCAGCGGGTACAAGCCAAAAACCATGAGGTTGAAAGCTTAAAGAACAAATTGTTGTACTTCAACGAATTGTTCAAGAGTCTCACACAAGGGAATGAATCCTTCGACAGAAGAATAAACAGTTGAAATCTCTATTGGATTCTTCATTCCGCTTGCCAGTTCCCATGGATAGGGATGACATGATATTGTATGAAGAGAATGAGCGTCTCAAACATGAGGCTAAGAACCTCAAGTTTATGTAAAAGTATTTAAAAAAAATCTCTCTATTTTTATGAACTCTGATCTGTCTTTTAAGAGATATTCATAATATGCATCATACCTATTTCTCTTCTAATCATACATAATCTATCTTCTGGTAAAGGTTTTGTGAATATATCTGCTAACTGATCGTGTGTGTTTGTGAACTCTAGTACTATATCGCCTTTCTGCACATGATCTCGAAGAAAATGATATCTTATTTCAATATGTTTAGTTCTAGAATGTTGTATTGGGTTCTTTGAAAGATTTATAGCACTTGTATTATCACATTTGATTGGAATGTGATTATACATGAGTTTAAAATCTTCAAGTTGTTGCTTCATGTAAAGAACTTGAGCACAACAACTACCCGCAGCAACATATTCTGCCTCAGCAGTAGATAGTGCAACAGAATTTTATTTTTTACTAAACCAGGAAACTAGTGATGTCCTAAGAAATGACATGCTCCACTAGTGCTTTTTCGATCTATTTTACAACCAGCATAATCTGCATCTGTGTAGCTGATTAGATCGAAAGATGTGTGCTTAGGGTACCATAACCCTAAGTTAATTGTACCACTAAGATATCTAAGAATGCGCTTAACTGCAATTAAATGAGATTCTTTTGGAGATGATTGAAAGCGTGCACATAAGCACACACTGAACATAATATCTGGTCTACTGGCTTCAAATATAATAAGCTACCAATCATACCTCGATATACCTTCGAGTCAACTGGCTTACCGGATTCATCTTTATCAAGTTTAGTAGATGGGCTCATTGGTGTTCCAGTTTCCTTAGCACCTTCCATCCCAAACTTCTTCAGCAATTCCTTAATATATTTTGATTGATTGATGAATGTCCCACTTTTTCTTGCTTAATTTGCAATCCGAGAAAGAATGTAAGTTCTCCCATCATGCTCATTTCAAATTCATCCTGCATAGTCTTAGCAAAAACTTGACACATATTTTCATTAGTAGCACCGAATATTATATCATCAACATAAATCTGAATCAAAAGAATATCATCATTTTCGTATTTAATGAAAAGAGTTGTGTCGATTTTTCCTCTTGAAAAACCTTTTTCAATCAAGAAACCACTAAGTCTCTCGTACCACGCTCTAGGAGCTTGTTTGAGTCCATATAGTACTTTTGTGAGTTTGAAAACATGATTTGGAGAAATATGATTTTCAAAACCTGGAGGTTGCTCAACATATACCTCTTTATTTATAAAACCGTTTGTTTTTACTTGTAGAGGACTTCATGCATACCTATAAAAACAATTAAAATGATTTTTCTTGGTACCCAAGTTCTTTGGGTCCTTTATTTATTAGTATTAGAAGAAACAAGATTTTTAGGTACCCATATGGCCCTAATAGTCATTGTATTTTTCTTCTAATAGGACAAGATGATAATTATGACCATTTTATTACAAAAATTGCAAATGGCATGTGGCATATATGAAGAACTTGAGTGATTATAATAGTATCCTTTTTTGACAAACTTATTATGAAAAGAATTTTGAATATTGGACTTTGATGTAGAAGGATTATCAAAGAAGTTTTTATAAGGTTTGTATTTTTGTTTTGACATATATCCCAAGCCTGCTTTATCAAAAACACATTTTTGACTACCAAGAAGTTTTTCAAAATTTCTTTTTCCATTCGTAAAGTTTTCAACAATATTTTCTAAATCAGTTTTCTTTTTCTTCAACTCAAGATTTTCATCTTTCAAAACAATATTTTCTTTTCTTAAAATATCAATTTCGTTTGTTAAAGAAGAATTTTTCTTTTTCAAAGCAGTATATTTGATACCCAATTTTTCAAATTCCTCATATACCTCTTCTAAAACATTTTGCAATTCTTCATATGAAGATTTTCAATATTATCAAAATTTGTTACCTCAATGTCATCTTTAGCCATAAGACAAAAATTTGCTGATTCTCCATTGCTTGCTTCACTATCTGAGCTACTTGAATCATCATCCCATGTAGCTTTCATTGCTTTCTTGCCTTTGTTTCGATCTTTCTTTAGCAGAGGACAATCTGGCTTGATATGACCAGGTTTATTGCATTTATAACAAATTAAAATGTCATTTTTACCTGAATCTTTCTTGGAAAACTTTTTGAAGGATTTCCTCGGAAGAGTTTTATTTTTCTTTAAAAACCTCTGAATTCTTCTTGTTATCATCGCAACTTCTTCATCTTTGTCATCATTTTCCTCATCTTCATCACTTTCACTTTCATGAGGAATAGCTTTAAGTGCCAAGCTCTTCTTTGACTTTCCTTCTTCTTCTCCTCTTTTCAATGTGTACTCATGGGTGATAAGTGACCCGATGAGTTCATTCACTTCGAGCTTCTTGAGGTCTCTAGCTTCAAGAATCGCTGTCACTTTTGATTCCCAACGTTTTGGTAGAGAGTTGAGAATTTTTCTTACTATCTCCACTTTGGAATAAACTTTGCCAAGAGCTGTCAAGCTGTTTATGATGTTAGTAAAACGAGTGTGCATACTAGAAATAGATTCATCATCATTCATCTTAAACATTTCATATTCATGAGTAAGAATATAAATTTTTGATTCCTTGACTTGAGAAGTTCCTTCATAAGTAACTTCTAAGTTATCCCAAATTTCCTTTGCCGTAGCACAAATCATTACTCTATTGAACTCATTACCATTGAGAGCATTATATAATAAATTCATAGCAGTTAAATTCAAAGTATAAAGTCTATCGTCTTCACGATTAAACTCTTCTTCTTCCTTTTTGACCTTTACTCCATCAACCACTTTTGTTGAATATAAGGTCCATTTACAATGCATTTCCAGATTTCTCGACCTTGAGCCTGAAGGAATATTCTCATTCTAACTTTCCAGAATGAGTAATTGTCTCCACAAAAGAGTGGAGGCCGACTGCTAGATTGACCTTCACCAAATGAAGCTGCAATGTTAGCCATAAGATCTTAACTCAAAAGATAATTAATCTTATAATAGAGTTTTAGCTCTGATACCAATTGTTGCCCAGATGACTAACACAAGAGGGGGGGTGAATTGAGTTGTATTTAAAAAAATAACAATTATAAATCAAATATACAATATAAAATATAAACAAAATATGAAACAACAATAAATATAAAGAGTAAGGGTAAGAGAGAAGCAAACTCAGTATGTTAACGAGGTTCGGCCCCACTGCCTACGTCCTCGCCTCAAGCTACCCCTTGAGGATCCCCGAATTCACTATTCAATCTCCTTCAGGTGGAGATAGAAACCTATTACACCTTTGAACAACACCGCTACAAAGGATCCGTGTAGAACACCCTCTACACTTGCAATCACCTTACACGTGGTGATTCAACGATTCCCTGTGTAGAACACTTTCTACACGCACAAGGGTTGTACACACCCTTTTACTGATACAAGAATTGATAGTGGGTAGGATATCAGAAAACACTCCTCAATGAGTGAAATAAAACAATACAGCACAAACTATATCTCTCAAAATGAACAAGGGTTAAGGCTCAATGCTTAGAGAAGAGAGAATGAAAGTTTTGAATGAGAGTTGTATGCTCTTGGTGTTGTGAATGTGAAGCTCTCAAATGATCTATTTATAGGCATATGAGACTTCATATTCAAATTTAAAAAGATTCACATGTCAAAGACATCATCATTCACTTTTCAAAAATTCAAACCTAATCTTTTTACTTTTTGCATATGACAAAAGGAGCACACTTTGCTTTTAAAAAAAAATCAAACCTAATCTTTTACTTTTTGCATATGACAAAAGGAGCACACTTTGCTTTTCAAAAATTTCAAACCTAATCTTTTACTTTTTGCATATGACAAAAGGAGCACACTTTACTTTTCAAATTTTTCAAACAAAGACATCTTCCTTTTGCATAAGTCAAGAAAAGCATCAATCACTTTTGAAAATATTCAAATAAAACATGCACATGTGAAAGATGACAATCAATCATCTTTAATATTTTCAAAGTTCAAACATTTAATCATGGCATGCACATGTGAAAGATGACAATCAATTATCTTTCAAAATTTTCAAATTTAATTTTCAAAATATTCATGCACATGTGGAAAATGTATTTTAATGCTTTATGATAAAATATTAATTTTTGAGCCTTAATCCTAATTTCGAATTTTAAGAGATTTACAACATTACTCTATGACTTTAATGTGAACTTGTTTCCTTCTTGCTCATGCTTGGTTCCTTGATGTGCTTGACTCCATTGTGTGGACAACTTGAGCTTGAAACTCCTTCATTTTTTGAATTCATTTATTATCATCAAAATCCATGTGTAAATATATAATTACACAAAACTTGAAACCTTAAGTTCAACACATGCATACCCAAACTTTCGGTAACTATCAAGCTAATAAAAACCTCAATATAATTTCATCCACTTCAAAAGCATATCAATATTATTTCTGCGAGAAATCGACTCGTGATTTATTTATCACATTTTTATTTCATTTATATAAATACCCATTGATATTCAACTATCAACTCTTAAGTGTTTGGACTATAAGTCCATATGTATCACATTTTACTAGTGATATCAATTTTGTATAAATTATTTCTTTCTATTTTGGCCAATATTTTTACATCGGTATTCTTCGACGGTTCTTGGCTCACTTTCTTCATTACTTCTGATAATGTCAAGTGTCATCTTATATGAAAATACATTGTTGACAACGGTTTTATTTTTATCCAGAATTTCTCCAATACTTATGAAATGTATCGAGATCTCGTTATTTTTAAGTACTTGTCCCTCTTCAAGGGAAATCATTTTATGAAAAGTCTCTTCAGGAGGATTATACTCTTCAAGAGTTTTTATTATGGGAGAATTTTGTATAGAAAGTTTGGATGGATCTTATTGCTTGTTTTGTGGGTATGGCTTCTTCAGGAGCACCAATTTCTTTTCTTTGTGCTTTTCTCTTTCGGGATGCTTTATCTTTTGTATTAATAGGTCTCACATCCTTTTAGACATGTCTTATGTTCATTAGACTGCTAAATTTCTTAATTGTCATACGAGAACTTCAATCCTCGCTGAGATTTTAGCAGCTAGAATATGAGACATTTTTATCTTATTACATCCATAAATTAATTATCATCTGAACTTTCAGTTCACCTATAATAATCAAGATAACGTTGAATTATTTCATTTTATTTATTTCTAGCAAATTTTTCTTTCCGCTCATGGTGGAAAGACTTTATAGTAAAAGAATCTTCTAGTTCTTTTATAAACGTCTATATGAAAATTATTCGACTTATCGTAATTGATTTCGGATAAACAAGATAATCATGAAAAATATACAAATATTTTGAATCATATCATTTTTGATGCATCATAATATTTGATTCAATAGTTGTATAATATCATCTCAAAGAGAAAGCTGATAGTTTTTCTAATACGAGCTTCTGGCTCGAAATCATAAAAGTACTACAAAGATATTCATTATCACGTCTAATCTCTTAATTTCTTTGAAAAAAATGCATTATTCTCTTTTAAGAATGATATAAATCCAATACCATTCACTTCAAGGAATGATGTAGAACTAGTAGGACGTAACTAATGATTTATTAACAAAAACTCATTATTTTGCTTAGCCACTAGAAGACCAGATATAAATTTAGAATATATTGTGAATTTTTACACTCGATATTGCTTCTTTAGGAGCACATTCGAAGCATTCATTTTAAACATATATTCTTTAGTGACTTTTCTCTACACAATTTCAATTATGCAACTTCAGGTGCATTAATCATAATGAGCTTTTGGTACACGTATCACTTATTTAAACTATCTCATAGAATCAATAGATTTTTTATTATGAGATACTCAATAAAATTATTAGTTTAGAGCAATCCTTCAAGGATCCTCAATTTCAATTCCAAGATGAATCTTATTATTAATAATTCATAACAAGTATAAAAAATAAATAGAACTTGTATATAAACTATGTGAATAAACATAGAATTTTATCAAGTAATAATAAGGAATATAATCTTTAATACTCACATTGGGAATTGCAAATAATATATTGAAAAACTTATTTGAAGTAGAAGACCACTAGTTTCAGAATCAACATAACCTCGTACTGATAACGTGTTATGAAATTAAAAGAGAAATGATATTGCAAAAGAAATAGGATATTGCAAGAGAAATAATTGTTATTCAATACAAAAACTTAATCATATACAAGTTAATGATATCTATATATATATGAGTACAAAATAGTATGTATAGTTTAAGTCTTAATTGATGGCTAAAGATTGATCTTAATTGATGGCTCAATGGTCTTAATTAATGGCTAAAAATTGGTCTTAATTGATGGCTACATGGCCTTAATTGATGACTAAAGATTATCATATAAATAAGTTTATAACATAACATTTTTCATAGTATTATTTTTTAAAAGAAAATAAAAATTCAAAAACTAATGTTAAAAAGTAATAAAAATATTGAAAGTAAAATGAGTATATCGAAAATCTACTTAAAAACCTTCTTTATGATGCACCGAGCACATCGTTGACATGGAAAGTTTCCATATCAACAAGGCCCAAAAATTAATGATGTTTTGATTGTTTTAAACTTATAATGGATGTCACTTTAAATAAGAATAATAGTTGTTCTCTTAGTACATAAGCGTTGTATAATTATTTTAAAAAAAAATAAATATATATAAAATTTATATAAAAAATTAATTTTTTAATAATAAATTAATCATTTTTATAATACTTATATATTCTATAATTATATATAACATTACTTTAAATGATGTGCTAACACTTCTATGCGGCAAAACTCATAGAGGCTTGTCCAAAACCTAAAAAGAACTGAGCCGGTCCGGGATCGACCAAAACCAAACCCAAACGGGTACACACCCAGCCACATCCCCAAACATGAGTTCCAACTTCTTAAAGTCTGAAACCCTAGTTTCATTTTCTGTCTCCATGAAGTATAAACCCCAGCGTCCCTTTCTTGACTGCTACACCCGCACTTCACTTTCACACACTCCGCACCAATGGCCGCTGCCGCCG
Organism: Carya cathayensis; assembly: GCA_011037825.1. Classification (NCBI taxonomy): domain Eukaryota; kingdom Viridiplantae; phylum Streptophyta; class Magnoliopsida; order Fagales; family Juglandaceae; genus Carya; species Carya cathayensis. Next base: position 375,583 of record QGSO01000525.1, read on the forward strand.
CACGCCCTCTCGTCACCATCCAATCACTCAAGGGAGACATGGACACCGAATCCGCCACCACCGTTCACCTTCCCGACGTCATGAAGGCTCCTGTCCGACCCGACGTCGTCACATTCGTCCACTCCAACATCTCCAGGAACAAGCGACAGCCATACGCTGTCTCCAAGCGCGCTGGACACCAGACCTCCGCCGAGTCTTGGGGAACTGGCCGCGCCGTATCCCGTATCCCTCGTGTACCTGGAGGCGGTACCCACCGCGCTGGCCAGGGTGCCTTCGGAAACATGTGCCGTGGTGGCCGCATGTTTGCCCCCACCAAGATATGGCGCCGCTGGCACCGGAAGGTCAACGTGAACCTCAAGCGCTACGCTGTCGTTTCGGCCATAGCAGCCTCTGCCATCCCCTCCCTCGTCCTCGCCCGTGGTCACCGCATCGAATCCGTCCCCGAAATGCCCCTTGTGATCAGCGACTCCGCGGAGAGTGTTGAGAAAACCTCCGCGGCTCTCGAGGTCTTGAAGCAGGTCGGCGCCTATGCCGATGCCGAAAAGGCCAAGGATAGTCACGCGATTCGCCCCGGTAAGGGTAAAATGCGTAACCGCCGATACATCAATCGCAAGGGCCCACTTATTGTGTACGGAAGTGAGGGTGCGAAGCTCGTAAAATCATTCCGGAACATTCCCGGAATCGATATCGTGAACGTCGAGAGGCTGAACCTGCTGAAGCTCGCTCCCGGTGGTCACCTTGGCAGGTTCGTGATCTGGACCAAGTCGGCCTTCGAGAAGCTTGACTCGATCTACGGGTCGTTCGAGAAGCCGTCGGAGAAGAAGAAGGGATACGTGCTACCGAGGTCAAAGATGGTGAATGCTGATTTGACGAGGATTATCAACTCAGATGAGGTGCAGTCCGTGGTGAAGCCGATCAAGAAGGAGGTGAAGAGGGCACAAATGAAGAAGAATCCACTCAAGAATCTCAACACCTTGCTGAAGCTCAATCCTTACGCTAAGACCGCCAGGAGGATGGCGCTTTTGGCTGAGGCCGAGCGGGTCAAGGCCAAGAAGGAGAAGCTTGACAAGAAAAGAAAGCCAGTCACTAAGGTATATCACCTTACTGCTTCTGTTATTATCCGATTATCTTAGTACTGAGTAATGTGGAATGAGCTAGAATTGTTGATTGCTGTCTTCTGAATCTGTGTTATGTGATGGAAATTTGAATGTTGCACTTTTCCACAATCGACTTTGTGGCTCCTTTAAATCTTAATTGCCTTGAAGCTTGGAGCTGTTTTTGTCAATTATGTTCACATTGTTTGACTGGCTTGAATATGAATTTATGACTGGCATTTGTTTTCTGGCGTGATAGCTTGACTTTTTTCAGTAACCACGTTGTGGTTTGGTTCATTTACATCTAGCTTCGTTGTTGACAATGTTCTGGTCCTGTTTCATTCTTATTCTGTTATTGTTGGATAGAAATTTTGAGCTAGAATTGAGGAGCGTGGAGTCGTTGTTAACACATTTTATATAGACGCAGAGTTGACTATCTCACAATTAGAATTTCTTTATTTACTCATTCATTTTACCTAGTGTTTTTTTTTTATAAAAAAAATTAGGTAGTAAAAAGGAGTAACAAAGGTAACCATTTATGTGTTCCATGTCAATGATTTATATCTCCCTTATAGTTTCTCCAAACTTATGGAATAGAATTGATTTGAAGTTTCAAAGTGTGTAGTACTAGTTACTACTAAGCCCCAAGTGTTACTAGTATTTTATTGAAGGTTCCTTTCAAGGGTTGGTGGCTGCACTTGTAGCAGGGTTGGCAAGGAGTAACGTTTATTTATTTAATTATTCATTTTATAAGTGGTGAGGAGTAGTGCTTCTTTGGAAATTCTGATTTTTCTTTTGGCAGAAAACTTAATTTGCACAAACTAGTTCCATTTTAAAAATGAAATTATCGTCTTCTCTAGCTTGGTTTACTTTCTTTCTTTTTTTGATGGAATGGGGGCCTTTGAATAAGTGCCTATAGTGTCTCCATTTACATTCTTCTTAGTGGACTGTGAAGTTTATGCTGAGTTAGTTATTGTAGAGTGATTTTATGAACTTTAGCCCTTCCATTTTCAAAAGTGCTTCAAGTTTGAGATTGCTCTAGACATTTTTACATTGCTATCCTCATGTTTACCAATGTGTTCTCTTGTCTCAGTTGATGTTGATAGGCATTCCTAATTTCTGCTATGTTTTTTAGGATCAGCTTTGGACTTATTTTAAATTAAATGTGATATCTTTTTGTGTTATATCTTGTCCTATCTTTTTTTGCATGTGAGGGTACCCTGAAATCTGTAATTTTCCTTTGTATTGAACTCAACCCTGTAGTACAAGCTCTTGTGCTTGTTTACCATGCCTTCTTATATGCTTTGGTTTATTTGGTGACGTTGATCCTACCTTTCTTCCATCACCGTTCTTGCTGGTGGATAGTAACTGTACAAATTATTAAGAGACATTTTCACGTTTGTGTGTTTCTTTTGGTTTTATCAGGAGGAGGCCTCTGCAATCCAGGCTGCAGGGAAAGCATGGTACCAGACAATGATCTCTGATAGTGATTACACCGAGTTTGAGAACTTTACTAAGTGGCTGGGAGTCTCCCAGTGAGATAATTTTCTGGCTTCGAAAATTACATAGACCCTCTTTTTGTGTTTTTGGTGTTTATCTAGTTTGTTTACCAGTTTTGAGACATGGATGAGATTAAGTGGGAGGAGGGAAGAAATGCAGAGAATAAGAGGTTACTTATTTGTTTTCGCCCACATTCTTGTCTTGGCATCTTCGTAGTTGTTTTTGGGACGGAAATTAAATTTTTTTCGGCTTGTAGTTGGTGGTTCTACACTCTCTGTTGCAATCAAGCACTTGGATTGGTATTGTTGCCTTCACGTTATTTCCTTTGCCATTTGATTTTGTTTTTCACCCGTTGTTTATCCACTTTAATCATGGTGCCTAAACGTTATCGTCTCTGTTTGGGAAGGAGAAATGTTTGCTCTTTATGATTTTTCATTTGTAAGCGAATGAGGTGAACAACCCTTGTCCTTTCTTCTCTTTTCTAATATGAGTAATGATAAATACAGTTTTAGAGTATGTAAACTTTATGAATTCATTTTGAAAAAAAAAATGGAATCTATTATTAAAAAAATAATTTTTATATGATTTTAGATTTATCTACTTTTTTAAAAAAAGAATACCAAATTTACACTTGAAATAGAGCCATTTGAAAGTGATGATGCACAATATTTGCCTTTACAATTTGAAAGAAATAGATAGAATAAAAATAATTAGAATACTTAAAATATTCAATAATTGGTCCACTGCCGCTACCGTTTGAACAACTTTGTCTTACTTGTTGACACTACTTGAATGTATTGATGTAATTCGGACTAAGAACTCGTATACTTTGATATTTGGATTATCTTATAATTATGTGAATAATAATGAAATGTTATGTGAATAGTAATAAAATAATTTGAATTAAGATGTTGTATTAGGTTTTGAGAAATGAGAGAAAAAAAACTAAATAAAAATATGATAAAATTAAAAAATTATTTGAATATAATTTTTTAATATAATTTTTTTTTTAAATTTGAGAAAGTTTGTATGGATTTTTATATTTTATTTTGAAGTTTATAAAAAAATTATAATGATTAAGTAATGATTAGATAAAAAAATTAAAAATTTGAAATCAAAAAATATTTTTTATTTAAATGATATTTGAAAGGAAATTATGAAAACTTTTAAAATATTTTCAGCTCATCTCGTTACCAAAAACATGGCTCTCGTGATTTTTTGGATTGTTGACTACAAATATATTAAAAAAATTCCAAACTTTCAGATCCATTGGGCTTCTTACACTGGTTGAATATAACCAAGTTGAGTAACAGGCCTCATCATAGGGTGAACTGCGGCCCGTTTGGTTAATGAAATTGTTTCATTTCATCTTCTCATTACAATTTTTTAAAATTTTTTACATAAAATATAACAAATAATTTAATTTTTTTAATTCTTAAAATAATAATATTAAAAAATAATATTATAACAATATTTAATTCAATTTTCCATTAACAAATTTCATTTCAACTCATTATCCAAACAATACCTAAACCCTTTCATTATTTATTGACTATTTTGTTAATTCGGTTAGTCATTACAAGTAATCTAAACCTCTTTTAAACACAGATTTGTAAAATAAACCTCACTAATGATTTTATTTATGATTTCTGAATACTTAATTAATTACAATAATAACTTCCTTCTATTACATAGGAAGTGGTAATTAGCATTAGAAACACAAGATAGACATCATTAAAAACTAATACACACTGTTTCCTTATCTTAACCACTAGACATTTGAGTAGGACTGTTCATCCGAGAATTCGGATATGCCTGGCCCGGAACCCGGGTTTCAAATCCAGGCAGGGTTTCGACCTGGATATACCTGATTTCGGACCCGGGCCGAAACCCAGGTGAATCTAGGTTTCGAAAACCCAAAAATCCAAAATTTATAATGCAGGTTCTGACCCGAATCAAATTGAAACCTGGAACCAGAACTTGGTTATCCAGATTCCAGACTGGGTCGGGAAAAAACTCGGCTCAAATGAACAGTCCCACATTTGAGACTCAACTCTTCTATTTGCCTACTTATCTCTCTTAAGTTTACGAGAATTATTAGCTCTACACAATTTTTTTACAAAATAATTTACATATTGCATGTCATATACTTTATAATAAAAAGAATTTTACAATATGATGAATTACATTAAATACGTTAGTGTGTAAACTTTTTAACGTAAGAGATGTATGCAAAACCATGCTACCACGTCTACATGATTCCATGCATTAATGTACAATGTGAACAAATTTCAACCTTTGTCTTCATCCCAGGACGTTCTTCCTTAGGATATAGAAGCAACTTCTTTATCTGTCAAGAGTGAATCTCCACATAGTCAAAACAAAAACCATTTGGCATTTACTATACACCCTTGAAGTTTTGTTAGACTCAACTGCATCTTTACCTTTTATTTATTTATTTTTAAATTATGATGGCTTACATATCCACGCCACGTGTCAAATTTTGATTAATTGTAATTGTGCAAGTTTATATCATGTGATAGTTTTTTACAAGAAACTTAATAGAAGATGAAAGGAGTTGAAATGAGAGTTGCTTGATCCAAACTTACACTATATAAAAATTGTTTATTCGTTGTTAGTTATTTTTTGTCAAAATAATTATTTCTTACCAAAATAAATCTATTTTTGTTGCAAATAATTATCAAAAATATTTACTTTTCTTATAATGTTAAAAATATAATGCGAGAAAAATGAAAACTCATAAAGTGATTCATATAATAAAAAAGAAAATATAATAAGATAGAATTAGCAAATGAGCTCTTGATCAATTCTCCAAATGTTAACCCTAAAAGCTGAATAGGTTTCATTTCCAAGTGAGTGTTAGGACAATCTAGGAGACATTGTATTGTCTATCATGTTCATCAGCACATTATATATCTTGAAGGACATAATCAAACTCAAAATTCCCACAAACTCGAGAAAAAAAAATCATTTTTACAATATTTAAACTAAATTTAGGATTTCATGTTGTTGGAAGAAAAAAGTTTTTGCAATCGATTTCAAGGGGACTCTAGTTTTGAAATGTACGCTCGTTTGGATTTAGAGATGAGATAAGATGGTTTCAAATAAAAGTTGAATAAAATATGATTAAAATATTATTTTTTAAAATTATTCTTATTTTAAGATTTGAAAAAATTGTAATGATGAGATGAGATGAAATACTATCTAAATCCAAACGAGCTAACGTTGGAGTGGACCCAAATCCAAATGTAAATAATCAATAATGGAAGTTTGGCACATCTTAATTAGTTTAACATTATAAATATTGATTTTTATTTTCTTTTATAATTTTGCACCATAAAGCCAAATGATTGCTTCCATAGAAACTTTAGTTATTAAGAAACTGAAAGGAGCTTTTTTTTATATTTTGTTTGGCATCCTAATCAAAGGCAACCACTACCCCGCAAATAATATGGTCAATACAATACCGACAAGAGCCACTGAAAACTCTGAAAACCTAATTGCACACCAAACTCCAACAAAAGTAATGGCAAGCATTAAAAAGACAAGTACTATATCAATCTACATTAATATCTTAGTACCCTGCTAAAGCCACAAATAAGGAAAATGATTTGGGTCCCGAATTGGGGAACCACAAAGTGTCCCAATTTTTTTATTTTTTATTTTTGGGGCTTAGTGATTAAGTGAAATTTTTTTAATGATGTTATGAATTTTAAAAAAAAATATATTAAAAAAATGAATGAAAAGAAATAAAAAGTCACAAAAAAAGAATACACTGGCTCGGTGGGTATTCGAGAGAGTCTTTCGGTGACTCTAGCAGCACCCCATAGGGAAAGGGCCACTGAACATGCTATTTTTGTTTTTGCCTTTTATCTTCATATATATTTTTATATCTGTAAATATTTCTTTTTAAAAAAATTTCATAACATCATTTTAAAACATTTCTTTAATTAGTAAATAATAAAAAAGAGAATCTTTTTTCTGTGAATAGAGCATTATCTAAGATTTTATAAAAGTAAACTTTTACAATGATATAATTTAATACGATATATTAGATCTATTTTATAATAAAAAAATATTTTATAATATATCGTACCGTATTAAAGTATATTTATTTGTAAATATACTTTTGTATTTTTTTTTCTCCATTTTAAAAGAATAGGAATAAGGATGTCAACTTTACTTTTAATAAAGCCCTCTTTTTATATATTTTTTTATTTTTTTTGTAATATGGTTTGGTTTTTCAACTTTTTGTAAAATTTAGAACAAAGCTGGACTGAGTTCACAATATGATAAAAGGAAAGCCGGCCCTAAACGACAAAGTTTTGTTGAAAGTCTTAAAAAGGGGTCAAAAGGAACCATGGGGTTTCTTTCATTCCGTCCTAGCTCTCTCCCACCATCATTATGCTTTAAAATCCAAACTTGTCACCACTGTTTGGAATATATTGCAAAACTTTATTATGTTAGGCCTCTTATTTATATCAAATAAAAAAATTCCCTTTAATTTATGATCTTCATAATACAAAAAAAAAAAATATTAGTACGTCGTCTGAATCTGTCCTCTTATTTTGATCATTTATATATTTAATATTTTAAAATTTTTTTCTTTATTTAATGATTAAGAAAGTAACTTTTAATATATATATATATATATATATATATATATATATTTTTAAAATATTAAAATATGTTAAAAAATATTAAAATAAATAAATTTGTACTAAAAGACACGCTGATCGATCAAAACTGTGACCTAATCTGAAATGATTGTTCTTACTTTTATTACCATTTTTCTAATTTCTTTTTATTTTTCTTCAAAAGTTATAACAGCATAAAATATTCATATTTTTGTGCATGCAGTATAACTACTTTATGCCTTTTCCTCGTGCATGATAATCCTACTGCGACATTAATAGCAAGTGGGATTTTTTTTTTTTTTGTAACCTTGGGTGTCCGGGCCAGCTTGCACGCACCTCGACTAATCCCAAGAGGCCCTGAAGTTAACGACCAGGCAAGCCTCCAGTGGCCCTGAGAGGACTCGAACTAGCGACCTATGGGGAGCAAACCCACGGCCTAACCAGTTGAGCCACCCCTCAGGATTAGCAAGTGGGATTTCAAATGGGTAGTTTTTGTTTTCTAGGTTATTTTAATGGAACGTCATTATTTATTATTTTAAAGTAATAAAATAATAAATATTAATTTTATTTCATATATATATATCGTATTTTTTTTTAAAAAGATTACATGGTGTTTAGACAATACATGTAATCTAGTCCACGCAAATTTCTGTCCACAAATTCTTTGGTTCCATCAAAAACTACCTTAAACGACCGGCACCTTGGACACTGATACATGACCTAGCTGTCCATGCACATGATTCCAATGTGGGCACGTCTCTGCGTCACTCCATTTCTTCCACGTGTAGGCTTCTGTATATGTGAACACAATTAGATTCGGTTTGAGGGTTTAAAATTTTTATCTTAAATTTAAAATTTTTATTTTATCATTATAATTTTTTTAAATCTTCAAAACAATAAATAATTTTCTCATCTCTTTTTGTCAGTTTATAGCAGTAGACTATTGTGTTACACAACTTCTACACACGTGACAACACAAAATAGACCATATCAAAGCCATCATCCTTCCACTCCTCTCTTAAATTGATTAAGATTCTTGAAGATCAATTAATTAAGAGAAATGATAGAAATGATATTTTTAGTTATGAAACATGTAAATGCTGTACATTACTTTTTTCAAAAGTCAATAAATACGAGATCTACATGATAAAAAATTAATTTTTTAATAATAAACTCTATTATTTTATAAAAAGATTACATAACGCTTATACATTTTACGATTGTATTTAACATTACTCATTAATTAATTGATCCATAAACTCTTCTTATTTTTCAAATTCACTATTATATCATGTAATGTAGTCAATTGGTCCACCCCTTCACGTGCACCTTTAACTACTAGTAAAAGAAAAACCTTTGACATTAGACCGCACCATCATACAATACATGCGTGTGAACAATCTTAAGCATGACTCGGGCTTCTATATCTTTGGTCAACCTATTGAAGAATGGCTCATGAGACTTTTATAAGATAGATTGTTTCTGTAGAAATCTTGACCCTCTCAAAAGTTGTGGCATTGGATCAATCTAGGAGTTCAAAACCTTGGACTTCCAACTTGCACCTACAGCTGCTAACCAACGCGCGACTTTGGAAGTCAACATATTTTGTTATATAAGAATCATTGATCTTGAAGAAGATAAAGGTTGCCAATGGGGTTTTGGGACTTTGCAAAGAGACTAGGGAGAAGGAACATGCTTAGCCGAGTTAGCAGGTTGTTACTTATAATTGTCCATAATCAAATTGAAGAATAAGCAGCCATGAAGACTACCATAAATTAGAGAGGGAGAAGGAGAGGAGAGTAGGAGGAATTACATCTATAGAGGAATCATGATTCATGAGAGGAATTACAACAATAGAAGACTGACTTGACTTATCATTTTTTTATTTGGACTGGATTATTGTGCCGCTTAGTTCTTACTGCTGGTCATGCCGCCTAGCTCAACGTCTATTTTTTTAATTTTCTTTTCATAATTTTTTAATATATTTAAATATTTTAAAAAATAAAAAAATATAAATATATTTAAAATTACATTTTTAATCATTAAATGAAAAAAATAATTTGTTAAATATATTTAAAATTACTTTTTTAATCATTAAATGAAAAAATCATTAAATTATGCTTTCTATTTTACTTTACACCAAATTCAATCTAAAGGTGAAGTCTTTTTTTTTTTGAAATAATCTAAAGGTGAAGTCTATGAAAAGAAAGAGACGCTATATATGAATATGGTAAAGTCAACTCAATGTGTTTATCATGGTAGAAATGACATAAAATATTAGAACTTGGTTAATGGTGTGTTGGGGGCTTAACTGAGATCTTCTTCTGCTAGAGTTTATACTTTGTTTAAGAGTGAATGGGATGTGCTGTAGGTGTGGCAGAAGACTAGTGGTGGGGCCTCAGAGTAGTGAAGGAATCTCTGTTCGTACACTCTACTAACTTCGATGCACACAACTTGACAAGAGCAACTAGACCTCCTCTCACCTTTGATGTCACCTTTGTGGGTTCCCACACCACCCCCCCCCCTCCCTCTCTCTCTCTCTCTCTCTCTCTCATGTCTCCCTGAAACCCCTAACCCACGGCAGGTACCAGTCCAGTTCAAGCTAAAATCCATCGCAACTCACGACTCAGAAGAACCTCTCTCTTTCTCTCTCTCTCTCTCTCCCCACCATCATCTCTACAAAACGTGTCTTTTCCAACTTTCAACTCATTCACTTGCTCAAACTCATGGAGCAGCACCTACAGAGCCACAGTCCCTTTCCTGTTCATTTTTAAAATAAAAAAGAGAGAACCAGTTCTGTTCTAATCGTTTCGGATTATTTTAGTTTTTTGGTTAGTGACAAGCAACTTTATGCCTGCAGCACGGAGTGATGTTTGGCCTTTCTCTGCTTCTTTTATTTTTCTGTGCCAATTTCATGGTATCATATTCTCTTCGAATTAATTCCTCTCTCTCAGTTTAGCTTCTCGCACCCATAATGGAGATTAGGCTTTCCCTCTTCTCTCTCTCCTTCTTCCTGCTGTTTCTCTTGGATGCCTCCTCAGCCCAGATGCCAGGTTCTCTCTCTCTCACTCTCTCTAGCAAAATACATAAATTTTTGTATGGTTTCTATGCCACATCTTGTTAAATATACACTCTTTTCTTTTGGGCATAAAATGCTATGTTCTTTTGTGTTGCTCTGTAAATGCATTCCTAATTTTGCTTCTATTATCATTTTTACTTCTTTCATTTGCTTTCTAAATTGGCACTCTAAACAAGAGGAAGGGAAGGTAGCCATCTCCACATTCCTGCTCCCCAGAACTAACAACCAAACGAGACATTTGAAGAAGTGGAAACAATCGAAGTAAAGGGTACACGGTTTTCTTTGTTTCGGCTTTTGGGGAGTATGAGACTGAGGGTGATCCGATCATTTTCATCAGTATAAGAATTTGTGAAAGAAAAAGAAAAGAAAAGAAAAAAGGAATACCAGCCGTTAATTGAAATGCAAACCTTAAACCATGTGCTTACAACTCGGTTTCTCCGACCCTCAAAGATCAGGAACATTTCTACTGACCGATAAAAGTTACATTAATAATTATGTTTTCTTTAATGCAACTACCCAAAACTTCAATCTTTTTACGTAGTCTATTAAGATTTGTAAAGTGTAAAGTGTTCCTACGGTTTGATTTTTTTAAAAAAGTTCTTGCTTTGGTAATGAAGTTAACAATGAACTAGATTATTATACTTGTCAAATTTTGGATTCACTTGAATGTCATCGGAAGTTTAATCCATCACGGTTTGGGTGTTCCGGAACCTGTAAATTATCTATAACATCTAGAAGTTAAGATCCTGCTTCAGATTCCCTTGTGATGTAGAATCGCATATAGAATATTACTTGATAATTAGTTGATCAAAGACTAAAGTTGAGATATTTGATGGAGCCAACTACAACTTTTGCATGGATTATGCAATTTCTTTCATCACATTGGTCTTAAATATACCCTCTGTGTACTTGGGCTATGCCTATATATGTACTTTTTCAATCTGTTATAAAAAATAATATATGTACTTTTTCAATCTTCTACTTAGGTTCAATTTCATGTGACACCACATTGTGGGATTAGATCTATTTCTGTCTCTCGTTCTCTCTTTTTTTTTGCTAAAAAAAAATATATATTTGCAGATAATATTGATGCTGCTTATTTTCTCCCTTTTTTTAACACTTGTTGATAATTACATAAGGTCTTGTGAAGCAGGTTTTGTGAGTTTTGATTGTGGAGGTAAAGAAAATTTCACGGATGACCTTGGCCTTAAGTGGACTCCTGACAATCAGCTTGCTTACGGAGAGACCGCTATTATATATGTTGAAAATGAGACACGCAAGCAATACATGACCCTGAGACACTTTCCTGCTGATTCCAGGAAGTATTGTTACACACTTAAAGTCATAAGTAGGACTAGGTACCTTGTGAGAGCAACATTCTTGTACGGCAACTTTGACAACAACAATGTTTACCCAAAATTTGACATTTCCCTTGGGGCAACTCCTTGGTCATCTATAGTCATTTCAGATGCTAGTACTATAGAAGTCCGAGAGATAATATTCCTGGCTTCAAGTCCCACTATCAGTGTGTGCTTATCCAATGCTTCTACTGGCCAGCCGTTTATATCTACTCTTGAGCTCCGACAATTTAATGGTTCAATTTACCACACAGAATTTGAGGAGCAGTATTACCTCAGTGTCTCTGCGAGGATAAACTTTGGTGCAGATAGTGAAACTCCAGTCAGGTATGCTCAGAATATTTGGTTAGAAGCACTTTTCCCCATGCTGTTTTAAATGCACAGTTTCTGAATGCATTATTACTATTATAAGTAAGATTTTTTCTGAATTCATTTTAAATAATATTATCCCAAACAACGAGAGAAGAAAACAGATTAGTTACTCAATTGTTCTGAAAAACATGGATGCCTAACACTTTAAAAGTGAGAACTTTGAGCCAGATGCGTACTATGCACACAATTATTATTGAAGATTTTTCCATATTATGAGAAGATCTGTAGCTCTGTTGTTTTAGGTATCCCGATGATCCTTTTGATAGAATATGGGAGTCAGACTCTGTGAAGAAAGCAAATTACCTTGTTGATGTTGCTGCTGGAACCAAAAAAGTGTCAACCAAAATGCCAATTGATGTTAGAATGGATGACAGTCCACCAGAAAAAGTGATGCAGACTGCTGTAGTTGGCACAAATGGGTCATTAACTTATCGGTTAAACTTGCATGGCTTTCCTGGTTTTGGATGGGCATACTGCTACTTTGCAGAAATTGAAGATTTGGCTTCAGATGAGTCTCGAAAATTCAGACTGGTACTCCCGGGCAATACTGATATAAGCAAGGCTGTAGTCAATATTGAAGAGAATGCTCCAGGAAAATATCGTCTTTATGAGCCTGGATTTGCAAACTTATCCCTTCCCTTTGTACTCTATTTTAGATTTGGAAAAACTTCCGATTCTTCAAGGGGGCCTCTTTTGAATGCTATGGAGATAAATAAATATCTGGAGAAAAACTATGGTTCTTTAGATGGTAAGTATATAATGGTTCCTTGAGTGCATACATGAGATTAAGAATCGTGTTTTACCACATAATTAAGTATACATGGTTATGGTTTTTGTTCTTGAGCAACTCTTTACCATGGAATCCTGTGAGTTGCAGGAACAGTCATTGAAAATGTGGCTTCATACTACTCATCTGTAGATTGGGCACAAGAAGGTGGTGATCCATGTCTACCTGTTCCATGGTCATGGGTGCAGTGTGACTCAAATCCACAGCCAAAAATTACTAAAATGTAGGTCAAGCCTTTTTAAGGCTATGTCTCATGAATATTTAATCCATTTCTGCTTCTTTCAAAGTGCAAGTCCCCTGCACAAATGAATAGCAATGTCACTAATCTAATGGCAACTACTTTTGTTCTTGGCGCGTGGCAGTTCATTGTCCAGAAAGAACTTGACTGGGAATATCCCTTCAGACTTGACAAAGTTGACTGGTTTAGTTGAGTTGTAAGTTTAGAACTGCATATCCATTTTTATGAATGGGAAACAGTTGGTTTCCATGTTTAATGCCACAGGTATAGATAACTCGTACTATCATCATCTGTCTCCCTTTTGGTTGCAGGTGGCTTGATGGTAATTCATTTAGTGGTCCAATACCTGATTTTACTGGATGTGCAGACTTGAAAATCATGTAATCTAAGATGACTTTTTCTCTTAATCATAGGTTATATAAAAAAATTTAAGCTAACCATGATCTTTGCCTTGTATAGTCATCTCGAGAATAATCAGTTGACGGGTGGACTGCCTTCCTCTTTGATGAACCTTCCAAATTTGAGGGAATTGTAAGTTATTGAGACATTTATGTTTGTTATTGTAATTTACATACAATTTGAAAGACTCTTTCTGATTTCTGATCTTCTTATTAAGATAGATCTTACCTGAAGTTATAGGTACTGCTGCATATTAATTTTTTCTTTGATTGGAAGTTAGTAATGCCATGCTGTTTGAGCTGAAGGTCTTACATATGATGCATCCGATGGTGCAGGTATGTGCAAAACAATATGTTGTCAGGAACAGTGCCCGCAGGTCTTCTAAATAAAGTCTTGGTCTTGAAGTAAGTATAAAGCTTTTACAATTGTAATTGGGTTTCCATAGATGCTAGCATTTTAAAAACATTTACTCTCTAAACATTACTGTTAGTGTAAAACTTGACCAAGTTTTTTGCTTTTCATCCATATACTTATTTTGTACTCATGTCTGTATGCCGGCCATCTATGTTAAACATAGACACCACCATATGGAAGTTATGTAGCAATAGAAGCTCTTGTCAACCACTGTATTTGGGACATGAAAGAGAAGACAATTCAAATTAAAGAAAGGCCAGAATTGTCTGGACGGTCTCTGTAATTAGTTTCATTATTAGCATGATTTTAGACTGCAGAAATATACGTATATCCTTTTTAGCAATTATTTGCTTATTATGTTAGCAATTAGAAACTAATCAAAAAATGGTAGCAATTAGAATGGATGTCAATTTGAACTTATGTAGAAAAGAACCTTTAGGTTTTTGCCTGCTGCCAAAATTTGTCGTTTTGGGGAAAATCCCACTGCTTGCAACTTTTAAACACATTAGATTATTGTGGGAATTTGCGTATGTCACTTTTATTTATGGCTGATTTTATTTTAGCTTTTTAATCTTTTTAATGTGGAAACTAAAATGGCTTTGAAGTTCATAGTTCTTTGCTTATATAAAAATGTAGCAAAAGTCAGTTCATGTTTCCTCTGCAGTATATCTTTGATATGTTTTTGCAAGCCAATGTTTAAATTGAAATACAATTGATAAATTAGTATGAATGTGGATTTATCTATAAATTTGTGCCTCTTTGTGATACCGTTATGTTATCTTACCATTCCAGTCACTCTAAGTTTTACTGATATTAGCCTCATTTTACATGTTATTTTCTTCTTCTTGTGGTTGGGGGGTGGAGTGTGGTTGTGTTTGGATTTTACTTATGTATGTCACTCCAACACACTAACCCTCACGTTCTATTTTGATTATACTCAGCTACTCTCGGAACGTCAATCTCCGGGAAGGGGACAAAACAGGGAGCCGCATTAATGTAATCATTGGTTCATCAGTTGGGGCTGCTGTTCTGCTTATAATTACTATTTTTTCGTGCCTGTTTATGAGAAAAGGGAAGAAAAGGTATTCCAAGCAAGGTATGAGTCTTGTGCAATCTTCCAGTTGATGTAATTTTTTGTAAATATTACAGCCGGTTCAACATAACTTGTTTGATTTGTCATAGACCAACTGGAACATGCCCTTCCTGTTGGAAGTTTAGTTTCTTCCAAGAGTGATGCTCCCACAGAAGCTGCACATTGCTTCACTTTCTATGAAATTGAAGATGCTACGAGAAAATTTGAGAAGAAAATTGGTTCTGGAGGATTTGGAGTTGTATACTATGGAATGAAAGATGGAAACGAAATTGCAGTCAAAGTTCTAACCAGTAATTCCTACCAAGGAAAGCGTGAATTTTCTAATGAGGTGGGCCTTTTTGTGATCCAAACATATTTCCGTATTCTGACTATAGGTAGCCATAACATCTTGACCTATTTATGAACTGTTGAAGTTTTCAATAATGAAATGTAAAGCAGTGGCATGGGACTGTTTCAACTTCTTTTTTTTTTATCCCAACTGAATTGGGAATAAACAAACAAAGGAAGTGGAAAGGAGAGGAGCTACCCAAGTCCTTTTATACAAGGGCATTTTATGTTGGCGTTTTCACTTATAATTTTATTAAAATCAACTTGATTTGCCTCCTATTTTTTCTTATATTATATCTTGGACAAATTTGGAGAAACAGGGAGGTTTTGAAACTTTAATCTCTTCCGTTCTCATCTTTTGTGAAGTTATTGCGTTAATTAACTGACGTTTGTCATTATTATTAATGTGTCCTGTTATATTTAGTGGGACTATTTGTTGTTAGACATTAAAAACTGGGTTCTTGTGGTTGAGTGCTTCAATTTGATCTAGGTGACTCTTCTTTCAAGGATACATCACCGGAACCTGGTACAGTTTCTTGGGTATTGTCAGGAAGGAGATAGAAGCATGCTTGTTTATGAGTTCTTGCATAATGGAACTCTCAAGGAACACCTTTATGGTAAGCTCACTTGTTTCTGAATTCAGCAATATGAGTTTCAATGCTTAGCCGTGTATAAATTGTTCATAGGCCCATTAACGCGTGAACGAAGTATCACTTGGATCAAGCGACTTGAAATTGCTGAGGATGCTGCAAAAGGTTTATGAGCTAATAAAATAAACTCTTTCTCATACTGCTAACAATGAATTATTTCCTCTATAATGTTGAATTCAAACCGATTTATGTATTCTCATGTTTGTTTAGGGATTGAATACCTTCATACGGGCTGTGTTCCAGCCATTATTCATAGAGATTTGAAAACCAGCAATATTCTTCTTGACAAGCACATGAGAGCAAAGGTTTCAGATTTTGGTCTTTCAAAACTGGCAGTAGATGGAGTCTCTCATGTTTCGAGCAAAGTACGGGGCACAGTGGGTTATCTGGATCCCGAGTAAGGCTTTTCTGTCCTATTTTGTAATAGTTAAAAGTAAGAAGGCTTTTCTCTGTCTCCTTTGAGTTCTATCATTTTTCCTCGATATCAAGCCAAGCATCATATCAGCCTAGGTTCTGTCATTTGATTGAAGCTTAGGTATCTTAACAATCTTTTTGGTGAAACTTCCAATTCATTTGTTCATTGGGGAAACTACATTTTACATCCCCAGACTACCAACATTTTTTTGTCATTTTGGTCCCTGACTGTCAAAACTAGCAATTGGCAGCCTATATACCAAGTTTGGAAATTTTCACATTTGGTTAAGATCTACTGTTGAGATAGATGGAAAAATAGGACATGTGACATATTCGTAATGCCCAAATCTTAACCAAGAGTGAGAATTACCAAAATTTGGTATTGTAGGGTCCCAATTCATGTCAGTCTTAGTACTTTAGGGTGCATTCCAAAAGAGGTGGTAGTTTGAGAATGTAAAGTATAATTTTCCCTTGTTCACTTGCGCTGGCTTTTATGAGAACCTGTACTTGTAAACATACAAGCAAACAAATAAAGATAGGTTATCATGGGTGACAAAATTGTTGTCTTCCAGGCCTCTGATTTAACCTCAGTCAAACATGTAGCAGTGTGTAAACACACTCTGCTGATGCTTTAGCTGTTTGCATTTTGCAGCCTTGATTAAGCTGTGTTGTCTTTGTTTTGGAACAAAATCTGTAGAAGTGTGTAAATACAAAACATGTAGCAGCGCCCGACAAAACCTAACCCCCCATATTTTAGATGGGTTTCACAACCTGTGTAGTATATTACAATACAATGAGTCTTTTTCTCCTGATGTGCAGGTATTATATCTCGCAGCAGTTGACAGACAAGAGTGATGTTTACAGCTTTGGTGTAATTCTTCTGGAACTAATGTCTGGCCAAGAAGCAATATCTAATGAAAGCTTTGGTATGAATTGTCGTAACATTGTCCAGTGGGTAAGCGTGGTTTGTTCTGCTGATACAGGTTTTGAGACGTGATAATTGAATGCATCCCCTATGTTCGTTGGTAATCATGTTTATTAAACAGTTCGAAGCCTTTATCTTTTTCTTTTAATGATCCATATCTAATCTTCTTTTGGGTTTCTCTTATCACTTATTTGTGCTGTTTCATAGAGAGCTTTAAGTCATCAGTATATAAAAACTACTTGGTGGGTGAAAAACATGGACCATTGTTGCAAGTGCTTTGATATAGAAGTGAAATGATTAATAACCCTCCTTTTATTTCATCAACTTGCCATTGCGTGTTAAATTACCTGTAATGATTGTGTCACAGGCAAGGTTACATATTGAGAGCGGGGACATTCATGGAATCATTGATCCCTCACTACATGATGAATTTGACATCCAATCAATGTGGAAGATAGCAGAGAAAGCTCTGATGTGCGTCCAACCTCAAGGACATATGAGACCGTCAATTTCAAATGTTCTTAAGGATATTCAAGACGCAATCGCGATTGAAAAGGAAGCAGCAGCTGTAAGAGATGGTAACTCAGACGATATATCAAGGAACTCTCTTCATTCTTCCTTGAACATGAGCCACATGGATTCAGGTGGTGCTAATAATTACCTATCATTTGATGAATCCATTGCACGGCCTTCTGCACGGTAGTTCTCATTCATCATATACAAAAACAAAATGGCTTATTATGAGAAAAAAATGGAGTTCTTTCTTACAGGGGAGCTCACAACTTTGCATGTTGCTACATCCTCCTTAAGTTTTGGACATTGTAAAAGTGGTTTGTTTAGGTGACAATATCTAGTTCCTTGTTCAAGGTTTTGTATTTTTCATAGATTCGTCTATCAATGTCCAAATCATGCGACTAATGAGCCGTCAGTTTGGTGGCATGGTTTTTTTTTTCCTGAATAAACATTTCATTGAGATAGAAACTATAAAGTAATATGACTAGGAATTCTTAACTCCTTTCATAAAGTTAGAAACATCTAATTCCATAGCCCATTTAGCAACTTCATGTGCCTGCCTGTTTGCTTCTCTTGTTGTCCAGCACAGTTCCCAGCCTGGATTGTTTCTCATTCCATCTTATATGAAGCTTAACCTTTTCTGCAGACTATCGCCTTCCTTCAAAGGATTTTGGGGGTGGTGATGACAGAGTACCTTCATTCCTATCGTTTGCTTAGCTTGACAGTCATTACCGTAATCCGGGTATTGCTAATACATTACGCTTCATGAATAATAAAGCAATGGTATTTGCTAGCTATGATGGCCCTTAATGCTAGCAAAAGTGTTTGGAGTCTAGATAAGGTTTTAGGGTCAACATGGTGGTTGCACTCAACCCACTGGTGGGAACTCTGAGGGGTTGGTTCAAATGGTAAGTCTTGGGCCCCGTTTGGTTTTAGATGGTCTTAATTAATCTCATCTCATTTCAATATCTAAATACTGTTTAAATACAAATATTTTTAAATTTTAAATTTTAAATTTTTTCAAATTTCAAAACAAAAATTATATTAAAAAAATTATATTTTAATAATATTTTAACTTTATAATATATTTGTAACTTTTTCTGTCATTTATCAAATTCTCAGGAAACATCTTAGCTCAAACCATTTCAATAATATTTACAAATTATCTTACTACTATTTATAGATTTTTTTTATCTCATTTAATTTCATCCGTGTAACCAAACGAGGCATTAATCTTTGTGATATGTCTTATGAAACCAGAAATTTCTCTGAAGGGGACCAACTTGGAGATATAATTTAAAAAGTTTAATATTTCTCATAAACTTGATTTTAATTTAATTTTGTTTGGGCCACATCATAGAAAATAGAAAATATATAAAAATAACACAACTTTTGGGACTATAGGAAAAAGATTGGAGAGGCATTCTATGTATATAGAAATTCTAGAAAGTTTTGGAAAACATATAGGGATTATAATTTTTCTAGAGGGACGATTTTCTATATGCATATTATTATAAAAAAATAAAAAAAAAAAAAAAAAATTCTAGTAGACATTTTGAATTTAAAAGGAATTTGGGGGATGTCCCCCCAACCCTTAACGCGGTTCCACCGTTGTATGCTCCTTCTAGATTTAGAGTTCGAATATTTGAATGCAAACGATTTCTATGGTTTACGTCTCATTAGTAAAAAGTCGATCACTTACCTATAAGGGACTGGAGTTTAAGTTTTTAACCATGTACGTAGGGACTGGAGTTTAACCATGTAAAAGGCATGTTACGTTTACACGGTCTCTTAAGTTTATTGTCGTCAAAAAATATCATCGGATGATGGTTCGATACTTCGGCAGACAGTCGTCATGGCTGTGGAGGGGTACGGGGATCACACGCCATGAGAGGATGATGGTCATATCTGCAATATCTGAGCTAGATGATCCCATTTTTGCCTCAAGTAGCGGCCGAACGCGCGTCTCTGCAGAAAGTTTAACAGCTTGATCAGGAAAGGTTTTCATATGATTTTGTTCCTGACATCTTCAGAAATATAACCGAATTGAAGGGGCTGCCACTGGCAAAGGAAAACCCAATTTCTCCATCAAGAGCGAAAAATAATGGGACGCAAACTTTGTGATCGAAATGGATAAATAATTTCGACAATTATGTTTTGGGCTCAAGTTGAAAGGAGATAAAAGTGACAATAAAAGGGAAGCAAAGAGAATACAAGCTCTCATGAAACAAGAAATCACTTCTTGGAGGATAGAGGATTACATCTTCATAGAATAATATACTAAAATCTGATTGTGCTGGGACCCCAGCAGCTCAAGTCCATGACTTTTCTCACTGACTCCTCCTTAGACCGCTTCATCTGATTAGAAATAGCAGAAGAAGTCTGAGCAGAGAGTTTCTTGGCCTGATAGTAGGATCTGATGTTGTTCTTGGCATGCTGTTGCATTGACCTTATGACAAAGTTCCACCTGCAAACTCCTTGGTCTTTCAGGGTCTCCACAGCTGCTATGCTTGCTGCCACTACCCAAGCTGAACTCATTTTTGTTTGATCTTTTGAATTTTGGGTTTAGAGTTTTTTTTTTCGTTTCTTTGGATTTGTGAAAAAGAGAGATCTGAGCTTTTTGATTTTGATGGAGGTGTTGCAGAATGGTGGTCTTTCTTATATAGGCAGGTCAGGTTAAAATCTTCGAAAACGTAAACTTGGCAGGCAATGAAGTAGAAAACCACAGGTACGTAATCGCTCCAATTCATGTATTTGGAAAGCGGCCCTGGTATTTGTTGGCAAAACCGCGTGCTTAGCTTCCCTGGTGAGCCTAGCTTTTTTTATTCGGACGCGGAAGTCCCGGAGCTATTGCTATTATTAAAGTAGAACTGCTGTAGTTTGACAGAGATCCTAAAATTAAGAAAAGTGTTTGAACGAAATTTCCTTAGTAGTCAATCCAATGGTCGTATCAACAGCTTAAGGTTGAAAAAAGTGATTCCATCCATTGAAACGATATTTAGGGATTATTTAAGCTTTTGTGGTTGTTTCCTAAATGATTATTAACGTGTGGTGAAGGTGTATTAGCTTGTTTGAATGCATGCCTGTGTGCTGATTCTGTGTGCTTCCACTTTCGATCAACACTTTTTTGGCTATGAACACTTCGTTTCGGTGGCTGTAAAATGGGACCCGCAGCTGTGAAAGACACAGTGAGAGAGAGGTCTCCATGAACTTGCACGAACTCCTCAAGTCAATGCAAGAGGCTGGTACATCGGCAATAAATTCAGGTGCACTGGAGTATTTTCACTTTTTCCAGATTTATCCATTAGTGCATTTCATTGCTTTGGTAAAAAGAGGATGTTTACCAAAATTTAAATTATTTGTATAAAAACACTTACATTAGAGTGGACAAATTTAAAATATTTTAGACTTTTGATTAGCTAAATATAGAAAATTACTTTCATTCATCAAAAATTAAAATATTATTTTCTCACTCATATATTTTCATTTCTACACTTTCATTTCACTAATTAAATATTAAAATATTCTTCACTTTCATTTCAAATGATTAAATGACCTTTGAAAATATGTTTTTTTAATATTAATTTAATTATAATATAATTATTAATAATATTAAATTGGTAGAATTATAAAATGTGATAAAAATATTTAAAAAAAAAATAATTTAATAATATTTTATTATTATATAGAGAATGAATGGCTAATCTAATGTTGGGATTGAATTTAGATATAATAGGCAAATGCAAAGAAGTGTCGATATTGACTAAATTTAAAAATGAATTTAGCCAAGCCAATAAGGATGTTCTTATACATGAGAAAAGTTAGAGGCCGGACGGGTATGATAATCATTTTCACACTAGAGCAATAATAACGTATCACATAGGTGTAACAATCCGTTCCTGCTTTATCTTATAATTACGAGTCTCATTCTGCGTGCCGGACTTCGATTGCATGCTTTTAAAGGTACCAAGTAATTTTAAAGCAAGCCCAGTATTTTAAAGCTTACAGATATTTTAAATGTCTTGAAAATATTTATATAGGATATTTTCAATGTTATTGGATTAAGCCTGATTTTAAATAAGACAATTATAATATTTTTGAAGAGTTTCAAAAATATTATAATTGTGAAAAATTAATTAATTTAAATGATTTAGTCATTTAAAAATATTTTGACATTTAAATTATGTTGAAAACTCTAAATTAATTTAAATAGTTTTATTTTCTTTAAGTAATTAACAAGACTTCATCATTTTAATTAATGATGAATGAATATTATTTTATGAACTTTAGTTTATAAAATAATATTCTATCTTAATTTTTCTCAGTGTTTTAAGTTAAATAAGCGTTTTAATCCTTACCGTTAGATCGTTTTATAGATCCCAAGACAAAGGGTTTGGATTAAATACCCAAGTCACAACCTTTTTTCCTCATTTCCTCTCTCTCTCTCTCTCTCTCTCCCAACCTGACGGTATGCCTTCCCCCTTTCACTCGAAGCCTTCTCCTCTCCAGCCCGGCGCCGCCCAGCCTTACCTCCACCACCGGCATCTTTCTTCCCCGTCGGCGAGTCCAACCCCACCAATGGTGAGCTCCCTACCGCCTTCTCTCTCCTCCTCCGGCAGCCCAACCAAAATGGGTAAGAAAACCCATTCTTCCTCCTAGCGCCGCCGTACGCGGCCAACGGGGCCTTCAAACACCTCCATCGGCACCCCCACCTCACTAGCTCCACCTCCATGGTCTTCCTTTCCCCCAACTCTCTCCCTCTCCATTAGATCCCCCTCACTCACACACACACATCACGCACGGATTCAACATACCCATGCGGTCGTACGTGGCAACCCAGGTCTCCAGCCGCCACCCACGGCCACCCTTGACCACCATGGCTCCTCCTCGAGCTCCTCCTTGCCAGCCGAGCTCCTCCTTGCCAGCCAAGCTCTCCACCTCTCCCATGCCCTCTCACTCTCTAATGGGTTTCTTCACCCACTTGGCCTAGATCCGTCGCCCTCTAGCCATTGTGCCGCCACCATCTCACCACCACAACTCCACCAGCAACCCCCCTAAGCTGCTCCATGCCTAGACCTAGCCTCCAGCCACTCCCTTACCTCACAGGCACCCTCACACTCTCGGATGCACTGTTTACAGCGAGATGTTGCCGTGCTCCTCCCCTCACCGCCATTCTAAGGCCACCATGAGCCTCCCCATTAAGGGTGCTACCTGCCCCTTACGGGGCGGGGCCACCCCTTCTCCGCCCCCCGCCCCCGCATGAATGGGGGGTGAGATTTTTTCCCCGGACTCCGCCTGCGTCCACGCGGGGGTGGGGTACCCCATCCGCTGACGGGGGTGCGGGGTCCCCTACCCTCGCCAATCGATTTCAACCGCAACAACAAACCCAAACACCATAAACCTCTGACGGAATCGAACCAGCCAAAGAAATGAGAGTGAAAACAAAAACCAAAAAGATCAAAATCGAACGAGCATGGCTCATTCTTCCTTTTTCATCTTGTCTCCTTCCAAGCTGAGCATCGTTCCTCTCCTCCTCCCTCCATATGAGCCGACGTCTGTGCAAATGAAACTGGTTCGGGAAGAAGAAGATCGAAGAGCTTGTTTCGGTGATAGAAGAAGAAGAAAAGGTGGAAGCTTGATTCGGGAAGAAGGATATCGAAGAGCTAGGGCAAATGAGACACAGAAATGAACTGAGCATTTCATATGGGACATCAAAACGGTGCATATGGAGGAAGAAGCATGTGGCGTCACTTTTAAGCCATGAAGTTGAAGCTCATTTACGGTTTGGTTATAGAGGCTCAAACTCAAAGATGAGAAATTGAGAGAGATCATCTACAAACTCTGAAGAGGGTTTGATCGAGGGAGACAGATTCGAGAATTTGGGGGGTCTTATATATGCAGGGGTGGGGTGGGGGATTTATGGAGCTGGGTTGAGCCCCATTCGTCCCCTGCCTCCGTAGTGCTCCCTTCTTACGGGGTGGGGTGGATCCCCCGCCCCACCCAGGCGAGGGCGGGGTGAACGGGGCGGTGCAGCGGGTGGCAAGCACCCGCTGCCCACCCCTACTCCCCATGACCACCCCTACCAGATCCACCAACCGGCACGCCCAAATAGCCACCATACACAGTGGACAACCGCCACCGTACACAGTGTTAGCCGCCACCCACGAACCCTTCACCATGTCGGCACCCTCAATCAGCCCGGATCTAGTAGCCAAAACCCTAGGTCCAATCCTCGATAAGGTCACAATAGTGACTGCCACCGCCCATGCAAGTGGCTTCCGATGCCACTGGCCTTGCCAGACAGCGAGTAACGCACGGGTTATTCTGTCGATGGTATAACCCTCTATCCCTCATTATTTATGATAAATGTTAGTTGATAGGTTGTGGACTGTGCTGTTAATATTGTGGAGTTCGTTGTGTAGTAAAGTATTGGGCTTAATTGTGTAGTGTTGTGGACTATGCTGTGAAGTATGGGTGTGAAGTGTGTGCCATAGTTGTGATGCGGCGTAGTATTGTGATAGAGTGATGCACCATATGGCATGTATGCCATAGTGGTGATGTGGCGTAGCGTGTGTGAAGGGAGTACACGTGGAGTGTACTCCATGAGGTGAAGCGATACTCTGTGTGGTGTCATGATGCACTGGATGGCGTGTCATGAAGGTTTGGATGGCGTAGTTGAGGAGCATAGAGCATGTTGTGTAATGTCAGGAACTGTTGAACAATGTTCCGAAGTAGCTAGAATGTGGCCTGTAGTCTGGGGTGACAAGTGTCACCCTATAATTGACTTATGGCTAAGAGTATGTGTGCAGTGGTGATCAATGTAAGAGTAGCGCAACGAAAGCATGAGGGGGGAATGTCACTTCGTGGCATGGTTAAACAAGCAGTCGTGCTTGTGATGAGTGAGGAGTTAGCATAAGAATGACGTAACTAGATGTGAGGTCATGTGACAAGGTCACGATGTAACTTAGGAGTAGTCTTGAGTTACATGACGCGACAGAGATGTAGTTGTGAATGGAGCTCTATCGTGTCAAGTGTTGGGATGAACTTGTAAAGGGGTTGGGAAGTAGGAAGATCCTGTTAACCGGGTTTGAATAGAAGTTGGTATCGGAGTATGAAGCTTGTTTATACAAGCGGGCGTTTAACAGACTATAAGTTGATCTTAGGTGATAAAGGGTAAGGTACATGTGCATCTGGTGAGACATGTGTACCGGACGGATTTACTATATATAATGAGTAATCTATTCTAAGCATGACTACATGATATTTAAGGTTCAGAGTTGGCTTAAAGTCATGTGGCATGTATGGATGAGAATGAGGATATAATATGTGCTATGATGCATGAAGGTAGTAATGGGTACATGATTGAACTGAAATATTGCATATTTTATACATTTAGAACCAATATATTTTATTTATTTTATTACATTATTATTGCTTTTATATGAAAAAATGTTAAGATGAATAAATTTGAGTTATGATTTAAATTGGTTAATAGTATGGTTTATGCTTAACTTTAGAACTTGTGATTTAATTGAGCAATTTTTTTTATATGCACAACACATTCTTTTTTTTTTAATATTTTATTCTTCTTATTTTATTTTATTTATCTTTATTTATATGCAGTGGTCAAAAGTAAAAGAAAAGTGGGCTGGCCTTTTAGTTTACGCACGGCACAGGACCTGAAGGGGAATGCCAGTTTATGCACGCCACACGAACGGATTTGTTAGAGCCCAGTTCATTCACGCCGCATTATTTTCACTTGGAAGCACAAGGCATGAGAATGGATAAAAATAATTCATTTTCTCATTGGACTTTGACTGGGGGGCACGACAACACATTTATGTAATTGGGGCATTTTAGCGCTGCAGACACAATTTTCTTTGGACATTAATTCAGCGCCGCACGAGTCAAGTTTTTGGGGGATTATTCATTCTTTTTTTTTTTCACAGAGGAACTGCAGTGCCATTAAAGATCTCTTTGAGGGGTCCAATTGCTACTATAGTCCAGCTTCCTACATTACTTTCAATCTCCATTTTCATCTATTTGGCTTGCTCTTTTTATTTCCTACTTTCTACTTAATTTCAATTTGAAGTTTACGGTATATTCTTGATATTTTTGGATTAAAATTTTGGGCATTTTATTTGCTGTTTATTTTATTTTATGTTAGTTATTTTTCTTATTTATTTAAGCTTCCATTAAATATGTATTACAATTGCATCTTAGATTGTTTAAAAGCTAATTAGGACTTAAATAATTTCAGTTTTATTATTTAATTTTTCGGGTTAATTAATGATGGTTGTTTAGCGTAGTTGAGTCCTTAATTGTTAATTTCAATTTTTTAATCTTTCATATTCCATTTTGACACTCAAAAATCCAAAAATATAAATCTAGTCTATAACTAGAAGAGCTTTTTATTTCTGTTGCACTCTTCCATTCATTGTATATACCACCGCTTTTGTTTATGAAACTTTTCACCATTTTATACGAGTTTGGATTTAAACAACTTTCCTCAAGGAGGCGATCTAGAAATTTTATTCCTAATTATTACACGATATCCTTCTGCACTTGGGATAGCCTTTGTGCTACTCATTTTTGAGTAAGTCAAATTTTTGGCGCTGTTGCCAGAGACAACTGTCTAACTTGAATTAAACTCGTTATTTTTTTAAGTTGTTTTCACTATCTTATATCTGATTACACATTTCACTTGTCATCTACTACTCAGTCGCTTGAACTTTATTTATACTATTTAGACTGATGTTTCATGTCATGGGTGAGAGATAGTTCAAATAAGTTGCTTAGAGTTACATCGAGCATTAAGAGTAGTATACGTAGCTCAGAGATAGATAGCTCTTCTGTCTCTTCTATGAGCAATGATATTGAAATTGAACAAACCATGGCTACACCTGCACCACGCACTCTTAAGGATTATTTGCAACCCATTTACACCATTACACATTCATGCATTGTTTTACCCGATGATGCACCTAATTCTTCTATTAAACATGGTATGATATCAGTGATACTTAAGTTCCACGGGATGGATTTTGAGAGTCCCTATCAGCAGCTGACAGATTTTGAGTTGGCTTGCACTACTTTTATTACTAGGGTCATTACTGATAAATTTATTAGATTTCGTTTATTTCCTTTCTTTTTAATGGATAAAGCGAATGTTTGGTTTAATTCTTTGAGGCCTAATTCTATCTCTAGTTGGTTTGTTATGCAGCGAGAATTCTTACAAAAAGTTTTTCCTTTTCAGAGAACTCTGTTTTTGCAAGAGCAAATCAGCCAATTCAATTAGAAACTTGATGAGACTTTTCAGGCTAGTTGGGAAAAATTTAAAGATTTGGTAAACATCTATCCACATCAAGCTTTCGAATCCTGGAGGTTGGTGAACTATTTTTACACTGGTCTTATTTAGAATGCAAGCAGTTTGTTCAGACGATGTGCAATGGAGAATTCTTTAGCAAGGAACGATGAACACTATCATTTTTTGACTATCTTGCCAAGAGTGCACAACAGTGGAACACTCGGACTGATCGGGTGCCGTTAACAGCATAGCCACTGAGGGCTATTTTTGGTGGGGGCAAATATGATCTTAAGGAGAATACTGATGTTCAAGCTCGAATAGCTGCATTAACTAGAAGACTGGAGGTCATGGAAAAGTGTGAACTTGTTACTATTCTCAGTATATGAGCAGTTGTGATTGGGTGAGCTGAAAAGACCTTCATCATGCTACAGTTGCCTGACAGATTAGTTAAAGTGCCGGGAGGTATAGTTGAAGATGTGCTGGTCCAGGTGGACAAATTTTACTATCCAGTAGATTTTATAATTCTTGACATGCAGTAGCCAGTCTCCACTATTTACCATGCACCTGTCATACTTGGACACCCATTCCTTGCTACTTGCAATGCACTTATCAATTGTCGAAGTGGAGTAATGAAACTCACTTTCGGGAATATGACATTGGAGATGAATGTGTTCAATATTTGCAAGATGCCTAGTGGATGTGACGATTCAGATGTGCATGCTGTTGATATGGTGTATGATTTTGACGTTTCAGAGTTGTTATCAGTATTTGATTCTGAGAGTGCATCTGAGGATGGCTTTCCCGAGCAGTTCGAGGTTCTTGTTGAGACAATTCCTACGTCATTATAGTTGACAAAACCAGATGGGTAGTTGACAGAGACAACTGGGTCTCTTCAATTATCATATGTGAGTTACACGAGTAATTGGCGTAGGCAAGTCTTTGAAGCTCTTGATTTACCAGGAGCTATGAAGTCATCAGCAGAAGAAATCCCAATACTAGAGTTGAAGCCACTACCTAAGAACTTGAAGTATATTTTTCTGAGCCCAATTGAGGATACATTTCTAGTGGTCATTTCTTCTTAGCTTAGTTCAAAGCAGGAAGCAGAATTATTAACAGTGCTGAGACATAATCGAGGAGCGATAGGCTGGACTATTGCAGACATCAAAAGTATTGACCCTTCAATTTGTACCCACAACATTTTTCTGGAAAGAGATACAAGACCGTTCGTGATACACAATGGAGGTTGAATCCTACTGTTGCTCATATGACAAACACAAGAGGGAGGGTGAATTGGGTTGTATTTAAAAAATTAACAATTATAAATCAAATATATAATATAAAATTTAAACAAAATACAAAGCAACAATAAATATAAAGAGTAAGGGTAAGAGAGAAGTAAACTCAGTATGTTAACGAGGTTTGGCCCCACTGCCTACATCCTCACCTCAAGCTACCCCTTGAAGATCTCCAAATTCACTATTCAACCTCTTTCAAGTGGAAATAGAAACCTATTACACCTTTAAAAAACATCACTACAAAGGATCTGTGTAGAACACCCTCTACACTTGCAATCACCTTACATGTGGTGATTCAACTATTCCCTGTGTAGAACACTTTCTACATGCACAAGGGTTATACACACCATTTTACTGATACAAGAGCTGATAGTGGGTAGGTTATAAAAGAAAACTCTTCAATAAGTGAAATAAGAACAATACAGTGCAAACTATATCTCTCTTAAAATGAACAGAGTTTAAGGCTCAATGCTTAGAGAAGAAAGAATGAAATCTTTGAATGAATGTTGTATGCTCTTAGTGTTGTAAATTTGAAACTCTCAAATGATCTATTTATAGTCATATGAGACTTCATATTCAAATTTAAAAAGATTCAAATGTCAAAGACAACATCATTCACTTTTCAAAAATTTCAAATCTAATATTTTTACTTTTTGCATATGACAAAAGGAGTACACTTTACTTTCAAAATTTTCAAACAAAATCATCTACCTTTTGCATAAGTCAAAAAGAGTATCAATCACTTTTGAAAATATTCAAATAAAGTATGCACATGTGAAAGATGACAATCAATCATCTTTAATATTTTCAAAATCCAAACCTTTAATCATGTCATGCATATGTAAAAGATAATAATCAATTATTTTTCAAAATTTTTAAATTTAATTTTTAAAATATTTATGCACATGTGGAAAATGTATTTTAATTCTTTATGATAAAATATTAATTTTGAGCTTTAATCCTAATTTTAAATTTTTAAGAGATTTACAACATTACTCTTTGAGTTTTAATGTGAACTTGTTCCATTATTGCTTGTACTTGGTTCTTTGATGTGCTTGACTCCATTGTGTAGACAACTTGAGTTTGAGACTCATTTATTCTTTGAATTCGTTTCTTATCATCAAAACCCATGTATAGATATATAATAACACGAAACTTGAAATCTTGGGTTCAACACCTACCATGAAGGAGGTGGTGAAGAATGAAATGCTAAAATTGTTAGCTGTGGGTATCATCTATCCTATCTCCGACAGCAAGTGGGTAAGTTCGACACAAATAGTCCAAAAAAAATTTGGTTTAACTGTTATTGAAAAAGGTAATGGTGAATTGATCTCGACTATGAAGGTAACGGGCTGAAGAATATGTATTAACTATCGAAAGTTGAATTCGGTCAGTCGAAAAGATCAAATCCCATTACCTTTCCTAGATAAGATTTTGAAAAAGTTAACTAGTAATGCTTTTTATTTTTTTTTGGATGGCTTTTCTGGTTATTATCAAATTTCTACAGCACCAGAGGATCAAGAGAATACCACTTTCACTTGCCCCTTTGGTACTTTTACTTTTAGAAGAATGTCATTTGGTTTATGTAATGCACCTGCTACTTTTCAGTGCTGTATGATGAGTATTTTTTCTTATATGCTTGATGACATGTGTGAGGTTTTTATGGATATTTTTCTGTGTTTAGTAAATCTTTTTATGTCTATTTAAAAAATCTTGCCGCAGTGTTGAAAAGATGTGAGGAGAAGAATTTATTGCTGAATTGAGAGAAATGTAAGTTTATGGTTACTAGTAGTTTGGTACTTGGGCATTTAGTTTCTGAATGCAGGATAGAGGTTGACAGGGCCAAGATAGAATTAATATCTCAACTGCCTATTCCTAAGACAGTGAAAGATATTTATTTATTTTTTTGGTCACGCTGGCTTCTATCGGCGTTTCATTCAAGGCTTTAGTAGTATTGTAAAACCATTGTGTACTTTGTTGTAAATGATACAACTTTTGTTTAGACTGATGAGTGCCAGCATGCTTTTGAAACCCTGAAGGAACACTTAACAGTTGCACCTATTATGCAAACTCCTCGATGGGACTTGCCGTTTGAGATTTTGACCAACGCTAGTGATTTCGCTCTTGGTGCCGTTCTTGGCCAAAGAGTGGACAATAAGCCTTCAGTCATTTATTATGCAAGTTGTACTTTAAATGATGCACAGAAAAATTACACCACCACCGAGAAGGAGTTATTACTTGTTGTGTTTGCCTTAGATAAATTTAGTTTTTACGCTATTGGGTCTCATGTTATCATTTTTACTGATCATTCTGCTCTTAAGTATTTGTTGGCAAAGAATGATGCTAAACCCAGATTGATATGTTGGATTCTTTTGCTCCAAGAATTTGACATCACTATTCGGGATAAGAAGGGAGTCGAGAATGTGGTAGCACATCACCTCTCACGACTGCAGCTACCTGATATATCTACATCCATTCCTCCTTGAATGAAGATTTTCCTGATGAGCATCTTTTTGCAGTGTCTCGCACTCCATGGTTCGCGGACATTGTAAATTACCTTGTCACTGACCGGATGTCGGAGCACTGGACAACTCATGACAAGCGTAAGTTCCTTGCAAAGCAACGATTTTATTACATTGACACTCATTCTCTTTTTAAGTATTGTGCTAATCAGTTGGTGCGTTGATATATTCCCAATGATGAGTTTATCTTTGTTTTTCACTTTTGCCATACTGGGGCTTGTGGAGGCCATTTTGCAGTTAAGAAAACTGTTGCCAAAATTTTATAAAGTGGACTCTACTGGCCTACTATTTTTAGAGATGTGGAGTCTTTTTGCAAAGCATAGTCTTTTTGCAAAGCATGTGAGCCTTGTAAAAAACTTGAAAAAATCAAAGCACTTGACATGATGCACATTTCTCCTATTCTTACACTTGAGATATTTGATTGTTGGGGGATTAACTTTATGAGACCATTCCCAAATTCATTTGAAAATTCTTACATTTTAGTTGTTGTGGATTATGTTTCAAAATGGGTAG
This sequence comes from Carya cathayensis, assembly GCA_011037825.1. NCBI lineage: Eukaryota > Viridiplantae > Streptophyta > Magnoliopsida > Fagales > Juglandaceae > Carya > Carya cathayensis. The sequence continues at coordinate 407,041 of QGSO01000525.1, forward strand.
AGGCCATACCTTGTAGAACAAATGATCATAAGGTTGTCATCCGTTTCTTGGAAGAATTGTTTGCACATTTTGGCATGTCCAAGGCGATCATTAGTGATGGGGGTTCATATTTTTGAAACAAACATTTTCAAAAACTTATGCAGAAATATAGAGTGACCCACAAAGTCTCTACTCCATATCACCCCCAGACTAATGGTCAAGTTGAGTTGGCCAATAGAGAGATCAAACTTATTCTTGAAAAAACAGTCCGTCCCACTCGAAAGGACTGGTCTGAAAAACTGGTTGATGCTCTCTAGGCTTATAAGACTGCATTCAAAACTAACTTAGGGATGTCACCTTATAGATTGGTTTATGGTCGGGCTTGTCATTTACCTGTTAAGATTCATTATCGTGCTTTATGGGCTATTAAGAAAATTAACTTTTCACTTGATGCTGCCAAAGATTTAAGAAAATTACAGATTTCGGAGCTTGATGAAGCAAGGAGGGAGGCCTACGACAATTCTCACTTGGCAAATGGGCGAATGAATGCTGTACATGACAAGAAGATCGATGATAAACATCTTGTCCTTGATCAGAAAGTGCTTATCTATAATTCTAGACTACATTTTTTTCCCGGGAAGCTGAAATCTTAATGGAGTGGGCTGTACATTGTAATGTAGGTTCATTCTCATGGGGCGGTAGACATTGTCAATTCGAAGAATGGCAATATCTTCACTGTCAATGGATAACGTCTAAAGTCATTTATGACTGCTTTTGATCCAAATGAAGAGATCTTGCTTGTGCAAGACCTTAGGGAAGTTTTTTGATTTTGATTTATTTATTTCTTCCTTTTACGACTTTCTTTAATTGCATTTTATCTTTTATTTATATTTGTTGTTTTGCTTTCATTTTATATCACATGATTTGTTATCCGTGTTGCTTACTTATTCTTGTGCACTTTGTTTTGTTATCCATGTCTCTCACTAGTTGGGGGGTAGCGTGTGTGCACAGATTTTTTTTAAAAAAAATTGCATTAATGTGATGTGCATTGATACATATATGATTGACACACTTTATTTCTAGTATTTTATTAAATATGAGCACCTCAGTGGAGTGGTTGAGCAGAATTATTTTGTGAAGATTTATTTTCAAGCCTGAGCATAGAGCATGATTTCTAATGCATCATATTTTGTTGATAGATGGTTTGAAATATTGGGCTGCTATACTTATTGAGATGAGATTTGGTAAGATTTATATAGAACGAAGGGAAAAGTTTGATAGACATTTTGCACATGCTTACACCTATTGTGTTCATCATATACTGTCCACTGATTTAACACAAGAGAAGTAAACTGCAGGATTACCGAGCTATGCTAAAAAAAAAAAGAGAAGGAAAAAGAATAAAAAAAAAAAAAGAGAATGAAAGAAAAAAAAGAAAAAGAAAAAAAAGGGATTAAAAAAGAATTGAGAAAAAAGAAGATGAAGATAAAGGTAGCTTAGTAAACTTTCCTAAGTAAATGTGATTGAGTGGAAATAATATGAAAATTTAGCATGAAAACTATGGTCTTTTGGTCTTAAAAAGTCACTTACGCACATTCCTACCCTACATTTCAGAAGAAGCATTACAGGGTCAAAATAGGGAAAAAGAAGTGCATTGTCACTCTGCCACTTAACTCTCACCCGACACTTGGAAGAAAGCCTTCTCGAGTGCCTTAACCCTTGTCACTCTACATTGCAGACTCCACACCTCAGAACTACATGGAATTGGAGGGAGTAACAACCTGGAGAGAGAGTGCAACAGAATCATTGGAGAGGATGGAGGAAGAGAGGCTAAAAGGAGAGTGGTGGGAAGTGAGAAGGACATTGGGGATTTTTTTGGTAGAGCTCCAAACTGTCACTCGGAGGGGATTTCATTTGCAATCTGGATTTTTTTTTGTTCCTTTTCATTTCCTGGTGTGATGGATCATTTCTTTTTTTTAAACAATTTATTTTCATACTTGGTGGAAGGGTAAATCTTCAAGTAACCTAGGTCAAGGGAATCCTTTGCACAGTGGGGTTTCGCTTGGTGGTTTTGGTTCTTGTTTTGATTTTAATTTGTAATATGAATTTCTATCAATTTCATAGAAATCGAGTTTAGAGGTTCATCTGTAATCCTTTTTGACTCATTGTTGACTTTGGGCACAGTGGGTGCTTAAGGGACACATACCCTAATTTTGGATTACTAAATGTCTAATGTTGATATGAAATCTGTGAGGTTATTCAGAAAGTGTTTGTTAGTGTTGAAATCATATACATTCTCCATATGCTTTGTTCTCGACTGAAATTGCATGTGATGGTTTTTATAAATGCCAAACCCCATTGAAATCCCTCGGTGCAAAGAGGACCTGTAGCCTAGGTACTTGTTTAAAGTTTTTTTTTTTTGAGAAACTTAATTCTAAATACTTCACTTGATTTCCTATGTCCATGCTCATAGCTTGGCTTCTCGCCTATTTTAGTTATAAACTTTATAATGTTATTGAATACACCACATGTTGTTCCCATTAAGCATTTCTAGAGGGGTAGCAAGCGTTATTTCAAACTCCTGAGCTGTCACTTAAACTTGTCCTGTGGTTTTAAGGAATTTTCGTTCAGCTAAAACTCCATTTTTCTTGACTCTGTTAATTCCAATATTTTTCTTATTGCAATCAAAACTGGAAATGCCTTGATCCTTGTGAAATTGACCTTGGACTCCCATTATACTCAAGTTGAACACCTTCTGCACTTGGAAGGCAATTTAAAAGAAGAGCCAAAAGGGCTAGAAACAATTACCCTAACTTTGGGGGTTGAGTGTTCAACCATTAAATAGAGTTGGCGTGAAAACTGCTAGTCTCTTAGGCTTTGAGGTAGTTAGAATCAGCAATGATTAATCTTAATGTTGAAAAATCCTATGCCAAATCCTAGCTAGTAATGAAGAATATACAACCGTGTAGCTACACACACATATGAGTTATGAGACATTTTTTTCAATTCTATGTGAATGATTGTTGAAACAGTCTTGGTGGGTATAGCTCCTGGGGTTGAGTAGTCATGGACCACTTTTTGTGAGAATTCATAATTGTGTTTGATTGCTTTTGTTTGGATTTCGATCTTTATGCAATGTTCATCTCAATTAATTTTTACTATTTTGCTTAAGGATTAGCAAAACTCTAGTTAGGGAGTGTGATTGAACTGAAATATTACATATTTTATACATTTACAAACAATATATTTTATTTATTTTATTACATTATTATTGGTTTTATATGAAAAAAATGTTAAGATGAATAAATCCGAGTTGTGATTTAAATTGGTTAATAGCATGGTTTATGCTTAACTTTAAAACTTGTGATTTAATTGAGCAATTTTTCTTTATATGCACAACACATATTTATATATATATATATTATTCTTCTTATTTTATTTTATTTTATTTATCTTTATTTATATGCAGTGGTCAAAAGTAAAATAAAAGTGGGCTGACTTTTTAGTTTATGCACGGCACGGGACCTGAAGGGGAATGCCAGTTTATGCACGCCACACGAACGGATTTGATTAGAGCCCAGTTCATTCACGCCGTATTATTTTCGCTTGAAAGCACAAGGCATGCAGACAGATAAAAAGAATTCATTTTCGCATTGGACTTTGACTGAGGGGTACGTCAACACATTTTATGTAATTGGGGCATTTCAGCGCTGTAGACACAATTTTCTCTAGGCATTAATTCAGCACCGTACAAGTCAAGTTTTTGGGGGAATTATTCATTCTTCTTTTTTCACATAGGAACTGCAGTGCTGTTGAAGAGCTCTTTGAGGGGTCCAATTGCTACCATAGTGCAGCTTCCTCCACTGCTTTCAATCTCCATCTCCATCCATTTGGCTTGCTCTTTTTATTCCATACTTTCTATTTAATTTCAATTTGAAGTTTATGGTGTATTCTTGATATTTTTTACTTAAAAGTTTGGGCATTTTATTTGATGTTTATTTTATTTGATGTTAGTTATTTTTCTTGTTTCTTTAAGTTTCCATTAAATATGCATTACAATTACATTTTAGATTGATTAAAGGTTAATTAGGATTTAAATAATTTCAGTTTTATTATTTAATTTTCAGGTTAATTAATGATGGTTGTTTAGCGTAGTTGAATCGTTAATTGTTAATTTCAATTTGTTAATCTTTTATATTCCATTTCGACACTCAAAAATCTAAAAATATGAATTTAGTCTATGACTAGTGCCCTTTTTATTTTCGTTGCACTCTTCCATTCATTGAACATACCACCACTTTTGTTTGTGAAACTTTTCACCATTTTATACGAGTTTGGATTTAAACAACTTTTTCCAAGGAGACGATCTAGGAATTTTATTCCTAATTATTACACGACATCCTCCTGCATTTTAGATAGCCTTTGTGCTACTTATTTTTGAGTGAGTCAGTACGTTATCTAGAATTGGGATGTGTGACTTAGTCGGCCTGAGTCATGCATGGGAATGTGGTTAATAGGAGAGTATGACGAAGGTCTTAGTGTCTTAACCTTAAGGTGAATCATGGAGGTTCACATTAAAGGGTAAGACCTCGAAGTAGAATGCTGAATTTGGAAAAAAGTTACCCAAGTGGGTTCCCAGAAAGAGGTAACGTAATAAGAAAGACATAGAAGATGGGGATAGTAACTATAAATGGACCTCGAAGGCTTTAGCATGGTAAATGGCTTTAGTATAGTAAATGGTACGTAAGAACATAGGGATAGATGAAGAGTGTTCCAATTGAAGTGTAGTTCTATTTTTAGTATAGTTGCTTATGTACTAGATAGAGAATGACGTTGTATGCATGTAGGTTGCCATCTGACATGCACATGAATGGACAACAAGAAATGAGTATGGCATGGAGTCCATGTAAGTATTATGTTCATACTTTTCTAGAGTTTTCTAAATAAATGAAAATGAAAATAAAACGCTTTTACTTTACGGTGCTTTACGAAATTACACGAATGATGCTTTACCAAAGAATGCTAAGTATAAATTTTCAAGTATAAGTATGTAACGGCCCTCTTTGGCAGCCCATTTTTATGCACCCAAGTATGTAAGTGTATGCATGTGAATGGATGTTATACGTGGTAAGTACTGGATGTATTTTCACGAAATGAAATGCGAGGCTAAGGCCTTATGCTTTAAGCAATGCTTTAAAGGACGTGAAGAAAATGTTTTAGAATGCCCCTACGAAAGATGATGCTTTAAATGATGCCATGAATTGATGTTTTAAATGATGTCATGAAAGATGATGTTTAAGCTCATGCTTTTAAATGACTTTTATGAATAAACGGACTGAAGGACTGAAATGAATGAAGGAACTGAATGCTTTAATGTATGAAAATATGTAACGGCCACATGAATGTATGAATGGGTACTAAAGAACTGGACTGAGCAGATTGCAATGCCGGGTAAGTGGCACTGGTATTGCACTCAGTGTTGCACCCTGACGGAATGGATTCCTAACTCGTGGCCACGAGCGGAATCAAGGTCCAAAAGACCGCTAACCTTCGCACACGTGGCGTAATAGTGTGCTACGGCTAATGAAAGTGATAAGAATGAATGTATGCATATTAAGAAAGAATGTATGTATGCTGAGACTCTTTAAGAAATGAAGGCAGCGAGGTGTGGGGAACTGTTTTATAAAAGAAAACCATTTTTAAATAAAAATCCCACCTCGTAACGTTCTAATCGAATGAATGTCTATATATGATATGTATGGAATGATGAATGTATGACTGAAAACCTATGTTTTTATATTTTAACTGTATGAAGTAATGCTTACGAATCATTCTCCCAGGGATAGATGAGCATGAAGCATCAGGATGGACACGGTCCAAGGGGAAGAGCATGAAAGCCTAGGCATAACATTTTGTATGAGAGGCTTTAATTATAAAATTTAATATTTTTTGCTATAACCCTTTATATAAAGAACACGTTTCATTTATAAACATTGAGTCTTTTTTATCCTGGCATGCAAGAAAAAAAAATTCAAAACGAATGATAATTCCCGTCTCTTTTTATAAAATCATTTTCTAAAAGACTCATCACAAGGATGGGCATTATAGTAGGCACTTTATGAAAATCTCAAATAGAGCCTTATACACCCAAACCCCTCTGTACACTCCGAATGTCTCCCCCTCACCCATCCCTCTGTTACCCGATTCTCCCAAGCTTTTCTCAATCAAATATTATACTATTATAGACAAGTCAAAGAAGATGTCCCTGCCACCAACCAACCCAGGTTACAGAATGAAAAGAAGATGAAGTTCTCCTAATGTAAACATGGTTTATCTCTCCCCTGCATTCCTCTCTGCGTAGTACCTATATATGATTTGATCGAGTGCCCCATTTACAGCAACCATAACTCGTATGAACAAAATTAATCTCAGATATTACCTAAAAATATAATAATTAAAAAATTGATTTTTATACTTGGACTCAAAAGCATATATACACGGAAATTTTCACATCATTGCATTTGCTATGATTCTATTGACTTTGGAACATGAAAAGGAAACCTTCCTAAAGAAAACAACACCGAGTCTCTTGATCTGATCAGAACTCACTCACCATAATGAGTTGACTCACCTGCCTTCTCACTTCTCACCCTAATCATCAACTTCTGCCCATCCTTCTCCATCCCAACCCCTTCCTTAATCTCCCCAATCAAACACCAAAAGCTCTCCATCACTGACCTTTTTCTGGTAGACAACTCGTACAATCTCTCTTGGCGATTCTCTAACCTTGTCAGAGCACAAACCAACTCGACCGATTCACAGAAACTCAGTCCACCCAGCCTCTCCCTAAATTCACTGACTTGAACGAAAATCTCGTTGATTGCCAAGAAATGATCCTCACAAACAAAACCCATGATCTTTTCGACCAATTTGTTACCTTCGACATGCAAAGGGTCCGATCTCTTACAGATCTCTTCTATCAAACCCACCAGAGAGACAACTTTTGCAAGCAATTCCTCTTCCATTAGTGATGTGATTTTTTCTTCCTGCTTATCTTTCTCTAAACTGTATGAAGAGGAAGCAAGAAAGAAGCCCAAAGCTCTAGAGGATGGGGGAGGGGAATACATTCGAAGGAAACAGTGAGACCGATAGCAGTATGCAGACTCATTTTAGTTTTTTCTGAAGTGCCTATGTGGCATACTATCATTGGCCGGTGTTAAAAAGACTTTTATACTCGACTGGCCCCAAGCTTTTCTCATTATATATATATATATTTTTTTTCTAAGTAAGCAAATTTCATTAAAATAAAAGATGATACATGTTAAAAGGGTGGAGTTTCCCAACAAATACCCCAATAAAACAACCACAGTACAAAAGAGGTGAAAAAAAGAAAAAAAAAAAAAAAGAAGAAGAAAAATGGTTTTGAAACCAATTTCTTGGTCATAACCCAAGCTCTACAAAGATGGTACCGTCATAAAAGATGTTTTGAAGGTAAGCTACTATTAGCGATGGTGTAAGCGGGTGCACTACAGTTCGTTGTCTTGAGATATTTTTTGGAGAGATCCTTAGTTCCTTTAACAAGTTCATGGGTTAGGAAAAACGATAATCTAGATAGATCGGCATTGGAAAAGTAGATCTGCGGTGGCGAGACAGTCAACCTGCACCTCTAGATTGGTGTGTGAGGGCCATGTGCCAGTGGAATAGAGGTAGGGTTGAGTTGATCTAAAGGATTAGAGGGAGGGGAATCTGTTGGTGTGGCGCATGTAGCAGATAGGCAGTGCATGAAGATCACACGCTGAAACAAGTCGTGTGTGAGGTTCACGCGCTGACATTTTGGGCATAGTTCCGCTTCATCCTAGCAGATAGGCAGCAGGTGAACATTATGGTGGGGAGTGTGTCGACTTTCCATGGCCAGAATGCATTAGATCTAAGAAAATCCAAATTGGCGAAAAAAAAAGACCCTATAAGCATATTCATATATAGGTAGCGGAAAGGAAACGGGAAAGGAAAAGGAGATGGAGAGGAAGGTGGAGCCGAGACTCACACCTTCCTCTTCGGTGAAACTAAACAGAAGGATGAGTTTTTTCTAGAGAGAAGTAAGAGCTTCTCTTTCTAAAAAATATGGAAAAGGAACTTTGCTTTTGCACGTAGATTTATCCATTATATGTATTAAAAAAGAAGATTTTTCCCACCTTGAGAGTAATGTTTTTTTAATAGGGGAAGGTGTCTAACACTTAATGGCAGGAACTCTAGGGATGTGGCTCAAACGGGAATGGAAGGTGGAGGGTCCAATGGTCTCAGCACCAACTATAAATTATGATGATGGATATGGCCCAAACTAGAGGCTAAAAGCCCGTTAAGGCTTGATATTTTGCTAACTAATAGAATGAATAAGCACTAATATGGTGAGTAAATTACTCCTCTTATTTGGGGGTAGGATGCATGGCTAAGTATTGTGTGAAAGTAATTTAGTCGTGATGCTGATCCAATATTTCCCTACGCCTATATATATGTGTAACAGGTAACTTTGAGACTACTATATGCTTAAGTTATTATACACAATTCTTTACTGATTTAGGCATCGGAGTGATTGCAAGCGTCTAGCACCATTAACCTTTGATTTGCATGTTAGCGATTACGTTCGGTGGTGGGACACGTTCTTTACAGTGGCGTCGTCTATGGGATTACTGTTTTCCTTGATTCAGTTTTCTCATTGGACATTAGTGTGATTCCCACATGCTGACCGTGACACACTCTCTAGCGAACCTAGAACTAGAAGCGTTACCTACCGCCATGGAAGTACGATTAGCTACAACGGAGGAAAAACTAAAGATAGCACTAGACAACATGGAGAACCTAAAAAAGGAAAACGAAGTTTTGAAATGACGAAACTTGGAGCTCAGCAACACAGTAATGCCTAGCCAGAGTGAACAAGGTGAGGGGGAAGCACATACTAATGGAGGACTGAACCAGGAGGATATAGAGAAGAAAAAGATGCATGACGAGTTGTGGAGTCCAGCCGGAAAGTATAAAGAGATGGTAAAGAAGATGGGAGGATCTTCCTTAGTGGAATACTTGCTAAATCGGACCGATCTGTCATAGAGTAAGAGGATTATGACCACTTCACTTCCTCCAAAATTCAAAGTCCCGCAAATAGAGATGTATGATGGGTTTAAAGGATCAAATAGATCACTTGGAGAACTTCAAGGCATACATCACACTCCACGGCTTCCTCGGAGAAATCACGTGCCGAGCTTTTCCCTTGACCTTGAAGCGAAAAGCGAGAGGATGGTTTGGAACTCTTCAACCAAGGTCAATAGACAACTTTGATAAATTAGCCAACCAGTTTCTAACCCCAATTCATGCCTAGTAGAAGGCGTCGGCACCCAGCCGCGTATCTTTTGATGGTTAAGCAAAGAGAAGGAGAGAATATGAAGACATACCTTACCTGCATCAACAAAGAAAGGTTAATAACAGATGATTAAGATGAGAAGACCACTCTTGCCGCCCTTTTGGGCAGAATTTGGCCATGTAGCTTCTTCATGGCTGAACTAGCCAGGAGGACCTCTTCTACCCTGAGAGAATTCATGGATGAAAAATGCTAACTGCAAGCGGGAGGGGTAGTCGCCGAGCAGTTGGGTCCTACGTGTCCTTAATAAAACGGTGCGTATCGTGCAAAATCTCTATCTCGATCGCGACCCCGCTCTCTACCTCTATCCTTTGTTTCTCTCTTTATCCTTATGTTCCCAACTACTCCTGTGCCGATCTCTTTCTCCATCTCTAGACCGCAATCTTTGATGAGATGAGCCCCTCTCTCTATGTTGATCAAGATCATGCGAGTCATCTTCAGATCTTGAGTACTTGGAGCTTCGTTCCGCATAATCATCCCTCTCCTCATTCCTATATTTCGAACTTCGACTATGATCTTTGTCTACATACTTCTCAGTTTCACCACCACCGTTGACAGCACCTTCTTTGTCTTTTTGGAGCTCGAAATTTTCAACAGTTTTCTCCAAATAATCATAGGTATCGAAATCTATCAGGACTCTTTCCTTCAAACCACACAGACAAAGCTCAATACTCCCTTTGGTTGCTGACGATAAGTAAAAACAAAAAAGAATACAAATTCTGAGTGTTGATACAAAAAACGTTCGCATTCTACAGAATTGAAAAAACTGAAATGATCATGAAAAAGATCTGCCTTTTTCATCTACCCACGAAGATGACCCACATGAAGACCCAAAGATTTGCTTTTTTTATCTACCCACTCGAAGACGAAGACAAGAGATTTGAGAGACCCACGTGAAGAAGAAAGATCCAAACGAAGAAGACGACCACCTGTGTCTTTCTTTCTTGTTTTTGTCATTTTTTATTTTTATTTTTAATTTAAATGACGTGGCCTGCATGCTTACCCAGCGTTTGCAATCCCCGAGTGACTGTAGCAGCATTGTTCATGGATAGGGCAGATGATTTTATCAATGCTGAAGACACATTATAAGCCTTGGTAGACCTGAGAAAAGGGGAGCACAAGACTAAACGAAAAACCAACCACGGCGACAAAAAACCTACATCAAATCATCAAGACAGAAGACAGGAAAGATGGCTAGAACACAGCAGATTAATACATAATAATTTGAACGTATAGGAAAAGGAGGAGCCAAACAGAGATCATCAGCAATCTAGAACTGGCAATCGTTATTACAAATATTATCAGACAAATTCACATTGGATAGAAGATTGCACGACTATGAAGAAAATAGTCACTGAACTGGTGGGCACAAGAGAATTGGAGAGAATGGTCGCAGAATCTTCAAAGCCTAAGTGGTGGTATGATTCAGGTAACAATCCACAAAGAAGTAGCAGTCCCGATAGGCGGCGACTGCATCGGGAAAATACACGCAATAACGATAGGGATCGAGCGCCCACAAATAATGATAGAGACATAGATAGGGTGCCTATAGGGGAAATCAAGACCATAGCAGGTGGATTTGCTGGAGGCGGCATCTCTTTGTCCTGTCAAAAGGCGCACGCACGAAGAGCAAAGTACGAAGAAGTGTATGTGGTAGACAGACCCCCTAAATACCAAAAGCTTGGCACTTCAACAACCATATCTTTCTGGGAAGAAGACTAAGAAAGGGTGATGTACCCCCACGACGTTGCATTAGTGGTAACCCTTCTAGTCGCCAACTACACAACTAAGTGTGTACTTATTGATAATGGCAGCTCAGTAGACATATTGTTTTGGGAGGCATTCACAAAAATAGGCATAAATGTGACTATGTTGAGACATTCTCCGATACCGTTGAAAGGCTTCTCTGGAGATACAATACAACCAGTGAGCGCCATCACTCTCCTGGTAATGGCAGGAACATGAACACGTACGACTACCACCATGACTGATTTTTTAGTCCTAAAAGCCCCATTATCATATAACGCCATACTAGGGCAGCCAACACTTACTAGCCTCAGGGTGGTCACATCCACCTATCACCTTAAGATGAAATTCCCAACATACGGTTGGGTAGGGGAAAAGCGGGGTGAGCATACCTTAGCATGAGAGTGTTATGTGCAAGAGTTGAGAGGTAATGGGAGTGAAGTGTGCATTGTTACAAACAACGACGAAAAGAATGGCCAGGGAAGCAATTGAGAGATCTCACCGCCACCCTTACCCCCACCCCTAGCAGTTTTCTTGGAAAAGGGAGTGGAGGTCAAGGATGAACAGAACCAATAGTAGGCCGAAGTCAACGAACCTTTGGAGATTATGACACACTATCCCAACTGCCTTAGCGCCGCAACACGTATTGGGACTTAAGTTCCCCTAGATAATAGAGAAGCCCTAAAACAATTGTTGATAGAGCACCGGGATGTATTTGCCTAGAGCCACAAAGAGATGCTGAGAATAGACAATAATGTTATTGAGCACCACCTATGTTTAGACCCCATACACAAGAAAGTATGCCAGAAAAGAAGATCGTTTAGTGCTAAAAACTACATCGCCATTGCCAATGAAATAGAACGCTTGCTCGCAGCCAGTTTCATTAGAGAAGGCCATTACTTTGAGCGGCTGTTTAATGTTGTCCTTGTGGAGAAGGCAAATGAAAAGTGAAGAATATATGTAGACTTCATTGACTTGAACAATGCTTGCCCAAAGGATAGTATCCCCTTGCCACAGATTGATGTTATAGTGGATGCCACTGTAGGGCACAAGATGTTGAGCTTTATGGATGCCTATTTAGGCTACAACCAGATCTGAATGCACCCAACGGAAGAGAAGAAGACATCATTTATTAGGATTAGAGACTCTATTGCTACCAAGTCATGCCATTCAAAAAATGCGAGGGCTACATACCAGAGGCTGGTCAACCGAATGTTTAAACAACATATATGAAGGTCGATGGAAGTGTATGTAGATGACTTATTAAGGAAGAGCAAGGAGCCCGCCCAGCATCTGGCCGACCTAAGGGAGACATTCACGATCTTATGCCAGTATAAAATGAAGTTAAACCTAACAAAATGTGCGTTTGGGGTCGAGTTAGGGAAGTTCTTAGGTTTCATTGTGTCCGAGAGAGGAGAATTGAAGCAGCACTTGGCCAACCCACCACTTCTGAAATAACCAGGAAAAGGCGACATACTCTACACATATTTGGCTGTTTTGCGACATGCTGTTTCGGCCGTCTTGGTCAAAGAAGAAGGAGCCAACCAACTACCTATGTACTATGTAAGTCGAGCCTTGAGAGGAGTAGAGGTAAGGTACCCACGAGTCTCTCTCACCACCAATGAACCATCAACAATTCCCTGGACCAAGGACTCCTAGCTTTCTCCTCCATCAAGGAAAAATAGAGGAAGCTCGGATAACTTACACCCAATCCACTCACCCCCTATGTCCCACTTGCCTTAGCCGTTTGGTCTCCCAATTGTCCTATTTATTATATAAATAGGGACCAATACTTTATATTCAATTACACTTCAATAAAAAAAATATAACCCTCACAAATCTTTCCCCATGTCTCTTATTTAACTCCTTTTCTATTATATTTTGATAAATGCTTTAGCATAAAAATATTTCAAAAAAATAAACGATAAATTGACGTGATTTGATATCATATACTAGATTATAAAACTACTTTTTATTATTAAGTAGATCTAATATCTCATATGAAATCATGTTTGTTTTGAATTTATTTTTGTAGAATCTTTTTGTAGTTGTAGAACTCTCTTATATTTTATTTTCTATCATACTATTGCTTGATTTTTGGAGTATTAAATTAAAAAAAAATAATATTTTATTACAAAGTAAAATAGATGTGCATCACTGACTATTGGTTCAAGCAATTAACAAGTACGTGTGGGTAATGAGATGAGATGTGAACTTCTTAAAACTTCTCACAATTTACTTTTTAAACATTACTTACACATAAAATATTTTTCAATCTCAAATATTCAATTTTTTTCATCTAATCATTCCCTAATCATTATAACTTTTACAACCTTAAAAATAAAACACTAAAATCAATACAACTTTTTCAAACTTAAAAAACAAAAATTATATTCAAACAATTTTTTAATTTTATAATATTTTTATTCAAGTAGTGCTATTTGAAGACATTTACACTACACACCATTGGCATCCACATGACATATATATATTTTTTTGACATAGGGAAATCTCTCCAAAGCCCCTTCAGACCCATCCCTCCAGAGTAAATCCCGATCTCGTGCACAACGCTCTAGGAAGTTTCCCTACATAAAACTAGTTAAATTGCTGACTTTTTACCTTGGAGTGTTGAACCTCAAACTTGAAGAGAGTGATATCCCAAGACCAAGGCTTTCATTACTTGGGCTAACCATTTAAGGGCCACATGACATAATTTGATTTATAAGATTTAAATTTAAAAATTTATTTTCCAAATCAAATTATGTCATGTAGATAATGTGATGTAAGGCTTTTTAAATAGAATTATTCTTTTTATTCAATTTTTCTTTTTTATTTCTAAACATTTTAACAATTAGATTAGTATTCATAAAATTTCAAAATACTCAAAATATTCAAACTGTTATGAAACTAATGAAAAGAGAGAGCAAAAGAGAGAGAGAATATTGCAAGAGAAAGATTGTTCTTTAATGCAAAACTTGATGCATATACAAGGGAATGATACCCATATTTATAGGAGTACAAAGGGGGGTAGGTGTACCTTAAGTCACCATTGATGGCTAAAGATAGGTCTAAATTAATTGCTCAAGATTGGTCATACAATACAATTTGAATTTGGTTTCTAACATCTCAAGATTGGTCATACAATACAATTTGAATTTGGTTTCTAACACTCCCCCTTTGGATGACCACATATAAAGAATATGCCTCGTCAAGGAAAAACCCAGTGGGAAAAAAACCAATGACGAAGGAAAAAGAGTACAATATTCATGTATATCGTTAAGTGCTTTAAGATTACCTCATTAAAACCTTGCAAAGGAAAACCCAGTGGGATAAAACCTTAGCGAAGGAAAAAGAGTACAATCAGCACAAGTCTTCAAGACTTTACTTCCCCTGAAAAGTGCATGATAATAGGCCTTCAAGTTTCCGCATTCCAATGTTCTGCACAATCTTCTTAAATATTGCAGTTGGTAATGTTTTAGTGAATAAATCTGTCAGATTATTACTTGACCGTATCTTCTTGACATCAATTTCAACTTTCTTCTTATGAATTGCAATGATCTTCTTGTGTGGATCTAATAGATAACTCGCATCTGTATATCCATCTAATTGTGGACTTGATCCAAATAATCACCTATTCAGGGCTTCAATTGAACTGGAGATAAGGTACTTCAGGACCAAGAATTTCTCCATCGTCTTCACAAGGACGAAATGGATTTTTCTGCTCATCAAATTATCGAGCAACCATTGGAGTACTCAGGGGATGAGTTTTGTCCATATAAAAGTGCTTCAAGACTTTATAGTGAAATTCATCATATTGATTCAAGATCATTTTAACATTAAATTCACTACTCTTCTAGAGTTGTGCTCTTCTGGAGTTCTTGTAAATAACATAATTACTGGAGGAGTTATCAAAATTAAGCCGCAAACCTCCATATTAAAAAACGGTGGCCATCTTTTTAGGCCAGACAAGCATCACGGGATTTTACAGTTCTTATGTACCTGTTAGGCGCCGCAGGGCTATAATGCTACATCTGTTGTCAGGCGCCGCAGGGCTATGATGCTACGCCTAGTCTCTTGTAAAGAGATGCTTCACGAGAGATGCCGTGAAGCAATAGAGGTGCTTAGTCATAATTTTCTCTATAAAAGAGATATTCAGCTCATCTTCATTCGCATCTCATATTCTTTACTTTTCTGTAATCATACTGCATTTTCACTCTGCAATCTCTTTCTGCATTCTTACTTTGCAATCTCTTTTTGCATTCTTACTCTGCAATGGCTCAACAATCTTCTCATGGCCAATATATAAGGTATTATGCACCTCGTTCATCAGCTGTTCCTGCTTCTACCACAGGTGCTATAATACAATACAATAATGATCTGACTAATAAGTCAGATGTTGAAACTATCTACGAGCTTGTAAATCTCGGTACTCATTACTCTTCAACTATTTATGCATTTTCTCAGCGACTACAATCCAAACCTTATGATTTGGACAAATTCAATGAGAAAATTTCTATCCTTCAGCGACTTTTTCAGGAGTCTAACATGAAGATGGAAGCAATAAAGTAAGAGAATAGGAAAATAAAATCTCTGCTTAAGTTTTCTTTTAGATTACCTACTCCTTTAGATAAGGATGCCATGCAGATTCTTGAAGAATAAGAGCGTTTAAAGAATGAGGCGAAATGTCTCAAATTTCTGTAATTTTTGCTTCAAGATAATAAAATAATATTTCACAAATATTCATATTTGTGTTTCTATCTTATGGTAGATATTCTGTGTGCTCTATTTTATTTCTCATTTAATAATGTACATTTATCTCCCCCTTGAAACCGAAAGGGTTTTATATTTCAGATATGTGTAATTCTTCTGATCTCTTCAGGAGTTTCAAGAAGATTTAAATCATCAACCGGAATAATAACAAATCCGGAATCTCTTAATAAAAACACATCGGTATATTGGATTATTTTCAAATCCTTCTTTCAATAAATATTCGCTAATGCGTTTATACCACATGGGTCCGGATTGTTTTCTAGATGTACTCAGATAACAAGCTTCAAGCATTTAATATCCTTCAGGGATTTTCATATATATTTCTGGATATATTCAGATTAGAAGCTTCAGGCATTTCATATCCTTCAGGGATATATGATCATATATATGTCATGGTCTAATGACCCATATAAATATGCAGTGACTACATCCATTAACTGCATATCCAATCTTTTTGTAATTACCAAACTAATCAAAAATCTGACTGTGATTGCATCCATAACAGGAGATTATTTTTCCTCATAATCAATCCCTGATTTCTACAGTTTTCATGAGCTCTTCTGGAGCCTCAATGATATTTAAATTGTCTATATAAACTGCAATAAAAGATAATATAAATACTGAAAATATATGAAAATAGTATGTTCCACATGCGTTTAGCTTGCATTAGATCATATAAGGATTTTAAGACTTGATAGAATATGTACTTCAGGACTATATGCTTCATGTATACCCAAATTCTTGGTAACTATCAAGTTAATACAAATCTCAATATGATCTCTTTAAATTAAAAAACATATCAATATATTCGTGATTTATATATCACATTTTCATTTCCTTTATACAAATACCCACTCATATTCAACAAGCATCACCTCATAGGTGTTTGAACTTCAAGTCCATATGCATCATTTTTTACTAGCGATATCAATTCTGCAGGAATTGTTTATTTCTATTTTGGCCAATATTTTTACGTCGGTATTCTTCGACGGTTCTGAACTCACTTTCTTCATTACTTCTGGTAATATCAAGTGCCATCTTATATGAAAATATGTTGTCGACAACGGTTTTATTTCTCTCCATAATTTCTCAATTACTCATGAAATGTAATATCGAGATCTCGTTATTTTCAGGTACCTATCCCTCTTCAAGGGAAGACATTTCATTAAATATCTCTTCAGGAGGTTCTTTTTCAGGAGATTTATTCTCTTCAGGAGTATCAATTACTCTTATGGCATGTGTTGTGGGTATGGACTCTTCAGGAGTACCAAATTCATTTTGTATTTTTCTTTTCCGATTAATTTTATCCTTTACACCAATAGGCCGTCCACGCTTCAGGCGTATCTTGGACTCACCTGTTGCTGTTTTGGCAATTTGTCCTTTAGGGACTGCAATCCTTGCTGGAACATTAACAGTAAGAATATATGATTTTACCACACCTTTAGTGTCAGTAAATACATCTGGTAATTGATTTGCAACACTTTGCAAATGAATAATCTTTTGAACCTCTAGTTGACATTCATTTGTACGAGGATCAAATTGGGAAAGAGCTTTATTTTCCCAAGTAATTTCCTGTCGTGCTTCAGGCACCGACTTCTCATTACCCAATGTTGGAAAAATGAATTCGTCAAAATGACAATCCTCAAAACGTGCCTTAAACATATCCCCTGTAAGAGGTTTAAGGTATCTGATAATAGATGGAGAATCAAACCCAACATATATTCCAAGTCTACGTTGAGGACCCATCTTTGTACGTTGTGGAGGTGCAATTGGAACATATACCGCACTTCCAAAAATACGAAGATGAGTAATATTTGGTTGTTGACCAAATGCAAGTTGTAATGGAGAATATTTGTGATATGCTGATGGCCTAACTCGAATCAACGATGCTGCATGAAGTATAGCATGTCCCCAGGCAGAAAGAGGAATTTTTTGATTTCAAAAGCAAAGGTCTAGCGATTAGCTAAAGCCTTTTAATTAATGATTCAGCTAAACCATTTTGAGTGTGTGTGTGGGCAACTGGATGTTCAACTTCTATTCCTATTGACATGCAATAGTTATCAAAAACTTGAGATGTAAATTCACCTGCATTATCCAATCGAATAGTTTTAATTGGATAGTCAGGAAATTGTGCTCGTAGTTTAATTATTTGGACAAGAAGTTTAGCAAATGCAATATTTCTAGTGGAAATTAGACAAACATGTGACCATCGACTTGATGCATCAATTAAAACCATAAAGTATCTGAATGGTCCACTTGATGGTTGAATAGGCCCACATATATCCCCATGAATCCTTTGTAAAAATGACGGAGATTCAAAAACAACATTTGAGATAGATGGTTTGATAATCAATTTACCCTGAGAACATGCAGAGCATTGATATTCATTAGGTAATATAACCTTCTAATTCTTTAGGGGATGCCCATACGAATTATCAATTATTCGTCTCATCATTATTGATCATGCCAAGTCATAAATACTTTGGGGTCAATGCACTTCTGGTGCATTACCACATGTGATTCAATCGTTCTCATTTCTGTATAATACAACCCAGACGAGAGAGCAGACAGTTTTTCTAATACGAGCTTCTGGCTCGAAATTATTTTAGTAATGAGAAGATACTCTTTATTGTCTTCGTTGGTGGTTTCAATATGACAACCATTACGACGTATATCTTTGAAACTCAATAAATTTCTTCTTGATCGTGAAGAAAATAGAGTATCATCAATGTAAAATTTGGTGCCATTCGGCAACACAATATAAGCTCTTCCGGAGCCTTCAATTAGATTCGATGAACCAGATATAAATTTAGAATATATTATGAACTTTTGCACTCGATATTGCTACTTCAAGAGCACATTCGAGGCGTTCATTTTAAACATATATTTTTTAATGGTTTTTCTCAACACACTTTCAATTATGCAACTTCAAGTACATCAATCATAATGAGCTTTTTGTACACGTATCACTCATTTAAACTATCTCATAGAATCAATAGATCCTTTATTATGAGATACTCAATAAAATTATTGTTTTAAAGCGATCCTTCAGAGATGCTCAATTTCTATTCCAAGATGAATCTTTATCATCAGTTTAGAGCAATTCTTCAGGGATGCTCAATTTCTATTCCGAGATAAATCTTATCATCAATAATTCATAACAAGTATATAAAAATAAATAAAACTTGTATATAAATTGAATGATAATAAACATAGAATTTAATCAAGTAATAATAATGAATATAATTTTACAACTCACTTTGGAGATTGCAAATAATATATTGAAAAACTTACTTGAAGTAGAAGACTACTAGCTTCAAAATCGTCAGAGACTTCGTGCTGATAACGTGTTATGAAACTAATGAAAAGAGAGAGCAAAAGAGAGAGAGAATATTGCAAGAGAAAGATTGTTCTTTAATGCAAAACTTGATGCATATACAAGAGAATGATACCCATATTTATAGGAGTACCAATGGGGGTAGGTGTACCTTAAGTCACCATTGATGGCTAAAGATATGTCTAAATTAATTGCTTAAGATTGGTCATACAATACAATTTGAATTTGGTTTCTAACATCTCAAGATTGGATACAATTTGAATTTGGTTTCTAACATCTCAAGATTGGTCATACAATACAATTTGAATTTAGTTTCTAACACAAACTAGTACTAAAAATTCCAACTTTCATCCGTGCGGAAACTTGTTTCTGACCCGGAATGATTCGCATTCCGATTGTAGCTCCTAAACCGAATCGCGGCATACCTAAACCGAATTAGAGTTTCCTCTTCACACACCCGAACAGAAAATAATCTTTTAAATGTTATAGGAGAGCCCAAAAGGGCCAAACGGCCCAAACCTGATATGAGCTCTTCTGACGCTCCCGTACCGACAACGCACGGATTTGAAGATCAGACGCGGCACCACTGACTTCGTCCCCCTCGGCTGACCACGGTAACACAGTTCCTTTGCTGCACCTTTATACCCAGTACAGTTCCTATCGGACTGAAAGCAGGAAAATTAAAGCAAAGTGAAGAGAAAGAGGGAGAGTTGATCACTTCCGGCAAGGGGCGGGAGAACAGGCCTCCAAAAATTGTGTTTGTGCTTCGTGATTTGCCATACGGCATCTACACCCTTTTGTACCAGGGCTTACAGCATATTTTAGGTATGAAAATATGAAATTGCTACAGTATAATGCCTAATTGTAAATATTAGTGAGACCTTTTAGCCGTAGGAGAAATAATGGGATAAAAATAATAGGAGAAATGACGCGATCCTATCACACTGAGTAGTTTATATGATCTGTAGATTCCTTTTTTTTAAAGAACTGAGAGGCCTTAGATTTGCTTGGGTATTGCAATTGGTTTAGATACGTTTGATTGTTTGGTAGAAGTTCTGAATGAAACTGGGTGACCTGATCTTCATCTGGAACTTGCTTTACTTATGCCTTTGGAATGTGAGTTTTGATAAGCCTTATCTCCATAATGGTTTCAATTGAAAAGAGACTAATTGTTGAGCTTTGCCACCCATAATTAGAAGTAATACTTGATAACTAGCATTGTGTTATTACTGGGACTCTTATGGTTCGCGTAAGCCATCCTAATGTGGAATATTACACAAATATTTGTATAAAAACTAAAAGAGTATAAAACCACACAGAAAGGTTAAAGCTTCTGCATACAGATTTCAGACTTCAAAAAGAAGAAAACAAAAGAAAAATCTGAGGTGCAAAGGTGGAAATAAGAAGAATATGAAGATGTATCCAGATCTGGCAATCTGTCAGTGCAATCATTTATAAAGATGGGACAAGTAGACACTAGAGAGAATTGGTTTTAGCAATCATATTTCAAACCAATCTAACATATTTTCTTCGCAAATTCCTTTTTTAACTTCTTCTAATTTGGGGTTGGAAGAAAAATAGATATGAGTTGTTATAAAATGAGTTATGAGCTGGAGATAAAGAGAGATTAAAATGAGGACGAAGCACAGTTTTTGATGGAGAAGAAGTTTAAGGAAGACAGACATTGCGTCATAAGGTGCTTCCTTGCTGAGATTTCAGGCTTGAATCTTTAAATGCAAGATGGGATTAATACATGTGCAGTTCAAAATACAAGGAGTGAACTGTAAAATAATGTGTGAGAAATAAGTGCGTCATCTTGTTGCTTGACTGGCTTTCACTTTGGTCTGTTCAAAATATGTCTACTGTTTTAGCAGAAGTTGAAAATTCTGAGTCAGATGACATTCCTATAGATTTGATCATTTCAACTCTCTCTCTCTCTCTCTCTCTCTCTAGATTATTCATTAAAGTTTGAGCTCCCAAATTCAGATAATTTTCTATTTTGCAAACAACAAACTCAGGTCGTTCTGTTATTAAATGAAAATTGATGATTTCAGTTTGGTTTGGTTGATATGCAGAAGAAGAAGGAGATGGAACAGGAAGTGGTGGAGGCAGAGATTGTGTTGCCAACCCACCTCAGTTTCAAACGGATTCAAATGTATGAGAAGTACCCAAAAAGCCAATCCAGAAGCAGGCACTGGAAACATCTCAAGCAGATCCTTCAGGCTGAGAATTACCAGAATTACCCTCCTGATGAACCCACCTGCAAGTTTTTGGAACCCTTTTACAGTTTGGACAATGCTAGGGGGCCGCCAGGCTTGTATCGCTGGGTGTGCTCCCTAGTGTATTTTGAGTTTTTATTTTTTTTGTCATTTTCTTTAAAGTATTTTTTTACATCCTTAACTGTTAAGAAAAAATTAAAAAAAATATACAACTTCACTAATAGTTACTTAATCGTCATTTATCAAAAAAAAAAAAGTTACTTAATCATTAAGTAAAAATAAAAAATTAAAATACTCGAGCGGTAACTGTGAGTGCGCTAAATAGCATTTTCCTTTACAGTTTTCCTTAAATGCCAGAATATCACTTTATGAATTACTAGAAAGAGTGTTGAGAATGTTCTGAAGAGCAAGTAAAGTTGTGTTTGCTTACAGTGTTGAAAAGAATATGTTTCTAATTTGACAGTAAATTGTAAGCCTGTGTGATTGGTAAATTGTGCATAAATTTCTTGACTGGAGACAAGATGGAAAGAGTGGATTCATGAATTTGTTTAGTAGATCGAACCGAATGAAGGTGGGACAAATTTTAGAGCTTAACAGATTTGTGCTTCGCACAAAAGTTCCCTGCTATGTTTTCAGTTTTTACTGTCTGAAATTGATTATGAATCTGTACAATATAGGTGGTGAAGTAGATAATGTGTTATAATTCGCATGAAGCATGTGGTTGTTGGTTCATCTAGAGAATCAATGAAAGGTTCATCACACTATACCAATTGTGGTTTTGGTTGAATTTGAGTTGTCAACATGGTTTTTGAGTCTCTGTATTTACATTATAATGAGGTTGTTACAGTTTTCTCAAGGTTTTCTTTTGGGAGAAATTCTATTTGTAGTCCTGAGTGGGGGACTGTGTGTTTAGTCCCACTGATAAATGAGGGTAAAATGGGAAAAAAATATCATTTTAAAAAAGATATTATTGTAATTTAATTTTTTTTAAACATAATTATATGGGCTTGCATAAGTAGTCCCCAAATGGGGACTGTATGTAGACTAACTCTTCTTTTGGAGGCACATCATTTACATGTGAATTTTTATGCTTTGAGAGCAAAACGATTGAAGCTGTAAAGTAATGATTCACGGATCCTGTGCATTGAGAGTTGCATCTTGCTGCAACTTATGGATTCTAGAGAACCCCTAGGGGTTGGCTCAAGTGGTAAAGGTCTTGGGGTTGAGGGTATGCTCACCTTAGGTCTAAGGTTCAAATTCCCTTGGGTGCAAACAAATCTTAGGGGCCATCGGACTAGGAGATTTTTCTCTTAAATTACCTGATGTGTACTTGCGGAAAACTCCTTGCGGAGGGGAGGGCATATGCACCCCCGGGATTAGTTGGGATACTGTTCTTGGACACCTAGTGCCAATAAAAAAAAAACTTATGGATTCTAGAGATTACACTCAAATAGAGATTATTTTGTCTTCGATTTCTTCTGGCTTGAGTCTTGACCCCCTGCTGTCTTCCATTCTGCAGATGTTAATATCGAGTCACCTCCTTCTATGCATCCATGCAAGAGAATCTGTGATGTGACCGGATATGAGGTATGTGGCTCTCATATTTGATTTGGTTAGGCAATTAAAAAAAAAAAAAAAAAAAAAAGAAAAGAAAGAAATATTTGATTTGGTTAGGCATCTTCCACGTGAATATTCTGTTTGATCCCACTGTAAGGTGAGATTTACCTATTTGGTTATTTGGATCTAGGTATTAATAATTGATTTCTTCTGCCAAATTCAGTTCCATTCTTTTAGCTCTCTCTCTTTTCGATAAACAATAAGAGATGTACCTCTTGCTCCTCCCATCCATTTTGACTTCAGGTTTTTACCGTGAATCTTTGGACTTGGGATCGTTCTTTACATAATCTAATGCCTCCTAAGCTAGTACTAATACGTGCTTGTTTTGTTGCTGAGTTAAATTGGATGTATTAGTCAGCTCTACCCCTCCAGCCCTTCATATATGTTGCATGTTATTCTGAAGGCACTAGAAGTTGTGGTTCTTTGTGCCGAATAGATTACAAAAGGAGCAGGAATGGTTAAGGAAGAGTGCTATGGGAAACAATATGGAAATCCTCAAGTGTTTGAATTCCATTCTTCTGTTCTGGTATTGGTATATTACCACTTTATTTGGTGCAGTAAGTAATTACTCTGTTTCATGTAGGCGCCTTACTATGATCCCAGGACCAATCTCCGATATTCTAATGCTGAAGTTTTCAAGCTCATAAGATCCCTTCCTAATGATTACGTGCAAAGGTATCTGGCTCTGAGAAATGCAGCTGTGGTTCTGAAGTGACGACTTTGGAGTTTTCAAGGAGACAGACAGAGAGACAGCAGGATCTTTTTCCTTTCAGAATTTGATACTGTTGGGAAATACTGGATAAATTATATCAAGTGAAATTATCGTAGGATTCCAATATTCATATATACAGGACAAAGTTATGATTTAATTAAATTTGTCATATTTCTTAATATTTGACATAGCTAGGTTAAATAAACACGTGGCGCTACATGATCTGCTTAACTCATTTAAATATACATTTGTAGTAGTGTCGAGCCGATTAATAATTGTATTGAATTCACCTAATTATTTAACCTGCTCTAATTGACACATTTCCATATCTTGTAAGAAAAAAAACATTTATGATTCACACTCATAACTAAATTCATGGTAAAATTAATTTTAGATTTAAATGCAAAAGCATTACTTGAGTTTTCACCCTTTTGCAATCTAAGTAGTTTTTCAATTTTTGCAAAATTGAAATTAGGCATGGAGTTCACACGTCAATTTTGCAGCGGAAGTATTAGGTCTTGTCTGGATAGTGTCTTGTCTGGATGGTGAAAGTGTTTTATTTAATTTTATTTTATTATTATAATTTTTTTAAATTTTACACAAAATATAATAAATAATTTAATTTTTTTAAATATTAAAATAATAATAATCTTAAAAAATAATATTATAATAATATTTTATTCAATTTTTAACTTTCATATAAAATTATAAAACTATCTCATTTTACTATTCAAGCCGTGCCTTAGTTTTTCTCATTTACTTTTACAAAATGTCTAATCTTATTTCATTTTATTTAATAGTTACAATTTTTTAAAACTTTCACACAAAATAAAATAAATAATTTAACTTTTTTAAATTTTAAAATAAAAATAATTTTAAAAAATATATTATAATAATATTTTATATAATTTTTAATTTTTATCTCAATTCATATGTAAAAATAACATTGGTTAGAGTACACGCGTCAGTTATAAAATAAAAGCAAAAAAAACATATAGTATAATCGGTTCCACCCAAATTTTTGACATCAGAAAAAATTCATTTCCTCCGATGTTCGAGCATAATGATTATTTATCTAGAATATATATATATCTATATATAAAGAAAAACTAACGGCTCAAAAATAGCAGAGACCGTTGATAAACAGCCAATCAGAGTGGAGCACTAGCCGATTATTTCGGTAAGACGCGCTCACATATCATTTCTAAATTTTTCTTTTTCTTTTTTCTTTATTTGGTTTCAATTTGAAACCGCCGCCTTCTCCAAAGCTCAAAAACGCACTACTGAAATCTCCCCTGATCTTCGAATTCAAACCGATCCGCGCCTCCACCGTCTATCGAATCCGATCGGATCCGCTGCTTTCATCTCTGCGCATGGAAGATTCCAGCGAGAGAAACGATTTTCATGTCCGACGCCTTAGCCTCATCGACGTCTGCTCCGAGGACGATTCCCTCCTCCTCAATTCTTCACTCGCTGATTCACTCCACCACCAGTGTTCAGGTTCTCTTTCCATCTATTCTCTTTTTCGTTTCTTCATTACCATGATTTTCACTAAGCTAAGGGTTTCTGGATTTTGTTTTCAAAATCGGCATAAGAGGGTTTAGGGATTAGATGCTGAGGTAGTTAGAAGAATAACAAGCTGGGGCAGTTGGGTCTAGAAGTTCTCGAGGAACTGCTTTTAATTTATTTATATCGTTTTATGTCTTAAAGCATGAGAATATTTCTTTCATTTCTCATTTTCGTTTTTTCCGATGCGTTCTGTTCTAAATCTTATCTGATTCCATTTGAGGTTCAGAAAATCCGGAACGCGGAAATGCTGAGTTGTTGGAGAATGTGTATGCTAATATATTAGAGGACACAATTGACCCTCTTGAACGGAAAGAACGTGTGCTTCAACCATCTGAATCGCCGGAACCTGAAATGACAAGAAAAAATGGCAAATATAACTTGCGTAAAAGCTTAGCATGGGATAGTGCTTTCTTCACAAGTGCAGGTATGGTTTCAATACATCAAATGAAATTCGGTACATTTTGATTCACATTTCACGGTGAGAGTTACTTTCAGGTGTTCTGGAACCGGATGAGCTATCTTGCATTATTGAAGGAGTTGAAAAGGATGAAAAACAAAAATTAACGGGGATTCAAGAGGAGGTACAACGATCTGCTGATTCAATCTCTACTTTAGAAAGCGATGGTTTGACATTAGAAAGTCTTGAGTCGGATTTGTTTGAAGATGTTAGAGCTTCAATCCAAAAGTCCAGTAAAGTTTCCAATGCCGCAAAAGCAAGAAGCAAAACAGGATCAGAAATGGCAGAAACACAGCCCATTTGCTGTAAGTATTACTTTCTAATCCATAATTGGTATAAGGCAAAGAGATAAACAGTGTTCAGCTGCCATTCCCTTTGTCTTGGATGTGTCAGATTAGTAGGAGTTGGCAGTCTTATGCTGAAGCAAATTTTCTTCTTCCAGGTTCATATTGACTAAGGTGCTTTGTTTAGTGATTATCATATAGATCTCCGTATATTCTAGGCTGGTTCTAAGCACCCCACCCCCCACACCCCCCCACACCTCATGCCTCTCATCCATTCTCTTTCCACTTGACAAGAGTTGAACCCAAGGCCTTGCTAAGCCCCACCATATAACTTAAGGTCGAGCCCTAAAGCCATTATAGTCAGACTTCTACGACTAATAGTTTCTTTTGCTTTCAGCTAAAAAGAAAGTGGACCTCGCGTCTCAAAGTAAGGTAAGTTCTAAGTTTGGCAGCTGGTCATTATTTCTTAAATCTTTGCAAGTATCTAAAGTAATATTGCTACAAACTTTCAGATTAAGGCTAAGCTAGTTTCCACCAAGCCAAATGTACGATTGCAAGCATCAGCGAAATTGACAGACCTAGTTTCTGTTTCTCCACGAGTGTCACAGGTTTGCATCTTTCTTTTGGAAGATTTAGTTGTTGGTTATTATTTTTGCGTCTCATTTTTGTCTAATGGTACTTGGCAATCTGAAAATGCCATTTTTGTTATCCCATAGTATGCAAATGACTCAATTTTGAGGCTGTCTGACTGGAACAGAGATTGACCACTTTTAATGATACTGGGCATTCCTTAATTCACTTATTTGGCCTCCTGAACCTAAAGTTTTATCTGTTATTTGAAACCAATAAAACGCACAGATAATCTTTTTTCCCTTTTATCTGTGTTAACTAATGTGTATGCAAAATTGAAAATTAATAAACCTTAATGAAAATGGGCTTTGAACTCACGGTTAACTAACAATTTCGTATCCTATCTAAAATGAAGTCGTTTGCTTCAAGGAGAGAGTCTACTTCATCCCTTGCAAAGCGACCAATGGTACTAGTCAAGGACACTCCTAGCTCAATACCATTAACCAAAAGAGCTTCTCTGTCCGATATCCATGCCAAATTAGGAAAGGATGCAAAAGGTACAAGTGGTAAGTATGAGTTTTATTTGGTTAGATAAATTTATTTTCTACAGGAAAAATACTTTTTGATTGTAGTTACATTGTACACTTTAATTTAGTTTCATTCCTTCAGGTAGAGGGGCCCCAGTTTCAAAAATACCTGCTTCGGGTGGTTCACGGAATAATGTTCCTAGGCCCCCAGTGTCTTCTAAAACCTCTTCTTTGGGCTCATCAGTTGTGACCAAGACACAAACAACTTCCTCTTTTGATAGCTCTGGCAGTGTGTCTTCTGACAGCGTTAGTAAATCTTCTACCAAATCGATGAAAACAAAAAAAGATTCCACAACTGGTCGTCCGCCTTCCTTTGGTTCAACCTCCAAAACGCCATCAAGAACTGTGTCAAGAAATAAAGTTCAGTCTGGTAGTCCTCATCTCTCAGCTATGTTGATTTCTTCATCTAAAGTTGCCCCAAGTACTTCACCTGCAAGCTCTATCAGTGAATGGTCCTCAGAGTCATATTCATCAAGTTCTACCGTTAAACAAAGGTCTAATAGCTCAAGAGCCAGCCTTGAAAGTACTTGCAAAGAGGCCTCTGTAGATGGTGATGTGCCTCATGTTTTGGAAGCTCTAAAACAATGTAACGAGAAAGGTTCAGTTGGGTATGAAACCCAGGTAATTGAATCACTTGGTGAATGTATAAAGAAAGCTTCATCAGCATCTGGTGCACTTCCTCATTTGGCTTCTATGAGACCTTCAGGCCTTCGGTTGCCATCACCTAAAATTGGCTTCTTTGATGGGGTCAGTTTTGCTTTCTCTTTTGTAATTGATATATTCTAGTTGGAAAGTGATTTTTCATGGCAGTTTGCAAGAGGGAGATAAAAGAGATTGTCTAAAAAATGACTATGCTATCTAATGCGTGAAAAGACGTTGTGATGGGGCCTTTATGGAGTGTTTTAGCAAAATCATCTCCCTCATTTTCTTTTATCATGTCGAAACCTGCATCATAAATTTCATACTATGCAGGTGAAATCAACTGGACGAACTCCACCTGGACATCCAGTGGCACGTGGTGGCTTGCCTAAAACTGGAGCAGGAAATGTTACCCAAAATGGAGGCCAAAACAAGGCAAATTCAGGAAATCCTCAAACTGCTAGAACTCTAACGGCAATCAGGAGCATAAAAGCTGATCCTCAGCGAACTTTGGTGAATACGAAATCTAAATCTCCTACACCTCTTAAAGAATCATCGGTTGCTGCAATCAGAAGCTCTAGTGCATCAAGGAATGTCAAAAGCTGTCCTGGCACATCTCCAAGAGTTCAAAACAGATTATCTCCAATTCCAAAAGTTCAAAGTAGATTATCACCGAAAGGTGGTGGAGAAAGTCAGTTGAAGGACAAGGAAATTGAAGCTGAAGGATGTCATATTGGTATGTGTGCTTCCGATATTGGAATAGCTGAAAAGAATGGTAGCCTTGATGTTTTGAAGGATCAAGTGTGTTCAGAAACCAAGGGCAGTACCCCAACAACTGATATGAACGTCACTCCTATTAATGGAGAGCTTAATACGAGTGATTCAGGTTCTAATTTTCTTGCTGAAAAGGATACTTCCTATCAGAAAGTGGGTGAAGAAGCAAAATATGTCCAAGCTGATGTTAAGAATGATTTGCCTGTAATTAAAATCACTAATGTGGAGGAAAAGTTTGAGTTTGAAGATCAAGTTGATGACTTGAGCAGACAAGTTGGAGCTATGGATATAAATAAGGAGAGTATGGACAAGAACATTGGCGATTCTCTTTCTCTCTCTCAGTTAAATGTTGGTGGCAAAGATATTTCTGGTGCTCTGGAGTTGTCCTGTCAAAGGGAGCTTCATGGTCGTACCCAACAGGATGAAGATTTTAAATGTTTGTCAAAACCTGTCCCCTCTAACTCTCCAACCACCTTTGAGATTACGTCCAGCATGAGGACACCTTTTTCTGACAAGGATTCTTTTTGTAATATGGATGGGTTTTCTGATGTTTTAACAGGCTTGAAAGTTGTAGAGGTAGAGAAGGCAGCTGTCTGGACTTCTCTAGAAAGCAGTATGAAAGAAAATAGCTGAGATACTGCAACAGCATAAGCATATAATTTTCAAGGTCAGTGTTTCTTCATATCTGCTGATATACTGGTTTTATTGTCAAGAAACCTTGCCCTCGGAGATTCTTTCCTACTTATGATGCCTAAACATTTGAATTTATGACATTTTACATCTCTTAGTCTAGGATATAATCTTAGAAGTGAACTTTCCTTTAGGTTTCTGAATTATGTTGTCCATTGTTTCAGCATCTTCTATTCATGGTTTGCAGGGAATGGATTATCATGCCTGAAGATAATTGTTTCAGATTGAGAAGCATGTCGGTGTATGAAACCAATATATGATGTCTTAATAGAGCTATCCAACTGGTAGGCTGCCATTCAAGTTGTATATTGCATAGGGAGTGCATGTTCAACTACGCGTTTACAAGATGTCTTTTGCTTAGTTTTAGATGAGGTGCATCGGGATGGGGTGCCACACTTTTTGACAACTCTGAATAACTATTTGTGAATGCTTTAGGAGACAACCGATTGAAGAAACACTAAAATGTTTTGTTAGGTTTCATTTTATGCAATAGTCAATTACATTTGGGATAACTTTCTTCTCTCCAAATAATAGGCTTTTTGCATACTGTATACTTCGAACTAACACATTGCACTTCGAACTATTCATGTTGACCATAGAATGATATCTTCTAATACGATTAGCTAATCAGAATAATATCATGTAAGCTATGTTTTGTCATCTTAATAATCAGACTTGGACATAACCCCTAGGAGTTGGCTCAAGTGGTAAAGACCTTGGGCTTGGGGGTATGTTCCCCCAGGTCTAAGGTTCAAATCTCCTTGGGTGCATACAATCTTTAGGAGCCATCGGACTGGAAGATTTTCTCTTTGAATTACCTGAGGTACACTTGCGGGAAATTCCTTGCCAAGGGCTTGTGTACTCCCGGGATTAGTTGTGATGTTGCTTCTGAACAATCGGTGCCAATAAAAAAAATAATTAGACTTGGACATAAAAGCTGTCGGTGGTTGAAAACTAATAGTAGTTTGGAGGATGAGATTTCTTAGTTGCGATAGTTTGAGATGCAAAGTCCAAAATATATGTAAGCTGGAGGATGGAAATTGTGATCAACTCAAGTTGAGCTAAGTTTTGAATGTTCAAGATTGCTTTATTTTTAATTCAAATAGGAGTCTACTTTGAACTGATAATCAAACTATAATTTATATTCAGGATTTGTTAATTTATTTTTCAAATGAATCTGACCTTATGTACCAGTTATTTGATTTACTATATTTGAAATATTATACATTTTCCTAATTTTTTTTAATATTAGCTACTTAATGAGTAATGATACCCACATAACACTTTTCGCAACACAGTTGTAAAGTGAGGTAATATGATGAGGATATTTTTGTAAAGTGATGTTATTTTTATAAGGTATTTTACAATAATATCTCTTATTTTAAAACATGATTGTGAATTGTGTTGTAAAAAGTAGGGGAGAGTTCGGTCTGGTCCGGGGAGGTTTTACGGACCGTGCATAAAACCTCCCCGGACCTATTCGGTCTAGGGTTTTCTCACCCTGGACCAGACCGAACTTCTTAAGGACCGGTCTGGTCCGGTCCACCCTATGACTTTTTTTTTTTTTTTAATCCAATGAAATTTTCTTTAATACTTATGTAATTATATTGTGATATATTTAATATATATGCATATAGTATAGTATTATATATATATATATATATATATATATATATTAGTAATACGCTAATAGTATTAGTCTATTAGTAATAATACTATAACTAATAACTATATGTAACAATAACTATACTATAACTAATAACTATATGTACTAATAGTAATAGTGATAACTATATATGTCACTATATGTAATAGTAATAGTAATAATAGTAATATATGTAACTATATGTAATACTAATAATTGATACTATTAGTCTATTAGTGCTAATACTATAACTAATAACTATATGTAATGATAGTAATACTATATGTAATACTATATTAAATAATAGTAATAATATTATAATAGTAATACTCTTATTGCTAATACTCTATGTAGTTGTAGTGATTTAATACTAACATATTACATATTAAGCTAACTATACTAATACTATTATAAATTTACAAATATATGATATATTATAATTTATACTATAACTTTTATAATATGTTAATACATTAATATATATACTAGTACTATATATATATTTTTTTGATCGGTTATACTAGTACTATATATTATAGTTAATAGTTATACATTAAAGAATATAGTAATACATTGATAGTAAATATATATAGTTATAGACTTATAATGATTTAGTTATTATGAATTTATGATTAGTATAACTATATAATTGTATTAGTATTAGACTATTAGTAATTCAATTTGGCTATATTATATTAGTAATATTAGTTATGTTAAATCAGTTAGTATAACTATATTCTACATTATTAGTATTAATATAAATATTAGTATTAGTTATAGCTATATAGCCTATATTAGAATTGAGAGTCTTAGACTATATAATAGACTAATAGTATTAGTACAACTATATAAGTATACTATATAGCTATATATTATATTTAATTATAGTGATTAGTATAACTACATAATAGTAGATTATTAGTATAACTATACATTAATATTAGTTATACTGTTATAGTGATTTTTATATTATAATTTCTATATTATATTTATACTATAACTCTTATAATATATTAATATATAGTAGTGCTATATATTATAGTTATATATTAAAGAATATAATAATACATTCATATTAAATATATATAGTTATATTTCTAGTGATTTAGTTATTAACTTATTATGATTAGTATAACTATATAAATTATAATAGTATTAGACCATTAATATAGCTATATATTAGTAATATTAGTTATAATGAATCAGTGCTTTAGTATAACTATATAAGTGTTAACTATAATGATTTATAGTTATAATTATATTAATTAAATATAAGTATAGTGATAATTAAATTATATTAATTATAATGATAAATATACTATATAGCTATACATATGATTAATTATAGTGATTAGTATAATTATATAAATTATATAATAGTATATTAGTATTAATAGTAGACTATTAGTATAGGTCACTATAGTTATTGTTGAAGTATTAGTTATAATGATTTAGTATAACTATATTAGTATAAGTATAACTACAGTCTATATTAGACTATTAATATTTTTTTATAGCATATATAATTAATTATATACAACTATTATATAAATAATATATATAAATAATAATTTTTTTTTTTTTAATTTCCATTCGATTCTCCTAAAATTGAACCGGAACCGGACCGGACTCATTCGGTCCGGTCCAAAAATGGCCTGTCCGCCAATACTCACCCATAGTAAAAAGTATTGAGTGTTTATCATTTTTCTTTAGTTACGCATGCTTGTACAAAGCACATGCCTAATTACTTGACTAATAATTTCGAATGAAAAAAGAAAGGTTCAATCCAAATCTACAAATTAATAATTTCAAATCGAAAATAAAAGATATTGATCTAAACATGTCAAACCCACGAGTATCGATGCTATCCCACATAAGGTTAACTGCATGTTTGCAGCATTTAAAATATGATATCAGTCATCCCTTCAAGATCTAAGGTTCCATACTTTATGGGTGCAAATAATTCTTTGATGCCACGCTTTTTAGTAAAAAGTTAGTGATTTAAATTTCGTGTAGTGAAACTTCTGAAAGAGTGGTGCATGGTGATTATACGCTTTTTTTTTGCAGAGGTGGGTCCAAAGGGCCTTGCCTTAGGGAAGTTGCCTGACATAAAAAAAAAAATGATATCAGTCATCCAACATTAATTGATAAATAAGCATATAATGCTTTTTTTTAATTAAAATAATCAATAAGCATATAATGTTGATTTCAAGGATAGGATAATTATATAAAGCAACATAAGAGACCAATAAGCTATTCAGCATTTATAGATCTCACCCAAGTTTTCAATGCCATCTTGTGGTGAGAAGAAATGGATGAGTCAAGCATGCATTAGTTGGAGAGAGATTTTTTAGAATTATTTTCGTTTTTCACGTAACTAGTAAAATATTGAAATTTGGTATAGTCTGCACATACCTCAATTGTCTCCATCGTCACCGAATAAACTAGATGTAGTGAGCTTGTCAGTTTCATCCCTGAACTCGACCTCTGCTCGACAACTATAACAAATAAAAACAAACAATATAGATTAGCGGGGTTAGGTGATTAATTGCTTTCCACTTCTTGCAATTGGAGCATGCAATCTGAGTTGGATTCTACTTTGACTTAAGCTCTGATTTGATTCTGATTCGACTTGTTTTTTTTTTTTGAAAAAGTGAATCCATTCATCATAACGAAGTTACAAATGTGACTTATCAATACAGGAAAATCCCGACTATAAGCCAACCTACGCATCTGCTCTGGAGTACCCCCGCACACGAAGAAGCAGACATTGTCTTAACTTCTAAACCTCTCCGAAGAGAGAAAACACTCTATATAAAACAGAATGACCAGCCCCTCCAACCTTCTAAGAAGGTAGATTAAGGGACATCCCAGCTTTGGATACTAAGTCCAAAAGCGTACTCCTAACCTATTACAAACAAAATAACATAAAAACTACACGTCCATACAACCAAACACCAACGAAACCGAGCAGCGGCGAGGGCCCGGCGGCACACCCACCCCAGACGACGCCATCAGGAGCCCAAGCACAGCACGAGTACCCAGCTCGCGTGCGGACCACAGAACCTCCATCAGAGGTTGGCCGTACGTCCACTGGCCGTAACACCGACTGCCTTTCTCCACAGCACGAGTCCCGGGTTGTGTCCGGCCAAAAAAACCCCAACACCCGCTCAGTTTACAACAACAAAAACAAACCAAAACCCAGAAAAAAAACAGACCGATGGACGGACAAAAGCCAGAAAAAACTAAAAAACAGATGGAAGAGAAAAACAAACCAGTGGTGCGTGCAACGCAACCACTCTTAGAGGGGGTCCGACAGTCGTTCGATAATCACCCGGAGTCTTAGGACCCAGAAAAGCCAGTTTTCGAGCCGGCAGGTGGCTCCCCAGTGGCGCATGACAGCCACGCTCTGGGTCTGTCTGAGACTCCGTCCCGCGCGTGCGGGCTACGCTCCCTCCCTTCTGGCGCCGCGTTCGGTGGTCTTAAAGATCGGCAACTGGCCAACGCTCTGGTGGGTTGCTTGTTGACAGTCGGTGGCTGGAAATGGTCCTGTCGGAACT
Source organism: Carya cathayensis (assembly GCA_011037825.1). Taxonomy (NCBI): domain Eukaryota; kingdom Viridiplantae; phylum Streptophyta; class Magnoliopsida; order Fagales; family Juglandaceae; genus Carya; species Carya cathayensis. The sequence continues at coordinate 441,605 of QGSO01000525.1, forward strand.
CCCCTCCTTTATTTACCTGAAAACCCACATAAACCCAAAACAAAAGGAAAAACTAACACAGAGACAGTAAAAAGAGAGAAAAAGGGGAAAGGGAGGAGAGGGGGGGGGGGGGGGGGGCCGAAGCTCCCACCCCGCTTTTTTCTTAATTTGTTTTCATTTCAGTTTGACACAATTTCTGATTCGACTTGTTGGAGGAGAGTCGGATTTTGATGTTGTTGTATTATTTTTTTAAATTTCATATTTAGCCCATGTTTAAAAAAGAATTTTTGTTGGCTTCCAAATTCAAATTTTATAAAAATTAAAAGTTATAACTAAATCCTTCATTGCTGATTTAGTTCTATACTAATATCTAAATTATTTTTATACTAAACTTATATTAGAATGTCTAATTACACGTTATCATACTCAAATATAAATTATTTTTAGTGTCAAATTACATGTTATTATACTATATTATTATGTGTTATTAACTTATAATTATATTAAACTTATTTCTATACCAAAGTCTAACTTATTTCTATACTAGACTTTACGATAGTGTCTAATTGCATGTTATTATACTTTAGTATTATATATTATTATATTATACTAGTGTCTAACTTCTTTATAAATTATTTCTACATGATTAGAATTATTTCTAGTGTCTAATTATATGTTATGATACTTTAATAAATTAGTATTATGTGTTATTAACGTATTATACTAGACTTATTAGTTATTTTTATACTAGTGTCTAATTTATTTCTGTACAAAATTATACTATAGTGTTTATTTACATATTTTATACATTAGTATTAAATGTTATTACACTAATGTCTAACTAACTTAATTATATACTAGACTTTCTAGTATCTAATTACATGTTATTATACTTCATTAAATTAAAATTACATATTATTAACTTATTATACTAGACTTACTTCAATACTAGTATCTAACTTATTTTTAAATTTGATTCTGTATGGTAGTAATACTATGATGTTTACATATACTAACTATAATTAGTTTATTTATATTAGAGTTATATTATTTTATAATAATTAGCTTATATTAGTATGTTATTGAATTTAACAATAAAAGTTCTAGTTATATAGCTATATAATTATACTATTATATATGATAAATATATATATATATATATATAAATATATATTTTTATAACATATGTACAATATCAGAGTCATAGTTATAGGGCAAAGTCGAAACATAAAGTTTGAGTCAATCCAAAGACACCTCCGACTCCGATTGAAAAATTGAAAAGAAATTCGTCTCCGATTCTATTTTTTTAGAGTTAGAGCAGAGTCAAATTTAGAGTCAGATTTTCAAATTTCTGTTTAGCCTTAGAAGATGATCCAACAGTTGGCCTATTTGCACAAACCTCCATTATGGATTCCTTGTTATTATCCGCCCTGCAAGAAAGATCGTTCCAATTTAGATTTCTTTTGTGACAACATGCTAGAGTAATGTTTTGGTTTTCTATTTAACATATCGAATGAGAAGGAATTACCTAACTCAGAGCACAGTTAAGAACAATTTGGATTAATGAGAAATTATTTTGATGACTTTGTTGATAAAGATATGCCTGGGTAAAGCACACACATGTTAGGGTGGATGCCATTTTTTTTGTCAAATTAAAGAGATTTCGGTATGTATGTACTATTATGTAAGACAACTTTAAGCCTTGTAGCTACAACAACATGCGTGGACTCGATGATACTCGCAATTCAACTCAGTTTGTTGCCCACAAACTAGCTAGTCCCACATCTTAATCAACACCTAGCTAAGACTGGAATTATTTTAATTTAGTTTTGTTAGGCAAGCTTGCAAAATATCTAGGAATACGAAATGAAGCACAAAGCAAAATTACCCATTATCAATCATCCATAATTCTTGAATTTTTGTGGCTATGCTATTTGCATGGATCTCCCTAGTTGGCCCGACATCCACAGCTACACCGACAATATATAACACATTAGGTAAGTAGATTTAGCTCATAATAAAAGTATTTATAGAAAATAGACCTACATCAAATTTTCAATACTTAAGAACAGTCAGGTGAACAAGATCACATAATGCAAGAAATGGATTAATAAGGTCTAGTCCAAGCAAATTTGGCCTAGTTATCATGCTCCAATGGGTCTGTCATGGTGTGGCTGGTTATGATCTATTGGCATATATGGATAATCATAAACTTTGTACTCTACAAGAAGCTGCTTGACAACAACATTGTTTACAATGTAGTATTGTGAGGACACATTAATTAAGTGCATCTTACAAGAGTTCGATGTCATCGATGAATACCAAATTTTGATACTTGGTTTGGAATTGAGCTGAAGTTCGCGGCATGCTCTTTTGTATATAACACTCGGATGTTGATCTTTTCAGGCCTAATATTGTTTATAGAATTATATTCGGTTTTTATTTCTGGATAAATTTCCTTTCCCTACAAGAGTGGATATCCAAGTTAATGTAAGCAACATTATAGTTACGTGTGTTTTTTTAATTTCTAGACTTAGAACTTGTAAACAAAGTTCATAATGAGTTGAAACAAATTGGAGTTACATAGAATCTAGGAAAGTAAAGCAGAGAATATTATCAATGACTCGCACATAGGGATTAAAATATATGAGCAAGCTCGAGGACATCAGTGTAAACAATATTCTTTGTTGAACTATATGGCAACTATCGGTTAAGGTGGACCGTATGAGATCTTTAACTGAGTTTGATGTCTATTCTCTTGAAAAATGAGCATAAAGTTGACCATGAGAGAAAACTAGTTCGGAAGAAATATCCCAATGTAGTCAAGACTTTGTTGAGTTTGCCCTTGTGTTTTATTTGTCTTTATGGCGAAGCTCAATTGGATTGTAAATTGTGTTCTTTTGAAGTTGAAAGAGATATTTTTGTTTTCTTTTGGCAAACATGGGATCCTTGGGATAAACACCCTGTTCTCATGATAATGGATGTTTGCCTCAAACACCCACGAAAAATCATTCTCTACAACTTGAGTGAGATTATCAGTATTATGAAAAGACACAGGTTGTTGATTTTTAAGATGTAATTGCAAACTATCTATAGCTAGATTTACCTCATTCAACACAAATACATATATTCGCCACATTTCCTTGAATGGGGTAAGGTAATCCATCTGGCAGATTGTAATTGTTGAATTTCATCTACACCTTGTGCATCATCACCCGAGATAATGTTAAAGGCAATCTGATCATGTCCTTTGTATATGTATTTATACATATATTTAACTATCTTAATCATTGAATATATCTCAATATTAATATGACAGTCAACTTTTGCAAGGAGGTAAGAATTATAGGGCACCGCCCAACAATTATCTAAACATGCCCCTATGGTCCTCGCCACCCTTTAGTCGTCACGCCATCTATACCTGTATGTATAGATGTCATGTTGGTTGTTTCATTGAAAGTCTTTGGGTACGTAGTAACTTTTATAACTGTCTTTTTTCATGCACACATTAGTAGGGTTAAGTACACTAGAAAGGACCATGCATCTTGTGCTTGACTACGACTAAAAAGCGGTGGGGATTATCACCATTGGCAGGAAGCTTGACAAACATGACATTATTGAATTTTTCTAGCGCTATAGTTTTCCAATCCCATTTCAATATAATAAAAAGTAGGCATAAGGCAATCCTTACTTTTAATGCTCCATTACATTGACATATGCAGTAACCTAACCAAAGACATGGTTCTTAAATAATTGACACTTAGTTCCTCTAACTTAGCATAGGATATTTTGGGCTAAAAGATCAAGTCTATTTTGGGACTATGCATTTGTCAATAGGTGTTGCTTGATTTCAGCTAGTTTGGATTGCATGTCATGGTGAGGAAGATGCCTGGCTTTCCATACTGTTAGACCAAGGTCAATGCCTCCATCTACCTTTTATGCATACCTCTTGGACCTCCAATAAACAAAGTTAGCAAAATAATAGTTTGGCCGAACCTGCCGACCCTTGAACTGTGTGTCTCACCACCAAGAACACTATAGACTATTCCCTGATAAGCTTCAGCATGCATCACCTCTTGAATATAGTGAAAGTACCTCACCCTTAATGTCTCTATCTTAATGTACATGTCAACTACAAAATGTTGAAGGAGTCTTCTAGAGTGTAACAAGTTTAACTTTTCTGATAGCATATCTTCCAACTTGTAGCAATAATAGTCATGACAAGAAACAATTGTTGTTTCTTGTCGTCTGAGATTGGAAAAGAAAAGGCAACGATCATAACCAAATTCGTAAATGTAGGGGATAGATTACAATAGGACGGAATATTGTACCATGCAAAACCTTCCAATTTTCTTTGGAGTAGTTGTTCAATCATCCCGAAAGAGCGCGCCCATTGATGCAGCTTGTAAAGTTGAAAGTTCCCTCCATTCTTAACACATTGTATCCCTTGATGATAGCCCACCTCCCCATAAGGAAACAATAATGAATGTTGAATACTGCATCCCTGGATACTTGCAACTTGAAGCAACAAGCAATTCGTTTGGTGTGTTAGGTATAGTTTGAAGGAAAGATCTAAGACTGATAGATGATCGCCAACCACTCTTTCCAAGACACACGAGAGATCATTTATATCACTAACCCTCACCAAAATCGAGTGACACTTCCAAACACCATATAAGGCAACCATTTGTTTCCTCCTCTTTGCATACACCTTCCTATTTTCTTTCGACTCTCCTCCCTTTCTCAAATACCAATTTATATCTACTAGTCCTAGTGGGAGCATGTCCACCAACCATAGCTATATGTCCTAGGGAAAAGCCTAAGATAACATACTATGTTGGTTAGTATATATGGCTATTGCTAAAAAATCATTACCTATCTGAAATGTTTCCAAAACATTCCTAAAATAAAAGCATATAAAAGGCATAAGGTATTCCATCTTGTCAAGTAGCCAAAGTTTATTTTTTTTAGTCCGCTAAAGCATGAGTGGTTGTTCAGTCGGTACAAGTTATTAGAATTACAGCATTAGCCAATCAATAGACGCACTTTGCATGGGTTAAGATAGGCAAGAGTTGGCCTTACGAGTTTCATAGCACATTTACAGCAATCAGCACTATAATTATTACTCTAATAATACAGGGAAACACATCCATTGCCATTTTCCATCACTGTTATTATTAATATCATCAATAATATTATTATTGATATTGTTATTGCTCCTAGAACCCACCCGTATTAGGCTGGTGGATGCCCATGAAGAATGGTCGGGGGCGGGTGCTGGGCATTGGCCTCACTCGGGTCTCGCCAATCTACTTGGCCCGTGTGTGTATATATATATATATTATATCACACGTATTTTAAAAAAATAATTAAAAAAACGATATCGTTTTGAAGAGTTAAAAACTCTAGCGTCTTTTTGTTTTAAGTTAGAATTTAACCTCTCACACCCCAACGCCCCTTTCCCCCCGCGAGGGGACCGCAGTTGTCTTTCCTCTCTCTGTCATCTTGATTTCATCCTCTTGCTGTCGTTGGTATCTTACAGTCTCACTGTCGCCACTTAGTCTCTTGGACTCTCCCTCTCGCCTTGATCGCCTGGGTATCTCTCTCCCTCCCCCTCCGTGCGTTGAAGTTGGATGGTGGGTGGACGACGTGAGTGCCAATCTTCCCCCAAGTAGCCGTAGCACCCCTAGTTACTATGTTGTTGTTGTTTTTATTATTATTATTATTATTATTATTGGTAGCGCTATTAGAAATAATATCACTACTATTATTATTAATATTATTAGAATGCCAATTATTACTATGATTATTATCATCATTATAATTCTCATCACCATAATTATTCTTATCTTTTATTCTTCTTATCATTACTGTTATTGTTGTTGTTATTATTATTATTATTATTATTATTATTATTATTATTATTATTATTATTGCCGTTATTAATATTGTTAGCATTCATGTTATTACTATGCTTATAATCGTCATTATTATTATCGCCTATTCTACGATTATTATTATTAGTATTATCATTATTCACATTATTATTAGTACTATTATTATCATTGTTATTACTATTAGTAATAATATTATACTCACAATTATTATTATTATGATTATTATTATTATTATTATTATTATTATGATCATCATCATCATCATCATCATAACGTCTTTTCCTGTTTATATTATTGTGGTTTTTTCCTGGTTTTTATATTCTAATTGATGATTAACAAGCCTCTACTTTCTTTTTCCTTCACGCATGGTTACAAGCCTGTATTTTTTATTTTTTATTTAGAACAGACCCATTCTCATTGTTCCAAATAGTAACGAATGGTTTGGATCTTCAGACATTAATGGGAGTTATTTTATCTTTTCCTCGAAAATATGCAAGAAATCTTCATTTATAGTCATTATACAAAAATGTGACATGCATGGATATTGAGAAGCATTGACTAAACCATTTCTATTATCCAAGGGCAGTTCTGTTGAGTTGTCGACTTATTTGCCATGGGTTGTTGGAATTTGTCTTTTGCAGTGGAGAAAATTTACAAAGACTGATGCTACCTCAAGAAGAAAAAGATAAAAGACTCGTTCCAATCATTAATACGTAGCAGAGAGTCGTCGGCGGAGGATTTAATGGATTCGGATGAGCGAACCAAGCATTCTAAACTAATAAAAGGAAAAATATTGTTGTCTATTCTCAAATTAATTTCGCTTGAATGTGTGTTGGTTTTGGTGAGTAATATTCAGGAAAAAGAGGGACAAGGGCATTCACAAGTCCCAAAAGGATTTCTTGAATCAAATTTTTTTTTCACAAATTCGTTGTAATAACTCAAGATTTAATTACCCAAAAATTACTTAAGATTAATAAAAATAAGTCAACAAAATCTAGTTGATAAAAGGTTGAAACAGCCCCATTCTTCGAAAAATCCATGTAAAACACAAAAATACGCTGCCATTCCCAACAAGCTTAGGACCTAGGCTTCTCCTTTTTCTCCTTGAATAGAGCCAGGAGGGAGACACCGGAAACCTTCACGACTTTGAACCTAACACCGGGAATATCACCGACAGCATGACCCTTTCGACCAAATCCGGCAATCAACACCTCATCCTACATACAAATATCATGTAATCGTGGTCAACCATAAGTAGGAAGGCATTGAAGATGAGACCATGCGTTATTTGAGGCCAAGAATACTCACATTTTCTTCAATGTAGTTCAAGCAACCATCGTTGGGGACAAATGCAGCAATCTTCTTCCCATTTTTGATCAGTTGGACTCTGGCACATTTCCTGATAGCAGAGTTTGGCTGCTTGGCCTCGATACCTCTAAACATCCCAGAAATCCGTATAGAGAAGTTAGCAAATGCTCAACTTTCAAACATATCTTCACTCACTCATAATTACTAGCAAACTAAATAAGCAATTATGCACAAGTGAATGGAAAAAAAAGACCAAATAGCCTTACATCTTCTCAAGGACAATGCCTTTTGCATGGGAAGACCCAGCAAATGGCTTCTTCCATTCATTCCCAAGGTGGGACTTTTTGTAAGACTTGTCAGCCCACCTTTGCCTCCTACGGTGGGACTTCAGCTTGCGACCAGCTCCCATACCACGTGTCTTCCTGTTAGACAAATTTGCAACAGATCAGGAGCTCATTCATTTCAATAAAGGATGGTTAACATATCAAATCCTGAAAAACAGCTCAAGTCTAATAGATTGCCAGTGGGCAAGAAGCAAAAATCAGAAGATTTAAACCATCATCCATAACAAGACTCAAGGTCCTAGTTTGTTTATTATTGTTCCAAGCAATCATATAGGAAAAAATTCCAAAGAAAAAAAAATCAACCAGTTTAATCGGAGACTAGCAAGGCCACCTATGTAATCAAACAATTAACAAGTACTAACAGATCAGAGATCAAAAATACAACAGTGGAGAAAAAATGTTATCAATTCCAAGGTGTTTTTGCTCCCACCTAATTTATTTATTTTTTTATAAGTAATAAGAAATTTTATTGACATGTAAAAAGGCATTGCTCAAGTACACAGGAACTACAAGGGAAAACACCTAGACACAAGCTAAGAACTAGAATAAGCTAAAAGCAAATCATGAAGATTATCTCCATTCAATACACAAAGTACTACAGAAAAACTCTCTACGTTCTCCCATTGTGCGTCCTCTATCTTCAAAGCACCGCCCATTCTTTTCCAACCATAAGCACCAATCAAATATGACGGAATCATCTTCCATATAGCAGCAATGTGACGAATCCCCTTAAAAGCCAACATGCTAGAAGATCCACCACTTGCTTAGGCATCATCCAAACAATACCCGCCCTACCAAAAATCTCATCCCACAAAGTCCGCATATGTTTGACAACTCAATTATTCTCAAGTAATTCTCAAATATTTCCTTCCCAAATATCACTCAATCACAAAACACTTTTCAATTTCAACTCTTTAACTTTTTCATCTAATTATTACAATTTTCCCAAGCTCTCAAAGAAAACACTAAAAACAATACAACGTTTTCAACTTACAAAACAAAAATAATATTAAAAAATTATATTCAAACAACTTTTAACTTTATTATAATTTTATTGAACTTTTACTCGCTCATTTCCCAAAACTCAATAAAACATCTTAACTCATACTATTTTACTACTATTAACAGATATACTGAAATATTCTAAGTATCCAAACGGGGCCCTTTAGCCACTTCACAATGAAGGATAAATGGTCAACAAATTTTCCATCTTTCTTGCACACTAAGCACCAATTCACAACAAATAATCCATGCTTTCTCAAATTATCCGTGGTCAAAATTTTCGCAAGGAAATTATATTTAACAAATTTATTACTTATTTTTTTTTATTTCTTATTTCTTATTTTTTTTATTTCTTATTTACCAAGAGACTACAGGGATTTAACTCAACAAATTTCATTCACTTTTCCAGACTGTTTGATTTATTTCTACAAATTTAATAAAGAAAAAGGCATCTAAATCAAATTCTCTATACCAAGGAAAGCTTATAAAAATATGTAAACCAAATCATCAACTCGGTAAAAGAAATCTATTGGTTATGATTAGCATCCAGATATCAGACGCGAGACAAACTAAATTTTGAAGAAATACTAGCGTTCAACTTACAAAACAAAAAACCACATTGGCCTTGAGATCTAGCAGGCCACCGGTAGCAAATCGAAGCCATTAACCCTATTTCTACATGGTCATTTTTCTTGCTTTAGAGTCTAAACAGGATGGCTTCCCTTTATTTAATCCCTCGATAGTCACGGATTCCCATATATATGACCGAAATAAAAATTTGGAAAAAGGAGACATTCTGCATCAGCTAAGTCGCAAATCTAAAACCCTAACATGATCATCCCATGTCCTCTAATGTGAGTTTCAATTTTTTTCGTAAAAATCCAGCCAATCAAAACAACATGAATCATGAGCTAATATTTTATTCCCATACATTACTCTATGGCTTCTCCAACAGCCGACGTAGAGTACGGAAATTATAAAAACCTAAATCTAAGCATGGCTTTGCGGATTGATGTCATTCGATACTAAGCTTTCGTTTGAAGAATCGTAGTACACATCACAGAACCCCATATTCAAAGTAAATAGCACATCTTCAGCGACTACATGTCATAAAAACGGAAATAAATTGACAGATGTTGAGTAGAGCAGTGTTATGAAAATGAGAGAGATTCAAAGAGATTAATTCGGCCACATACCCCATGGTGACGGAGGGAGGAGGGGTTCTTCAACTGCTACAAGGATTCGGAGGGCGAAGAAGAGGTTGAAGCAAGCAGCCGCAGAGTAAAACCCTAACCCTTAAATACGAACCATTTATAGGGCATGTAATTTGGTCAGAGCTGGACTGGACCAAGAAATATTAGTTTGGGACCAATGTCAATCTGGGCTTTTACTTAGGTGGCTAGATCCACCATTCGGCCCATAGGTTAATAAAATAATATGGGAAGCAAATGTATACTACGAATGGGGGATGCTACTATGCCGTACCGGCCTTTGCAATTTTTTTTTTTCACATTTTTTAATATATTTAAACATTTTAAAAAATAAAAAAATCAATACACTTAAAATTACTTTCTTAATCATTAAAAAAAAAAAATTGTGACCAGCAGTCACTTTGAGGGCACAAATGGAAAGGGCATACTACGTATAACTTTCAAATAAACGAGTCTCATGTACATTTTTGTAAAAGTAAAGTGGGTTCAACTAATACATAATATATATTTTTATACTTTTTAATGGTAGATTCTACAGTTTTACAAATAGACTACGCAGAGTTTGTTTATTTGATGTTTATACAAATTATTACTCAATGAGAAATTCTATATAAAAGCCTTACATTACACAGCTCTACCTAATCAATATGTGATTTGTCATTTTTTTCATTTTATCATAATACTTAAATACGTGTGTGTTTAAATAAAAGGATAAAAATGATAAATTACATATTAATTAGGTGAATATATGTGGAGGCTTTTTTGTAATATTTCTCTTACTCAATTGCTAAAAATTTGATGTGAAGAAAAGCGTAGAGGCACAAATTATATAATGTGAGAATTTTATCCATTTTATTACTTAAAAGAGTTTTCATGATCATCTAGGAAACTTTTGGGGACAATTTTGTCCATTTATTACTCAAAATTTTAATTCGTTTAATTTAAACTAATATAAACCTATAATTTTAACCGGACGAATATATGTTGAAAAATACTTTAGTCATAAAGGAATTACACAAAAGTAAACCCACAAGCTGATATGACTTGATGTGATATGTCAAATTGTAAATCTACTTTTATTATAAAGTAGATATAACGGATTCTATGAAGTTACATCAGTTTGTAAGTTTATTTTGTGTAATCTCTTTGTATTTGTAGTAGTTCCGTATATATTTTATACTTTATATAATTAGAAATTAGTACATTCTCCCACTTAGCCTGTAAACTCATAAAAAAAAAAGCTTATTTTATAATTTGATAATCTTTTTTAAAAGACTTCCTTTAATCGACTCTTTTTCAGTCTAGAACAAGAAAAAATATACGTGCTTAATACATACATATCTGTATGTATATAATGGACATTTTATTGTAATTATTTATCCACGTCATTCTATATATATAGGAAAGACAACAAAATATAAACATCTATAATAGACAGCACTCAATATATCAATGAATTTCTTAAGTTTTCCCATCAAGAACGTAGCATAAGATTCATTCTTTCAATATGTGCTTTAAATTGAAATCACGAACTTAGGCGAGATTCGGTTAATGAGTTGAGACAAAAGCCTCTCAACTCATCTCATATAGTGAAAGCATTTAACTATCCAAACGCACAAAAAATAATTTAGCCTCTCAACTCATCTCGTAAGGTGAAGGCATTCTATTATCCAAACATACAAAACACAATTTGATTAGTCTCATCTGACTGAACTCAACTCATCTAAAGTAATACTGTGCATAAATCAAACATTAGGTAAATTGACAAAAGCAACATAATCTGAAAAGCAAGCCTCATCTTGACAAGAGCAAAATCCCAACTTTTCCATCCTGCCCCTTCTTGACGCTCCACCTCTCTCCATCCTGTTGAATATATTTAAATATATTTATAAATAATATTTGATCATTATAAATGTTATTCAATTATTTTAAATACTATACAATAATTGGTAGAATTCACAACTATCAAATTCTTCAATAAGTTAAAACAATCTCATCTCACTTCTAAATTCAAACTCACAAAATTTTAAGAACCAACTCATCTCAACTCGATAATTTCATTACTATTCACAAATCATATTCCAACTCATTTTATCTCAACAGTCCTAAACCCCTCTTTAGTCTTGAAGTGATATACGTGGGTTTTTTCTATTTTTGTACTTTCTTCTTGGCACTTGGACATTTGAAGAGGAATTATCACAATAAATTTCTGGTGACTTAGCTATAAATAAGCACTCCAAGTCTTGAGAAAAAAAAAATTTCTTCATCCTCTATCACACAATAGGTAGTATTTGTTTACGATGTACTTTTTCATGAAATAACTCTACCAGCTCATAAGCAATTCTTTTAAGATTATCAATTATTTTAGATGAAACACTATGATTTCTAGTTCTTTGCAAATAACATGACACATTTTTCGTACATCTTTTCAGTGAATCATTTCTAGGCTACTTTCGCTGCCAGTTGCAAAGCTGATTTCCATCTGTGCAATTATCAAACTCCTTAAAATTAGCAATACGAGATCCTCCTTTGTCTTTACGTAATTCCCAATTAGTTTTAGGATATTAATATAAAATGCTATACTTTTGACTTTTTGTCTAACAATGAACATTTTTCATACCAAATCTGAGAAGTTTTTGTAGCTTGTTTAAGGTTATGTTTGGGTAATGAGGTGGTTTTAAATATTCTGTGAATCGTAATGAAAAAATAATGATAAAATATTAAATAGTAATAAAAAATAATGAAAAGTACGTGAAAAGAAATGATAAAATAATAAATAATAATGAAGTATTTTCAGAATACTCTAATATCAAAACTAGCCCTTATATCTGATTCCAATTACGATTACGTTTCAATATCGATATCTTTCGTTTCAAAGTTCTTAGAGAATAAAATCTTTATTTTCACATAAGAGACAAAAATCCTACTTGCGACCAAGATACCGTCTACATATAGGATAACAAACATAAACTCACTCGTACTAATATTTTAGATATATGCATCAATAAACAATGTGTACCTTTACTCTAAAAGCATTCGTGATATTCTTTCAATTTAAGATATCATTGTCGAGAGAGGCTTTTTGAATCCAAAAATTGATTTCTTTGGTTTCGAGACCAAGTGGTACTCTTTAACTTTTCTGAACACTTGTAAATCTCTTTATCCATACTTCCATTTAAATAGCTCATTTTCATATATTTGGTGTGTAACTTTAAATCAAAATAAACAACAAACATCACAAAGATTCATTTTTGGTTACGAGAGAAAACACTTATTTGTCATCAATGCCCTCCCTTTAAATGAAATTCTCAGCAACAAGTCTGATATTATATCGTTTGACATTAATGTCTTTAGAGCTAGTGTCTTAAAGACACATTTACATTCAACTCATTTACAACTTCAAGCAATTCACCAAGATCCCATACTTTCTATTTTGTTATATTGATTTAAATTCTTCTTTCATGGCATTGATTTAAAAGAGCCGCATCTTTTAATCAAAAAGTAAGTTGATGTTCATTTGTCCCTATGTCAATAAAATAAACTACTAGTATCCAACAAGGTTTACTTCGTCGTAGGTGGCATAGCTCAAATTCCACATTTTTAGTTGAGATAGACTTTGATACTATTTGTAATTTTTTTAAGAAAGGTCTAAGACACATCTAGGCTTATACTCCAAAATGACTTGTCAATAATACAAGTATAGCCTTATTGAAATTATTATAAACAGCAATAACTCATCATTCTCAAAAAATGCGGGATTCCTATACACTAAGGACGTCGGTCTAGTTTGTCGTAAGTAGTACAGCTAAAGTCCTATATTTCTTGGTTGGGATAGCCTCTGATACCGTCTGTAATGCCCCAAGTATGGATTCAAATGAATCGAGTTAAGCTGAATTCAAACAAGGATACTCGAGCTTTTTTAGCATGTTTACTTATTCAAACTCGGCTCAAACTTCTTTACTCAAACTCGGCTTGTTAGCCATTAATGTTGTTCAAATTTGGCTTGAGCTCAATTAAAAATAAACAAATGACTCGAACTCAAGCTCGAACTTGACCTTTTAAAAAAAAAAAAAAATCCTATTCCTATCTTTTGATTAATATAAATCTTTTTAAAATTTTACAAAATTTTTAGCCATTTAACTCTTTAACCAAATAGTTTTGATTAATAAAATTTTATGATATAAATTATAGTGACCTTTAAGCAAGAAAGCTAGTTTCTTGAGTTCGGCCCCCCATCCATATTAGAAAGCTTGTGATATAAATTAAGAAAAATGCTATGTACAACCGCAAGATGCCCCCGCTGCGGCCTCGTGTCCTACATGGCATAAAAAACACAACGGCGTCGTTTTATTTTGAGATAAGATTCTTTTTCTTTTTCTTTTCTCGTCATTTCTTTCAATCTCCTTCTTTACCTCTTCTTCCCTTCGATTTCCCTCTGCGTTCTCATCCCATCAAGACCTCATGAAGCAGAAACAATTTTCCTTTAGTTTTGGTGTCCCTTTGTGTTCTCTCTTTTCCATGAAATCTATGAAGCCACTCTGTGTTCTCTCTTCTCCACAAAGCTCCATCTCCATCGTCCTCCTTCTCCCCCAAACCTCCATCCACGTTGTCTTCACCCACGTACCAGAGCCTACAAACCCACACCAACTTGCAGTTATCCACAAAAAACAAAGACAAGCTCGAAGCCTTGCAAAAGAACCTTGAGAAAAACAGAGGAAAATAGAGGAAAATCTGTTTGGTTGCTAAGAAAATAGAGGAAAATCTAAAAATAGTCCATGACGGCTTGTTTGGTTGCCGAGAAAATAGAAGAAAATCACGCAATAGTCTACAATAGTCCGTAACAGTCTGTTTGGTTGCTGAGAAAATAGAGAAAAATCACGCTTGGGTTTGATGACAAACAGAAAGAAAAAAAAATAAGACCCATAAAAACAAATGCATTAGGGCATAACAAACTCTTCGTTCATTTCACAACAAGCTTTAGAAGCCAGAAGATGGGTGATTTGGTGGGGAGGAGTTGATGGTAGGTGAAGAGAATGATGAAGATGGTGGGTTTTGAAGTTGGGTGAAGAGACGAAGAAGGGGAGAAGATGAAGTGGGTGGCTTGGTTCATTTTGTTGTTCAAATTAAACTACATTGTCTAGAGTCTTTCACTGTGTTGCATCCCAGGTAGGAATGTAGGAGCTACGAACTAGTGGGCATGAGAGTCTTATTTTGTTGTGCCACGTAGGAGTCGAGGCCGCGGCAGGGACGCAGGCCGGTTGTCCCTAGCATTTCTCATAAATTAAACTATAACAATCCTACTCTATTCTCTAACCCTCATTCCCATTAGAACATAAATTAATCACTTATAAATTTACTTCCTATCAACTTAAGCATTTATTAGAGACAAACAGAGAATTGGTAAAGATATAAATGCAAAAACTCCAAATGCAGTAGTATTCATACAAGCGCCTTGCATTAATCTACGTGGTGGGCACGTAGCTTTAATGAAATGGTTCATTTGATTAAAGTTAGGATGCTAAAATGAAGGGATGAAAGGCACGACAAATTGACGAGACCGTCGCCACTCTCCACTTGCTCGTTCTTCCCCGTTGGTACCTACTCCCTCCCCATCGCCACCTGCTCCTTTAGGGATCTGAACCTTCAAATCATTCATCACTTGGATTTGATTTTGTAGCTTGGTGTTTCTTGCTTTTATTTTTTCTCTATTGTCAATTTGTTTCTTTGTTGTTGTTGTTTTATTTTTAGGCAAATGATCTACACTCTTAGAGCATGAAATCTTGTCCAAGTTTGCCATATGTTATTGTCAAGAGCTTGATGAAGGAGCACACATATGGGCCATCCAAAGCCTAACCTGGTCCATATGAGCAACACGTGAATTGTGTTTCTCTGAAGGGTTACTCAATAATATTTGATAAGCATTATCCTTAGCGTAGTGGGTTGTTTTATCATGTTAATGGTTTGTTTCCTTAGATTTAGGATGGGCTTAGTGCCCGAGTTATCTTGGGGTTGTTTGTAATGGGTTGTTATCCATTTCTGTTAGTTGTTATTTTATTATGCTTAGTGGGTAATCATGGGTCCAATTGTAAAGGGAGAAATATCTTTAAATATCCTAGTGAATATGATGGAAATCATCTGAATCCCTTTACACAACAATTGCTATGTTGCAAATCTGGAGGTTTGGTCTCTCGAACTACTAGAAATATTCTTTATAGAAAGTTAGATACATGACAAATTGGTATCTAGAGCTAGGTCGGTTCCATGGCTGAGAGTCATTTAGTGTCATTGTGGCTAAGGCTTGCGGTATATCGTCAGGTTGTAGACCGTGATTGAACCGATTCCAACATTTTAGAGTGATGTGTCCTTTCTTGCCCCAAATTTGACAAGTCTCCGAAAGAACTGAGTCATGGGCAGTATTATAATTTTGATCATGGGTACCACCGGACCGAGCATTAGAATGTGGGGCATGGTTGGCTTGTGAGAAGCCATGTCCCTTAGAAGAAAAAGTCGTGTTGCGTATGGGTGGAACCTCTCTGACCCTTAGAGAAGCTGTGATTGGATTTTTGGCCATAAAAAGCCACAGGCTGAGGAGTAAGGGACTCGTGCAATTGAGAACGCGTCTCGAATCTTGCAGTAGGGGCACCAGCTCTCCGTACGTCGGCACGGGGGTTTGAACATTGATGTAGTGAACAACACATACTTGGAGCCGAGACTGCTGAGGAGGGAGAAAACCTTCATTTTGTCACTCACCGGCAGACCGATTGCAACTAGATTATCACATAGCCCTTTGAAGTGTCAAAGAGTGCCGATTATCCAGCCACAAAATAGACAATCCGATTTGGGCCTTCAAGGGTAAGTTTGACTTAAATCTTCGGAAGTATCATCTGTGGGGGCATCGAACTGAGGTGTTGGGGGGGGGGGGGGGGGGGGGGGGGGGGGGGGTTTTTAGATTTGTAGGATGCCTTCGGGTGTTGGATATTGGAGGTGATTGATGGATTACTCATATTCAGGTTTGTTTACATGCTTACGTTGCTGACGTTATGTTGATTTAAACATAATATTACAACCCATTAATTTAAATGACTATATATATTTAATTTCCTCTCAATTGTCAACGCAGTGAATGCACTACTCCTTTATAATTGCTCTGATGGTGTGTACAGATGCATTTTATGTATAACTACCAGATTAGAGTGTCTAGATGGAAATATCAAATATCCAACAAGTATAAGGGCCGATGTAGTCTCGTGAGGAACTATTTTGTCCACCTCTCATGCCCAGGTGCATATTGTTATATTTGACTAGATATAATTTATAAAAATAGAGGAGCAGCACAGTTGACATATTTGAATGAATGTTAATTACATTTTCGAATCTGTTTGACTTTAGTAGTTAAGTTGTAAGTTTTTGGTTCCATTTGGTTCACCCCAGTTTATAGCTCATTTCTAATTAGTTTTTTTTTTTTTTTTTTTTTTTTTATCAATTGGTATAATGGGTCTTGCGGGTTGCTTGGATTGGGTCTCTCAATATGGGAAGAAAGAATTGCATCTCTATGACATTTGCTTTATGAACCACGTAAAAATTACTACTCAGTAGTAACTTTTTTTAAAAATTTTTGTAATTGAGTATTTCCAGGGACTAAAAATAGCTGTAAATAGCTATAAACTTGTCGCAATTGCTCTACTCTAGCTATTTCTGTGTTGCAAAAAAATTCAACTGCAACGAAGAGAACAAATCGCTTCAATAGATCAGGCATCATTTCAAGTGATTTCTATATCTATTGCAACAAGTTATATCGCTGCAATTGATTGATCTCAACGATTTATCCGTAAACAGATCATATCATTCCCAATGATTTTTTGGTTATTTGCGATGAAAAAAATCGCTAGTAATATTATTTTTTCCAGCAATTTTTGTCTATTACTAAAATTGCGGCGAACATGTAGCGAATTAAAAAGCGTTGAAATTGATCAAATGCATCGATTTTTACGAATTTTTGCAACGATTTTGAGCTTTGAAAAATGTCTCATTTCTTGTAGTCGATCAAAACAAAAATTCTATAAACCAACTCTAAAGAACCCTCATCCACAAAATAATAATTAAGACTTTTGATTCTGCCAAAAAATAATTATAAGTGTTCTGCCACTGCCAAACACATAATTAATAGTGATAATGATCATGCATGCACGTTCTGATAAGTTATTGAGATTAAGATAAATTATCAACATCATCCCAGGATTTGGAAAAAAAAAAAAATCTAGATCTTGGAATATTTACCATATGAAATTCCGAAAATCTGAGTCATTATTTTTTAAATTATTATTATTATTATTTTTATTTCATAGTAAAAGTAACCAAAAAATGTGTCATGCATCAACAGCACGTCTACACGTATTATATGGGTAGGGTACGTTGAAAATTCAGCAAAGAACTTCAGTCCAATTTTAGAGCCCATCACCAGTACCCCAAGTAATTATGCCGAGTGCCAAAAATATTTGAACATGGATCAATAATTCACAAGATTTTAAAACACCCTACAATCTGTACGGCCAATGAAATGCATGTTTTTAGCGTTTTGCCCATAAGTTAAGCTCTTTCGAATATGCATGTTTCCATGATCGGATGCGTCTGCATTAAAGATTACGTTAATTTCGGACTAAAACCTCGGAAGCTTAAATTTTTAATGGGATTTTTGCAAGAAAATGAACTTTCATTTCACAGATTAACCATGGAAGAAAAATGCTTATTAGCAGCTTCTCTGGCAGCCCTGGCATGCCATCCCAGCACAACCATCAAGTGTTTCAAAACAAAGTCAAGCAGTACTATCTCCCCACAGAAAGTAAAACCAAAACCTCCATCCTTGAAGAAAGTGTCTTCAAAATCCAAGAAAAAACTGGATCCCCATGAAAAATCTTCTCCAACTGCAACTTTCAATCTGCAACGTCGACTCATCAGTCCATCAAGAACCGATCACAAACTTTCAGAAGCAGTATTCTCTGAAGTTGTTGAAGGAGATCCCTCGCTTGGAATTGTGAAAACCATATTCCGATCAGGATGGCCGAAAGATATAGGCCTCACGATTCAGAAGGTGTTAAAGGTGAATCACAGTGCAAGTTTTCTAAGCAAGTTTGAAGAGTACAGGAAGAAAGTGAAACTCAATGCTGCAAACTCTTGTCATGGTACTAAGACAATGGAGAGAGTGATTACTGATGGGAATGAACTGTTACGGTTTCAAAGTGCCCTTATAACTTGTTCTCTGGGAACTAGATCAGGGTATTCAAGATTATGTGACAAGAAATGCTGTGGGATTTGCAGACAAATCACTTCCAGATTTGGGGTTGAAAATGGACTACTAATATCAGTCCATGGGAGCAGTTGGAAGGCACATGAGAAAGTGAGCAAAGAATGCATTACCAAAAGGGTATCATGTGCAAGGAAAGCCATCGTTTTATGCCGAGTGATTGCAGGGCGTACTGATGTTGCTCGTCACCACATGCATGGGAAAGAAGGTAGGTTGGATTCTGCAGTAATGGGATCAACTGGAGATCAGTCAAATTATGGGGAAGAGCTTCTGGTTTTGAATCCAAGGGCTGTGCTTCCATGTTTTGTGGTCTTATACATATGAAGGAACAATATTCTCATGTAGTCTTATAAATAAGAGGCAATTCGAGGTAATTCATGAGTAGTTATATTCCATGATGATCTGATCGAGATCGAGGGTCATTACGTGATAAACAATTAATTAATTGGCTGATTAATGAATACCATTTTTCTTATGAAAATCCATATCATATTCCATTTTACTTTTACAGCATTCTTAAATCATTAGTGTAGACTGTAGTTCCCTTATAAATAATTGTGGAAGGAGATTTTCATGATGATGCTGTGACTTAGCAAGTTTGATTAATACTGTTATTTTAATTTGACCTTTTAGCGGCCAACGATAGTACTTTTTATCGAAAAAATCAGTGACAATTATTTTATCTATCCATCTTCTTTTTCTTTTTCTTTTTTTGCTAAGTTATCTATCCATCTTTTGATCTAACAGTTACTGTAATCAGATCGGGTGAAGAAAATAAGAGTGAAGTACTAATTATTTAGTCGAGCGCGCTACAATATCCAACATATTTATTGGACATTGTAGACGTACGAATTTAAGTTGTGCTTAATTAGTTTGGCTAAGGTTTCCATCAGCCAATATAGGAGTAAGGAGAGTTTACAAGATGTTTGGTTAAAATTTTCAATTCTAGATATTATATATCCATCATCCAATGTCCAATGTCACTGCTCTAGAAGATCACGATGCGCTAAAAATGCAACAATTATATATGTAAGTGTTAATGCAAAAAAATAGCACAATAGACTAGAAGGGGAGAGACAGTCATTCCCAACCTGCTATGGTGATTCAGGTCTTGATTGGTGTGGTTAGGAGCCCTCCGTGATGACTCGGTGAGGCTGGATGATGTCCGTGCGTACATTTATGATAGTAAATAAGAATAAATGTAGGGAAAATAAAATAGACAAAAGCATACAGATTTACATGGTTCGACTTAATCCATACGTCCACTGGGGTTAAGGAAGGGGGAAATCCATTATAATATAGTTGTTTTACAGTCACTCATGGTCTATCATCTTCGTTGTATAATGGGCATCATAGCTATAATTTCTGTAGGAGACCATGTCGTTGGTACTCTAGAAGCGAGGTTGAAGAAGCTGAAACCATAGTCCCTCTCAAGTCGTCAGGAACAAGCCCCTTTATCTTCTGCCCCTTTTCTCTTTATGTCACCTCTCCTTTCCTTTATGTCCCATCCTCTCATTTCCTCCTAACACATTGTCCTTCTTCAGCCTTTGTTCCCTCCTTGTCTCTTCTTCCTTTCTCCTTCTGTTGTCTTCTAGTAGAGGGGCCCTTTGATGGATAGGACTTGGAGACCTATTATGGGCTTGAGATATTTTATCCTCTTCATTACCCGCAATTCTTAAGGTCGATTTGTTTCAAAAGAAGACCTTGAGAATTTTAAAAATAAAATATACGATAGAGATAGTCCGGAGAAATCTGAAGAAAAGTAAATTTCAAGAGTAGGTCCTTGGTTTTTTGTTTTCGCTTACATTAAGCTATAAAGACTTCCAAGAGCGAGACTAAGTGAAAGATAGACCCAACCGTGTAAGGGGCAAGCGCGGAGCTAGGCTTTGGCTGGAGATGTACTCGACCGCATAAGGTACGACCGCGGTTCTCAACTTCGGTGGGAGATGTACTCAACAGTGTAAGATACGAGCACGAAACTTGACTTTTATGCGCACGAGGGCGGTCCCTGACCTTCTTTATGCATGTTGACTCATTATGAAATTGGTGATAAGCTGGGCAACCGAAAGATTGGACCTGCCTCTTCTACATGACGGAGGCCGAGCAACTCGTAAGACTAGACTCACCTTCTTACCATGATGGAGGTCAAGGAGTTCGCAAGATTGGGCTCGCCTTGTTGTTGTGAGGGAGTTTGAGTAGTTTGAAAGATTGGACTTGCCTCGCTGCTATGAGGGAGGTCGAGTAGTTAATAATACTGGACCCACTTCATTGCAATGATGGACGTTAAGTAGTTCATAAGACTAGACTCGCCTTGTTGCCTTAATTGAGACTCACCAATTTGTAAGATTGAAATTGCCTGTTGACACTTATAGGAAAGGTAAGTAGTCGGTCATTTTGTCTATATGAACGTCTATCGTTGTTGAAAAGCATATATTCATCTGACATTTTTGTTTTTGATGGTGTTGGTGAATTTTTCTCTTCCGATGTGAGTTGTTGTTAACATTTAATTTTGTCGTTAGTATTAGAGTTTGTTTGTAGTAACACACGCAAAGTGGTCAAGGAGCTTATTGATCCCCTTGGCCCACCTTACACTATTGCCGAGCATTGCCGAAGGTAACTTGCGTGAGGTTATGGTAGAGCTCAGAGGCACATTAACTCTAGTAGCGGTCATGGCTTAAGTGCAGACACCTGACATTTTCTGGTGGAGATGTCATCTGGGAAGTAACGTTAGGCAGTGCATAAGACTGAACCCACTTTGTTGACATGGCAGAGGTCAAGCAGTTCGTAAGACTGGACTCGCCTCGTTGACCCTTGTCAACCAGGGAGGTAAGTAAGCAGTTTGATTTAATTCTAGGCTTTTTAGTTAATTTTATTTAGACTTTTGATTATATTTTTCAAAACATATTTTATTCAATAATTATATTTATGAATTAAATATTTATTTTATTAAATTATGCAAGTTCCTTGCTAGGCTAATTTATGAAAATACATAGCATCCCTGTCCTGTTGGAAGGGGGTTGCTATAAAACACCATAATATTACTACAATATACAATCAAGTATAAAAGGTAGACACTAATATTGACGTAAGCCTAGTATAATAAGTTAATAACATAAGATACTAGTTTACTAAAGTATAATAACATGTAATTAGATACTATAGTATAAGTCTTATATATAAATTAATTAGATACTAATATAGAAATAACTAATAAGTCTAGTATAATAAGTATAATAATATTTAATTAGATACTAGAAATAAGTTTAGTGTATAAATAAGTTATAAATAAGTTAGACACTAATATAATATAATAACATGTAATTAGACACTATAATATAAGTCTAGTATAGAAATAAGTTAGACACTAGTATATAAATTATAAATTTAATATAATAAGTTAATAACACATAATACTATGGTATAATAACATATAATTAGACACTAAAATAAAAGGTAATACTATAGTATGATAAAATGTAATTAGACACTATAGTATAAGTCTAGTATAAAAATAAGTTAAACACTAGTATAAAAATAAATCTAATATGATAAATTAATAATACATAATAATATAGTATAATAACATGTAATTAGACACTTATATTATGATAAAATGTAATTAGACGCTATAATATAAGTCTAGTATAAAAGTAAGTTAAATAATTAGCATATAAGTAAATTAACAGTGAAATATTTAGCTTTAATTTTTAATTTTTAAGAAAACTAACATTTGGAAGCCTACAATTTTTTTTTTAAATGGGCTAAATAAGAAATTAAAAATAAGCAAAAAAAAAAAGTCCAAACTCGACTCCACTCCGACAAGTAGAAGTCGGAGCTAGATCGAAGATTCGGAGCCTACACATATCAGAGTTCAAGTTGGAGTTCAAATTTGGAACAAAGTCAATTGAAATTCTTATTTATGAAACCTCCAAGCATGATTCTAGTAACAGGAAATTTTTTCAGTTTCAAGCAATCTAGGTGGAGAGATGCCATCACCCGTCATGATTGTACCTAGAGCATGGCAATGCAAAAAATCAGAATCAGCGTTATGCTAAATTTGATGAGAGATTCACAATGACTTCAAATATATCTCACTGTCGTCATTTAGGACGGCCATAGTTAGTTCAGTAAAATTTCCACATACATGAGAGAAAAAAGCAACGAAGCCAACCTAATTAAAACACAGATATTATAACCCACAATGGAAGTTGGAACCTTTAAATTCAGCATAACATCTCCAACTTAAAATTATTAGTACTATATACCTTCAAGCAGTAGATGAAGATGAGATCCTGATTATCGTCTAATGAAAGTGCATAATTTTCTGCATGATGCATAATTGGCATGTCAAAAGAGGTTATGATGATATATCATTATTATCAATCATAGCAGTATATAGAACTGAGACATGACTGAGAGGTTATGAATACTGCACAAAAAAATTGGTATTGTGAACAGTATTTACTTTTGGTGGAGAATCATTCAACTCCTCATATCCTCTCTCAATAGCTGTCGTAATAGTAGAAAAAGTAAGGTAAGAGTCTAAAGGCAAAAATAAAATAAAAAATTGTAATTGCCAGCATTCTTATGATCTTCAACATGGTCTAGGACAAATTAATTTCTCGAAGTGAGACTGACAAAGGTGTACAATGCAACTTTTTAAAGCTTATGGTTAGCATAAAAAAATGGATGGCAATTCATTTTTGCTTTCATTTTTCCAAAAGAACAAAAAACATGGTAAGATTGTCATTTCACCTTTACAATCATCTTGAAATAACTTTTGGCTTGGTACTAATCACAAGTAAGCTTTTGACTTATGCTGAAAATGAAGCTGGATGATCATCTAAAAATAATTGAAAAGATTTTAAGTTTCAAATAACTTATATATAAATTTACCTTCAAGGTCAGTCGATTATACGTATTCTTCCAACTCTTGAATGTCTACTGATTTGGTCCTTAACTAATTTTGGGTGCAAATGGGGGCTGCAACAGTGGAAATGGGGCCAACTAATATATCACGTGCTATGTCAAAAAAGATAGGATAATTGACAACATTAACCCTCCTCCAATCTAAAATATCAAAACCATGTGAGGTTTTATACACCCCTTAGACATATACCTCTTTAGCTTTGATCTAAACTCCATAAAAACCTACTCCTCAAGATATTTTGTTAACATGATATCAAATCTACACGAAGGTAGTGCCAACTCATTAACAATATTCACAAAAGTAGTACTTGGCCCTCCTTGAGACACATTAAAACTGCCCCCATTAGTCATACAAAATGTGTTGTATTGCTCGATGAAGTAGCTTAAAAGGAGTTTAACATTAGCCTTTACCCTATCCGCCAGTTCATTCATTTTGCACTTTTACAACCAAAACTTTAGTACTATCATTTGGTATTGTAGTATCAAGTACAAAAGCAACATATATCATCAAGTTGAACCTATATGTGCTACCCCAATATTTGTCATACTTACTTTTCATATTTCTACCGATGGTACTAATGATAATATCATTACTCATATACATATCATTTAATACATCTTTAATTATGCACAATTCCTAGAAATATACATTAGCAATCACATGCAAAGAATTGAAAATGTTCAATGTAACATAATAAAAAAAGTTCATCAACTCTACAAAAATCTGTGCATTTTTCCAATCATCACTAGTGGGATTCACTAATTGATCATCCACATGCACATAATATTATTCAAATGCTTGTTTATGTTTTTCAGAAATACTTAACATCAAATATATGGAGTTCCATCTAGTAGGAACATCTAAGCAAATTATTCTCCTACTAATCTTTTCCTTTGCCGCATAAGCCTCGATCTTAGCAAATCTTGATGGTGAGTATTTTATGTCTAATAGCATCTCTAATTTTTGTTATGAATTTATAAACATATTTCAGGCCATCCATAAAAATCAAAATTAATATATGGGTAGCACACCATATGTGAAGAAATTCACCACCCAATATAGTACAATCATTATCATTTATCTCCTCCTCATGTAATCAATGACAACATTATTAGAGAAGATGTTATCAACATTAGTGGTCAAAATCTTATCAACCCCCCACTCATGCAATCTCAATTCCAACACCCTCCCAATAATTTTGCCCCCATGCTTAGGAATTTGGCAAAAGTTGAGTATCTTTTTATGTAATCCCTTATCGCAATGAATAAAATGTGCATAATACATATATAGTTCATATTTTGCACTGATGTCCAATTATCGGTGGTAAGATAAATCCTTTGACAATCCAACAATTTCTTTAACCATATCTTCTTTTCATTATACAACTTAACATAATCTATTCGTAAAGTGGTTCAAGATGGCAATGTAAATCTATATTCCAAATCAATCACATACTTAATAAACCCATCGTGCCCCACAAGCCTAAAAAATAATTCACACCTAATAAAAAATGTGGCGATTTGTTGACGACATGTTTTGTATGCTTTTGGGCTGGGCCCTTAGCAGTTTGGGTCTTCGATATTGGGCCTGCAAACACAAAGAAAGCCTCTGGGATAGCAGCCGTGGAGGTGGCTAGGAGACTCTCCGATGCCTAAGTTAGTGATGTTTTTAATGAAAGAACAGGGGGAAGTAGTAGTAGGAAGAGTATAGAGAGTTTAACCCTAGTTCTTGTGTTTGGGAGTCATTTTTATATCTGCATATGGGTCCAGAGGTCCATGCACTGTCGAGGGGGGTGGCGTGCTCCCTGTTGTTTCCTCAGTCATGCCCATTTAATGTGGCGTGGCCCTCTGGGAAAACATTTAATGTGGTATGGCTTCTATCCCATCTAACTGCCATAGGTATGATGCGTCAGATTGCCTCTTTCCTCTTTGCTTATTGTCAAAGGATTATGGGTTTTTTTGTCTTGTACTCTACTTATACACATATTATAAATAGAAAACTATCCACCCCAAAGAAATGTGGTGGTTTCACAAACATTGATATGGTATCAACCGGTTTTTTGGATTAACATCCCCCAATCCACTCATGGTCGATTCTTCTTTCTCTTTCAATACCATGATTCACAGGTTCACCATCAAACTTTCTTCCACCAATTATCTTCTCTGGCAGAATCAACTCCTTCCTCTTCTTCAATGTCAAAACGTTCTTAGCTATGTCGATGGCTCCATAGCCATGCCTTCCTCCACTATAAACTCTAGTTCCTCCTCCTAACCGAATCCTAAGTATGTGGAATGAAAGCTCCAAGATCAATACCTTCTCAGCCTTCGTTTCTCTTCCTTGATTGAAGAAGCCATGGCAGAATTCATTTGTCTTACCACCTCTCATGATGTTTGGCTCGCCTTGGAAAATTCCTTTAGCCATATTTTCAAGACTTGTGAACTTTGCATCAAGGATGATTTGCAACTCATCAAATGTGGCACTCGAAGTGTCACCGAATATTCTCGCTCCTTCAAGGCTTTATGTGATCAACTCACTACAATGGGCCACTCAATTGATGATGCAGACAAGTTTCACTGGTACCTCATAGGTAGGCACTGAATTTGCTAATTTCTCTATTGCCCAGATGTCCCTCACTCAATTGCTGGCTTTCAAAGATTTGGTTCCCAAAGCTGAAAGTTTTGAAATCTTCCAAAAGTCACTCGAGTTCTCTTTTGCTCCCTCTGTTGCCTTCACTGCCACCAAAGGGTCCTTCGTTCAATCTCAAGGAGGCGGTAAGTTCAAGTAACGTCGTTCTAGAGGAGGCCACAATGGAGGCCATGGCATGGGCGTGGCAAATGGGGCTCCTACACTCATCAGTGTCAAATCTATAAGACTAAAGGACACACTACTGATCACTATCGAAGTTATTACGAACGCGCTGAACCTACTGCTCAGCTTACTGAAGACTTCACCAGTGCATGCTTCCTGGCTTGAAGTCTGATTTGTTCACCGACAGTGGTGCTTCTGCTCACATGACACATGACTCCTTCCAGTTAGACAAGGTTGAGCCCTACCATGGTAAGGACTGCGTAATAGTGGGAAATGGTGCTTCTCTTCTTATTACACACACCGGCACTCTCTCTCCCTCTTCAAATCTTAAACTTTTAGATGTACTTGTTCTCCTTTGTCTTACCAAAACTATTTTTTCCATAAGCAAATTAACATCTGATTTTCCTCTCTGTTACTTTTTCTAATGATCATTTTGTTGTACAAAACCAAGTAACAAGAAAGGTGGTGTCAACTGGTAAAAGAGAAGATGGTCTTTATGTGCTAGAATGTGGAAATTCGACGTTTGTTTCTGTCCTTAGAAATAAAGCTTTACATGCTTCATTTGAATTATGGTATGCACGACTTGGTCATGTAAATCACTGTGTTATCTCTTTCTTGAATAAAAAAAAGACAGTTATTTCTCACTTCTTTATTGCCTAATCCATCCCTTTGCTCTACTTGTCAACTGGCTAAAAGTCATCGCTTGCCTTTTTCATCAAATGCTACTAGATCTAACTCTGTTTTAGGGCGCATTCATTGAGATATTTGGGCCCCCACTCCCGTCAAGTCTAATTTGGGATTTGCATATTATGTGTTATTTATTGACAATCATTCTCGCTTTACTTGGCTTTATCCCATGAAGTTGAAATCTGAATTTTTTGATATTTTCGTCCAATTTCAACGATTGGTTGAAAATCAACACTCCACAAAAATAAAAAATTTTCAAAGCGATAGTGGTGCTGAATTTACAAGCAATCAATTCCAATCTCATCTTCGAAATTTTGGCATTCACCACCAAATGTCTCGACCATACACTCCTTCCCAAAATGGAAGAGCTGAACGCAAACATCATCATGTGACTGAAACTGGTCTTACCCTCCTTTTTCCCTCACATGTTCCTCCTCAGCATTGGATTGATGCTTTCAACACAACGACTTACATTATCAACCGATTGTCTATGCCTGTTCTTGGTGGTCCTTCACCCTTTGAGGTTTTGTATGGTAAGTCTTCAAATTATGAAAATTTCCACCCTTTTGGTTATCGTGTCTATCCTTATTTACCCTATTATGCACCCCGTAAGTTTGCTCCCTACAACTTACCATGCATTTCTCTTAGCTATAGTTTCTCACATAAAGGATTTCGTTGCTTTGAAACTACTACTTCTTGGGTCTATATTACATAACATGCTCGATTTGATGAGAATTATTTTCCTTTTTTGAGTACTTCACGTGCTATTTCTCCCACTGACATTGTTTTTTCAAATTGTTTGGAGCCATGTTCTCTTGAACTACCTCATAGCACCTCCTCTTCTACTACTACACATGCCACTATTGATCGTTGTCATTATTGTGATGATGACCTTACTATTGAGTCTTTGCAGGCTCCTTCCTCTACTATAGAGTCGGTTTCTGCTTTGGAGTCTATTTCTCCTGCAGATTCCATGGCCTAGTCACGTGCTCCTACTCTGCCAGCTCCTCCTACCTCTCATCGCATGGTTACTTGTGCCAAATCTGGCATTTTCAAGACTCGACATCTAGCACATCTCGGCTTTGTGCAGTCTTCAATGCTGCTTCATGCCCTGCTCGCCACCTCTGAGCCTAAAGGATTCAAATCCACTGCCAAAAATCCAGCTTGGCTTGCTACCGTGGATGACAAGATAAAGGCTCTTCAAACCAGTGCTTGGTTTCAATGCTTTGGTTTCTTTCTCTTAAAATTTGATTTTTTTTACAGCCGCACGGACCCCTCTCTCTTTGTCTTTAATTGGAAGGATGATCTCATTTATCTGCTCCTATATGTTGACGACATCATTCTCATAGAGAACAATTCTTTTATTCTCAACCAATTTATTCAGCAGCTACACTCGGAGTTTGCCATCAAGGATTTAGGCTTCTTGAGTTACTTTCTTGGACTCGAGGTTTCTCCCATCCCAGACGGTATTTTTCTTAGCCAAACCAAGTATGCTACTGACATCTTGGCACGGGCTCAATTACTTGACAGCAAACCAGTTCATACACCCATGGTTGTCTCTCAACGGCTCTCCTCCAAAGGTTCCCCATTTGTAGATCCTACTCTATATCGCTCCTTGGTTGGTGCCTTGCAGTACTTGATGATTGCCCGTCCTAACTTCGTTCATTCCATCAAATTCATAAGTCAATTTCTTCATGCGCCTACTGATGATCAATTTCAGGTGGTCAAGTGAATTCTTCGCTATGTCAAGGGCACACTTCATTTTGGTCTAAGGTTCACTTCGTCCTCCTCTACAGCCTTAGTTACATATTTGGATGCCTTGACACTAGATGCTCCACCTCTAGCTACTTGATCTATCTTGGCAATTATATTATATCTTGGAGTGCCAAGAAACAGCTAATTGTTTCTCGCTTGAGCTATGAATCTGAGTACCGTGCTCTCACCCTCACTGCTACTGAAGTTCTATGGCTCACTCATCTCCTACATGATCTTCAGGTCACCTTAACTCACCGGACTCTCCTTTGTGAAAACAAAAGTACTATTGATTTTATTTCAAATCTAGTGTCCCACAAGCATACTAAGCACATTGACCTTGACTATCATTTTCTGCGTGAGCTTGTTGTTGCTAGCACTCTTCACACTCAGCATGTTCCATCCCACTTGCAAGTTGCTAACATCTTCACCAAGAGTGTTTCACAGGCCCCTTATGTTTTTTTCCGTTCCAAGCTTTGAGTTTGTGTTAATCTCACTCTTAGCTTGCCCCCCGGGGGAAAGGGTGGCTGGGGAAGAGGATTCTAATAAACCAGTTGTTGATTTATGGAATCCTCCTTTCCTCCTTAATTGTAGAAGATGTAATTTTATTTCTTCTGATTGTTTTTCCCTTTTTGACGTAGATATCATCTCTGTATCCAATTGTACTTGGCTTGTACACATATTATAAATGGAAAACTCTCCACCCCAAAGAAGTGTGGTGGTTTCACAAACATTGTTAGAAACCAAAACTAAACATTGTTAGAAACCAAAACTAAGTTACTTCTTTTAGTAAGTAGAGACCAAAATAAGAGATAAATCCCGGTGTATTCAACAGAATTACTTCAGCATTTGGAACAAATCAACAGCATCAGAGTTCTCAAAGTAATTATCATTGTGAAAGTTCAAAATAAACAAGCTATATCAAAGCAAAGGAATCCGGTGGCAAAGATAGAGGCCACTGAACAAAATTACTAATGATAAGAAATTCTATATTTCATTATGTAATTCTACACCGAGATAATGACAATGCTCCTATATTTATGTCAATTGAATAAAATATGGAGCTCCTTTTTCTATAATTTCAGTGTTTCTATCTAGTCTGTGAATAGTGTGGAATTATTATAATTAACAAAAAAACCAGGAATTTCCAATTTTGGAAATAATAATGTATGTAACAACTAACGGAAAACCTAATAAACAAGCAAGACAAACATAATGAACGAGCAACACAAATAGAATGAATTTGGGTCCACATAAATTATGTCATCAACTTTCAGACAATGGCCCGGGCTCCATGACCACCATTAAAAGCACCAAAAGAATTTGTCTTGTACTTATCCATGATATCATAAGCCCCATCTCTCCCCACTTGCGCACTTCTTTTAAAACTATTTCTACTCAAGGGATTTAAGATAGAACAAAGCAAGTCAGTTATTGCTTCTAGGCTTGTTTATGGGTCAATTGAGATATGTGAAAAAGATATGGGATGGTGATAATCAACCCACGAAATATATAATGGCATTTGTAAGGTCTTTAAACATTCTAATGGGAGAGATAGATAGAGACTTACCGAAAGGTCAATAGCGAGAGAGAAACGGAGTAAGAGTGAGACAGTGGCAGAAGCTTGAAAGCTAGAGCTGTGAGAGAGAGAGAGAGAGTTATGGATGAAGAATTTAACTATATATTAAGTATGAAACGACATCATTTTGATACTAACTTAATTTATTTATAAAACCCGATGCCCAGGTATCAATAACCATACCTGACCCGGATTTTACTTAGATTGAAAATTGAAACCAAAATTCGGTTACCCAATTAAAATATTAAAAACTAATTAAAATATTAATAAGTCTATTTTACCGAGTAATAATAAGACATAAAACATAAAAATAATTGAAAATCCAAAAATCTTATATAAGAACATATCATTTATTAATTAAAACAAGGCACCCAGGCTGATTATACAATTAATTTTTTTAAAAAAAAAATAAGAAAGGAAAATCCCGAGATGAATAGAAAAGAGGATTAAATTACTTTATCCAAAAAAAATTAAAAAGAGGATTAAGCAGAGAGAACATTCCCCCAAAGTCACATGCGCTCACACAACCAGGCGCCGACCGAACCTTTTGCCAGCCGACAGCCGTTACGCGCACGGCGTTGATGTTCACCACGTGGCTCGATCCCCCAACGTCAGTCCCCCCCTCTTTCTTCACAGAACAGACAGTGGCCTCATCCTGCGGTTCGTATTCATCGTCTTCAGAAGATCATGGACAGGCTGAAGATCAGTTAAAACTAAAGCAGTAGGGTCAATTACACAGCATAAAGTTGGTAATCTACGAGGACCAATCTCAGATTCTCACAGCCCAACGATTTCATTGTTGGAAAGTTGAAAAGACTATATATATATATAGCATATCAGAAGATGTGATTTTGTTGCCTTTTTCTTCGCATCAAATAGTTTCTTTCGCTTTACAAACATGGCGGTCGGTTAGTTTCTTTTCTTTTTGGATTCAACAAAATTGCAGGCTTCAGTTTCACGCTTGCAAAAGTTGCAAACTCATCTCTCTCCCTCCCTCCCACCCTCATTCTCTGACTAGCTCAACTGAATTGGAGTTTGAGGCACTTTAGTGGGTTTCCCAGTTCTGTACTCTGAGCTTTTTGAATGGAAATGTCGGAAGTGGGAGGATCGTATACTTGGCGGGACGACCTGGCGGGTCTTGTGGAGGACTCGGGGATACGATACGCCGGGGAACCAATCGGAATCTCGACGCCCTCGTTTGCAACGACGAGCTCCGAATACGTATCGGGTGACTCGCGGACCCGTGAATCAGAGAGCCTCAAGGATCAGGCCAAGGGATTCATGATGGCTTGGGGCGAAATACTCCTGGAGTTTGGTCGAGGGTGCAGGGACATTGCGCAGCAGAGCCTTCTGACCGAGGATTCATATCTCGTTCGAAAGCTTCAGAGGCCGTACTCTAAGGTTTCGGGTAAATTGAAGCACCTGAATGAGTTTTTACCTGAGGATCGCGATCCGGCTCATGCGTGGTCCGTTGTGTTCTTCGTTTTCATTCTTGCACTTGCAGGTGAATTTCAATGCATTATGGCAATAAATTATCTTTCTCCCCTTCGGTTTAAGTATGTATAAGAAACTACGCAATTTGCATGAAAATGGTCTATCAAAATCTTCTTCAAAAGCTTAACTAGAAGAAGGTTTTAGTTAATATTTGCCTGTAATTTGCTTATAGTCGGATTTACGAAAATCACTTGCCTTATCTGTCGGTTAAGTTCCATCCCTCGATCACCCTATTGATGGTTTACGATTTGTGATTTTGATCCTACATATTCATCCATAAAGCTGTGGTTCCCGTAACAAAAATCACCAAATTTGAAAAAAAAGAAGTTATGGCTACTATAAAATTAGATAATTTTCCGTCATACGATTGACCAGATTCCGTTTTTTCGACATGGTTTAATACTTTTTTTGTAAGTGGTGGACACCATTGCTTTCATGTTGGTTAGTTTGGCACCTTCTTTTAGGGTTGTTTGCAATAATTCCAGGGAACTCAGCGCAAGTGTGATTGTTGTCACTACATTTTTCTATTGAAACTTGTTGAGATTGAAACCTACCTTCATTTTTTTGGACAGAAACCTCCAGTAGTGTCATAGTAATCGCCATTCATGAAGGTTTCGTTCTTTTCCCTTTCTGGTGTGAGATAGAGATGGTTTTATTGACATTGTTAAAAATGATGCGCAGCTATGAACGTAAATACCAATCATGACAGGGTTCCACCAGTAAAGAAAGTGCGGATACATCCTCCCACTGCAAGCCGTATACTGCTTCCAGATGGTAGGCATATGGCTTACCGTGAGCAAGGTGTTCCAGCTGATAGAGCAAGATTTTCCCTTATTGCTCCACATCCTTTTCTTTCCTCACGACTTGCAGGTACAAACCAATAAATCTTCGACCCTTTCAAGTGATATCTAGGGGACTTCAGCTTGTGGTATTGGTGAAAACTAACAGAGACTTGGTACTGATCTTAAAAAAATTTCTGTATGAAAGGTATACCGGGTGTTAAAATGTCATTGCTTGAAGAGTATGGTATTCGATTGGTCACATATGATCTTCCTGGTTTTGGGGAGAGTGATCCTCATCTCGGTCGGACTCTTAACTCATCAGCATTTGATATATTGCACCTGGCTGATGCGGTTGGTATCTGTGACAAATTCTGGATGCTGGGCTACTCAAGTGGAGCGATGCATGCTTGGGCTGCTCTCAGATACATTCCTAAGAGGATTGCAGGTATATCAGCATATTGTTGATTTAGAATTTCCAAATCTTATATTGATATCCAGTTAATCAATGCATGTTAATTGGTTGTTTGATTGGGCTTATGCATTGAAGTGTATTGTGTCAATGCTTCCACCAATTGATATGTTTCTAAATATAATTGGTGTTTGGTTTCATGGTCATGTTGCTGGCCTATCCTCTTATCTTTTGCACTTATCGCTTATTCTTTCTTTCTTCATTATGCAAACACAATAACTAGGTAAAATAAAAATAAAAAATTTAATTTTTGGTGGATTGTTTTTAAATATGCAGGCGCAGCCATGTTGGCCCCAATGATTAATCCATATGAGCGGGGCATGAATAAAGAAGAGATTAAAATGATTTGGGAAACCTGGGTGCCAAGCAGAAAGTTATTTTACTTCTTAGCTCGTAGATTCCCAACGTTACTCTCCTATTTCTATTGGCGAAGCTTCCTATCTGGAAAGCATGATCGAATTGAGAACAGGTTGCATCTGTCGCTGGGAAAAAGAGTGAGTCATACCGTCATCTTTGATAAAAATCTCAAAAACTGCATAAGTTTCATTTTGTTCCTTATTTTGGGATGCTCAATGGAACTTTTTATAATCAGTTGTTTACAAAACTGAGATTTTTGGGTGAAATGTATGATTTTATCTATATTTCAGTTGAAAATTTCAGTAGTAACTCAAATATTATATATAATGTTCCACAAAAATCTTACCTGTGAAAAACTAATGTTCCATAATTTTTTTTTGATAAGTAAAAACTAATGTTCCATAATCATAGGTGGCAGCCTTCATAAGCCGTTAAGAAGCTTTTGATAGCTTATGATGATTTCTATGACAATCTTGACATGATCAGGATCAAATGCTGGTTGAAGAGCCAATATTTGAAGAGTATTGGCATAGGGATGTGGAAGAGTCTATCCGCCAGGGCAATCCAAAACCATTCATCCAGGAAGCCGTGCTTCAGGTATCAGATTGGGGTTTTAGCTCAGCAGATCTTCGGGTGCGGAGGAAGTGTCAGAGAAGAGGCTTTCTTTCTTGGCTGAGGTCATTGTACAGCCAGGCAGAATGTGAATTGGCAGGATTCCCAGGCCCAATACACATATGGCAGGTTTACCTCTTGCTTCTTTGTTGTTTCTTGATTTCCTGCCCCATTATTTGCTGCTTAAAGATTAAAATCAAAAAAACAAAACAAAATTCTGTTATGCCTCTAGAATTGGTCATGAGTAGAGGAGACTAAAGTCGTCTTCTTAGAGTTTCCCTAAATAATAGTATCAGACGTTCTACTTCCCCAAGAGGTTTTCACTGATATGTGGTTTTCCGCAGTCTGATGTGCTGTGATATTGGTCAGGGCATGACATGCTGTAAAATTAAAGTTTGATAGCACGGTAAAATATTTATGGAGCTCATTTTTATATTAATGTTGGTTTTATTTTTTTATTTTTTCCTGAATGCTGAACAGGGAATGGATGATCAGGTAGTCCCACAACCGGTGACTGATTATATAGTCCGAGGTCTACCAGAGGCCATTGTGCATAAGCTCCCAAACGAAGGCCATTTCTCTTATTTCTTTTTCTGTGATGAATGCCACAGGCAGATATTTTCCACACTTTTTGGTGTCCCCCAAGGTTCACTTGACTTAAAAGTTGAAACGGATTGAACTCTATTGGAAGGAGAGACAAGTGTTAACTCCATTGGAAGGAGAGACAAGTGTGGCAGATTCTACCACAAAATGATTATTGCTGATGATAAATTATGACCAATATGTTAGATTTTACATGAAATTCGGATAAAATACAAGTTGCTCCCATTCTCTCAGAGCATGAAAGATGAGGGTTTAATTACTGTCCTTTTCATAATTTTTAATGATAAGAAATTCCATTGATAGAGTTGAAAAGCAAGGAGGCTGCAATTTTACTGCGATCCTGTGATTTTCTGCTCTAAGGCTGCGTTTCAATAGTTAAACTGAGCTGAGTTTAGTTTGTTATGAATAGTAATGAGTTTAGATGATGATGTGAGTTATGTGAAGCCAACTAAGATGAGTTTAGATGTATATGAATGTTAATATAAATTTAATACTATTTATGACAAATTGAAAAAGATTGTAGATCTCACTTGTAAAGAGGTGTTGAGTTGAAAAAAATTGAACCTCACAAGTAAAGAAGTTTTGAATTGAGATTAATTTAGTAATTTAAGAATTTTGTATTTGAATGTTAGATTCCGCTTAAAATTAGACTAAACTGAATTGATTTCAATACATTTCAACACCGTGAGTCAATTTGTAAGTTTACTTTCATTAGAGAATCTTTTCTGAATTTGAAAATCTAGCAGCCTAGCCCAACTCTATAGGGAAGGATCCCTGAATTATTTACTGCGTCCGGCACCACAGGAATTGTATATTTGGTGTGGTAAATCAATGTTTCAATCCCAGACCAAAAAGGCTTCATTTCTACAAACTTGGCATACATTTGATCAACGTGATCACTGCCACCAATTCTCACAAATAATGAGCTATTAGTGTTTACACTGAAAGCATAAAAATAGGAGAGAAAATTAGCCGAAGCGAACAGCAGTCCCAACACCATGATCCACAACCAGATGAGGACTAAATAATTATTACCCCAATTATAATCTTCCATCTTACTCTCATTGACAATCCATGCAGAATTTTAATCGAGTTCTGTCATATGGTCAAAAGAGTCACTAGTCTCGTGACAAATGGTATCACTTTTCTTTTTCAAAATCTGTCCAACTCGAGGTTATAAAGAATCAACTGACTGAAAAAAAAAAATGATGTGACAGTAATGAGAACATGTATGCTCTTAAACTCACTAAAACTTTTTGCAGAAATGCCTCACATGCATGCAAAGTATTAGCCCCATCAGAATGCAGAGCTGCCACCCTTGGTCTTTCCCAGCATCAGATCTTTTGCTTCATTAATTTTAGATGCGAGGTAATGACTACCCCCGGCATCAGGGTGATTGGCGACCATCACCCTCCTATGTGCTTCCTTAACCTTATCCACTGGAGTTCTTTCCCTGCAATACAATCAGATAATGAGGAATAATAATAAAAAGCATATGAAACACCTATGGGAAACGGAAAGAACCACAACATTGCATAAACGGATATTCTATAATCTAGAAATTTATTCAAACCAATGGTTGCAATTTTTCAATATGGAGGAGGGCTGAAAAACACATGGCACCTTCAAAACGTAATTTGATTCTTTGAAGTCAGATCCATGTCACAAAAACCACCAGCTTATCAAGTCATCGCATTAATATTCAAAACTGAATCAACATCCATCAAAGTGGTCTGAGGACTAGATTTGCCAAATAATTACCAGTGTGACAGCTGGCAAGGCCAAAGTGCTGTTGGGTGATTAGGGGTAAAAGCCAGGGTCAGGAATATGCTGCTGCTTCTTCTCCTTGTATTATTTTGTATTATAATACTACTTACTAGAGCAAAGACTTAATCAACCTGAAAACCTCCATTTCAGAATCAAACCACCTCAAATCAGTAAGTGGAAATCCCATGTGAGTTCAGAGGAAGGTCTGATAATCTCGTTCTGGTTAATCAGTTAATATTCTAATCACTTTTCTCAATACTTTTTTGAGCATGCACTTTGTCCCTGGGAAAAAAAATTCCCATGAGTCCACAAATGGATTGAGAATTGAGGACCTGAGGTAATAATGGTGCTTAAGAAAGGCTACCATCCATGACACTCGTTTCTCCACTTCTCCCACTTTGATTTTAAGGAGTAATCAGATTGGGAAGAGACATGCTCAAGAGTCAGACAGAAAAGAAATTTCAATCCAAACATTGCTTGAGCTTGATCTGAGTCTGAAAAGCATTTTCCATTACTAAACTCTGGATTAGATGGCCAAATGTACAGCTCAAATTGGCTTGTACGCACATCTACTAGAGACAGGAATGAAAACTACCACCACTAAGCCCAAAACCATGCTTATCCTGAGTTACCATCCTAAACAAGCACACAGTCCAGATTGATGCAGATCAAGGAGTTTCTCACACCAAGGAGGGACCTTTTGTTGCTCAGTATATTATTGAAATGCAGTAAAAAGGATAAATGAAAATCTAAAGAGCAGAGTGTACATCATCTGTAATTCAAATCAACAAACACAAGTATTCAGTTAAAATACTCAATTCAACAAAAGACATCAAGCAACTAGAATGACAAAAATCATAAACTGGCATAAAATAGGTCCAATATACCTGATTCCAAGTATTAGAGCAGCTTCCCTCTTAGTCATAGTAGTCTGGAAACCACCATCATAAAATTTGTGCATTGTAGGTACTGATGGTCTTGCCTTGAATGCCTGCCAAGCTTGAATGCTATACCTACCAGCATAAGCAGCGGCCGCAATAGCAAGTCCTGCTAGCAATGGTGCAGCCTGATGCAGATTTAACATTTAAGCATCATGTTGTACTGTTAGTTGAAATTAATCATGAATCTAAATCGTGATGGATGAGCAAAATGAGTGATGGACAATATTTAGGGTTGTATATAAACAAGACTTCGATAAGCCACTCAAGATCAGCTTGGTCAAGCTCGAGCTCGGCTCAACTTGCTTAATAAATGAGTCATTTGTGAATACAAAACAAAATTGGGATCAATTATTAAATGACACAACTTGTATAGAACTAGGCTCGACTCATTCAAACTCGAATAACTTCTTATTTATTTATTTTTATTAGTATTATCTTTCACTTTACAATGAGAATATGTAAGTACTTAAAATATAAAATGAAATTATGTTCCTAATACTATACATCTTGCTTGAACCCTAACAAGTAACAAGTATAGTCAATTTATATATATATATATATATAGAAACTATATAATCATATTTACAAAAACTCAAAACTTGTTACTTGTCGTTGAGAGTTAACATTTTTATGACAGTTGAATAATGTAAGTTCTTCCATGTAACATTATTTCATCATGTCAAAAAAATGTTAACTCTCAATGAAAGATAAACATCTTGAACTTTATGATCCCTTGAAAGAGCCAATCCCTTCGATATCAATAAGCACATTAATATCACAAACTTAAAAGTTACATAAAAAGGAAGCCAATAAAAGAGAGTCTAATGCCTTTTCTCAAATTTACAATAATTACACCTAATGGTCAAGTCAATTTCCCAACCAAAAATACAAGTCAAAAAGAAAAAAACTATAAAAATTTCTCAACCAAATTAAAAAGTTGAAGGAGGAGAGAGAGAGAGAGAGAGAGAGAGAGAGAGAGAGAGAGAGAAGACAAGTTTGATTGAATCAAAACGGAAAATGGGATTAAGTTAGAAACACGGAAAACATAATGGATAATGCAATTCCACTCTGTTTGATTACTGATAAAACCAAGAAACGAAGAGGAAGGGAGAGAGATTTAAGTAACTAATAGAAAGAGGAAAAAACAAAGCTTTCACTCTACCAGGTACATGCTAGAAGCCGCCTTTGCTAGTAAGTGTCCAAACCATTTAAAGAACCAAAATCGAAATGTTCAAACCTGTTCGTATTTTCTCACAGTTATCCGGAATCCAAACAGAGGGACTAAGCTAAACACCAATTTGTACGGAAAATAAGCAAAATCCCCTAGACTAGAAATCATCACAATCAAGAAAATAAAACCCTAGAAAATCTCTGTAAAGCATCTCCTTCACGTGAAGAGAATAAGAAATCAGCAAATAATTTTATTTTATTTATAAAAAAAAAAACATTACAAAACAAGAGAAAAAATACATGAGGGGATGAGTTTATGGAAGGCTCACCATTTCCTGGGATGTTCCTCGAGAGGACGAAGTTGAAGCGGACATTTACAATCAAAGGCTTTCAGGCCGTGTGGTTTTGCACTGTTATAAGCCGCCTTCTGTTCTACGCTTTCTGAGAACACGACTTCTTTAAACCGGGAATCACTCGACAAGTGCTGCTGGTTTTATAACAAGAAATACGTGTATTTCATCCAAACAAATATTTTTAAGAAAAAATTTGGATCTAAAACCCCTCTGAAAATATATATATATATATACACAAAATAAACAAATAAATAAGACTGCGAAGATTAGTACCTTGTGCAAAGGTAGAGTACTGGGGTTCTTATTTAACAATTCTTAGAGCATGTCCAACCGGTTCTGCATCTTTTCATTTTTCTTATATTTTGCGATGATTTTTAGAGTTTTTGATAAAACCTTCACTCTATCCGGTTTCTTATAATGCAGTTGAGGTTTACAGGGTAAACAGAAATTCTCTATCTTTGGAGACCTACTGTACATTCCCAAATCTTGTTCCCTCTTCCCTGTCCCGTGTTCATCCCTATTGACGGTTGGTGTTCCAATCCTGCTAATCGACCCTCTCTCGGTGCGAATCCTCTTTCTTTTTTATGTTTGGTATGTGCGAATCTGATTACTATTTGAAAGGCATTTGGGATCTGTTTTAGGGTTTTTGAAAATTTATTTATGATGTGCTTGGCTGCTAGGAAATCGGTACATCTTTCTCATTTTCTCACCTCTATTAATTTCTTGCGTGTTTCTTGATGATGAAACATCTAATGCTTTTAGGCTCGATGTTTGGTTGGTGTGAAAATTTTTAAGATTTTCTTGTGATTATTTTCCTGAATTATTTGTTTGGTTGCTATGAAAATTTCTGTTCGATTTGGATTTCTTTTTTCCTGAGTTACCTGTTTGGTTACTGTGAAAATAGACTGGGTTGTTACAGCTACCTGGGTTGTTAACAATTCTCATAGCTACCTAGACGAATTTGGGCGTGGGCTTTGGTGGAGGAACCGAAGGGTCGAAACGATGGCCACTCGGCTTGGTGGTGTAGGTCACCGTGCGACAGCCGTGCTTGGGTCTTCAGCGCAAGAGAAAGAGAGAGATCGTCTGAGAGAGAAATCGTAAGATGGAGAGAGAAAAAAACAGAGGCGAGACATTCGAACTTACCGGCAAGAGGCGGCGCAGCCAAGGCTGGGATGGCGTGGCGGAGGACAAAATCACAGAGAGAAAAAACAAAGAAGGTTAGAGAGAGGAGGGAAAGCGCGAGCGAGAGAGAGAGATTAAGAGGCAGTGTAGCTTACCGGTGATGGGGGGTTGCGGTGGTCATGCACGGCACGGCAAAGCAAAGGAAAACAAAGGGCCAAACAGCGACGGGGAGAGAGAGGGTGAGAAGCCGACGGGGAGAGAAGGGGGAGAGAGAGAGTAGAGAGATCTACCCAACCGGAACTGGACGGCGGCGCGGAGAAGCGACGGCGGCGCGAGTTTTGGGTGTGCAGAGCGAGGGAGAGGAAGAGAATAAAAAAAAAATTCGTTTGTTTTCGCAATGATTTTAATGGGATATTATTATCATTATAATTTTTATAAATTTTTATATAAAATAAAATAAATAATTTAAATTTTTTAAACTCTAAAATAAAAATAATAAAGTAATACCATATATTATATACTCATCATATTTTTATCATATTAAATAAAATGTGATATATTTATTAATATTAAAGATGATAAAAACTAATAATAATAATAATAGGAAAATGCTACGCCCACTAGGCTTGCAACCTGGCTGGAATAGTCGGTTTTATACCCGATTCGACCCGAATCGTGATTAGCTAACCAGGCAACCCGATCCGATCTGGTCCGATCAAAATGAAACCGGGTTGAACCCATATAACTTGACATAAAAACTAGATGAAGAAAGAACACAGCCCCGTCTTCCTTCTTCCCACCGAGCAACCCCCTTGGAGATTGGCTCCTACTCTCCATTAGACAACAACTTTTGCACAAAATCTAAAACCAAACTCGGTCTCAAATCTTGATCTTCCACCTAAGACCCTCTCACCGACGCATCCTTATTAGACTCATTGCATTCCAGTATAGTAGCTGGTGTATGAAAGTGACAGTGAGTTGGGCTTGCAAGGGTAGAAATAGCGTTAAATGAGTAATTAAAAGAGGCCATGGATGCTTTGGCAATAGACTCCCAGTTTGGGATTGGCTTAGGATTTCTTAAAGTTGGCGATGAGAGATGAGGGGTTACAGGGGCGCTATTGGAGATAAGAAGGGGTGGGAGAGATGAAGGAATGTCATTTCGGATAAAGGGAACGAGTATAGACGAATTGTTGGCATCATTGCGAGACAGGTGATTGAGTTAAAATATTGCATATTTTATATATTTAAAACCAATGTATTTTAAATGCTTCGTGACATTATTATTAATTTTAGATGGAAAAATGGTTAATAAGCATAAATACGAATTGTGATTTTTAATTGATTAATATCATGTTTATGCTTAATTTTATAACTATGATTTAATTGGACAATATTTCCTCACATATATAACATATTTTTGATAATCTATTTTTTTCCTTTTAATTTTATTTATGAGTGTTATTTTTTATTTCCTTATTTTCAGCTTAAATAAAATTCACATGAAATTCGGTTGAAACTTCTGACCAAAAGCGCATGCTAATTGTAGCATGGTTTAGTGGTAGAGTATAAGCTTGTAGAAGGAGGAGGAAGCCGAACGGAGCACTGAAAGTTTTCCTCTGGTTTTTAACGGACTAAAAGTGAGAGAGCTACATTTCATTTAGGCTTGTGTTCTTCTTCATCTGGGACGACAAGGACTTTTCAAGCATTTGAGACTTGAACGAAAAGGAGGGTCCTGGGTTGAGAGAAACCGAAGAGCTATGGATAGCAGAGGAATTTTAGTTTCTTGTTTCTACAGAAAGAGAGAGATGGAAAGGAGCTGGTTTGACGTGAACGGACGTATAAACTGGAGTTCTCGGCAGTTGGACGTTTACGAAGAGTGAGGGACAGGAGAGCAGGAGGCTCGGACGGGGTGATTTTTCCTGGCTTTGGGGACTTAAACAAAGAGGTGAAGTTGGATTAAATGGATGCTGGTTCCGAAGTTAAAAACAGAGCCCCTGGGCAGTTTGACGCTGGACGAAAAGCTGAGGAGACGGTACACATGCAGAAGCTTCAGGCTAGATTTTCTCGACGAACATTGAAAATATGGAGAGAAAGAAAAGCTAGGGACTTTCAACAGGATTTTATTTCTTAGGTTGGAGACTATTGGCAGCTGGACCTGAGCTAGTTACTGGACAGAATATGCAACGGAAGAGGCAGCTAGCACACGGAATGGAGAGGGGAGAAACTTGTTCGTCTAACGTGGGACCCACATTTGAATGCACTTCATTTGGGGAGTTATTTTTTAGCTCAATCTTATCTTCACTTTTACTTTATTGTAGTTATTTTCTTGTATTTTATTTTAGTATTATCATGGAGAATGTTTATTTAATTTCTATAGCACTTGTGATAAACATGGTTGGCTAAATTTTCATACTAATGTTAGAGGTGAAATTTAATGATTTAAACATTATTTTCGGATCAACGTAAAATTTATTTTGTGAGTTTGATCGATTGAAGGATTTTATTATTGGATATTTTGATTATCTATATATTTATCTTGATTTATTCTGATTTTCGAATACAGTGAATGCTTGAGGAATCCCCGTGATATTCAAATAGATTTGTGAATGTTTTAATCATCAATCGTTCATGCTCAATCATTAGTGACTATTTTTCTTGACCTTAAATGCTAAATCATCCAATTAAACGGAATCATTATTCTAGTTTAATTGAAGTAATTTGATTGGAAATAATATTCTAAATTATTAGACGGATCCTCGAAACCTTAGTCTTTTTCGGTATCAATTCATTTTATCATTTGGTTTTATTCAGTTATTTCAAAAATCAT
This sequence comes from Carya cathayensis, assembly GCA_011037825.1. Lineage (NCBI taxonomy): Eukaryota > Viridiplantae > Streptophyta > Magnoliopsida > Fagales > Juglandaceae > Carya > Carya cathayensis. The sequence goes on from QGSO01000525.1 coordinate 484,900, forward strand.
CATTTTAGTAATCTCATTTTATATTTGATCGCACGTCTCTTTTAGTATTTTCTTTTCATTTGTTTGAGTTTATTTTCTTTATCACATAAGTCAATCCCTATGGATTCGACCCTGTGAGTGCCTACAACACCTGTATACTTGCAGGTAAAACTGTACTAAATTTTTGGTTCATTAGTTTGAGTCAAAGTTTAGGCGCAACAAGTTTTTGACGTTGTTGCTGGGGATTGCAACATGTGAAATTTTTTTTTTAAGAAAAAAAAATATTTTAGTAATCTTTTGCTAATTTTCTCGTATTCTTTTTGCAAGTACGATTTTTGTTATTTTGACAGGAAAGGGATCAAGTAACATTGCTTTCAAATTCATATCGTTTGGTAATCTCGTTCCTAAATTTTTTTTATTTCACTTTCTTGCTTGTTTTGCATTTAGTTTTTAAAATAGAATATTTTAGGTGGTGCATGCATTAAATAATTTTGAGACCTGTCAATACCTTTTAATTTTTGAATGTGCTTGAGTCTCTATAATGAATGATCTTGTGGTAACGTGATTAAACTAGTAGACTAAGGAAAGAGGAAATTGTTTTAAAAGAATTGGTTGATAAATTGTCTGGTGATTCCAAAAAGTCTCATTCTAATAGCATGGCTAACAATCATAGTGTTCATGATGAACTCGAAAATGAGGAGGCACAAAATAATCCACCAATGAGAACTTTGCGCGAGTATTTGCAGTCAACAAGGACAAGTACTCTATCTTGCATGATTTTTCCTATGAATATAGGGAATTTTGATTTAAAACCAGGAGTAATTCAATTCCTTCCCAGGTTTCATGGCTTAGACTCAGAAAGTCCTTATTTGCATCTGAAAGAATTTGAAGAAGTTTGTGCAACTTTACAAACCAAACTGTCAATGATGATGTTGTTAGATTAAAGTTGTTTCCATTCTCTTTGAAAGAAAAAGCTAAAAATTGGTTGAATTCCTTGAGACCAAGATCTATTGGCACATGGCAAGAAATGTAAAGAAAATTTTTGAAAAAGTTTTTTCCTACTTGTAGGACCAACACTCTTCGTAGAAACATTATGAATTTTTCTCAAAAAGAAAATGAAACATTTTTTCAGTGTTGGGAGCGTTTTAAAGAATTACTGCTTCATGGCTATGAGACTTGGCGCACCATTAGTTTTTTCTATGAAAGTTTAACATCTCAAATGAGTCAGTTTGTAGAAATGATGTGTAATGGTGAATTTTTAAATAAAGATCATGATGATGCTTGAGACTATTTTGACCAATTGGCTGAAAATGTCCAATCTTAGGACAAAATAGATCATTTTGATCGGTCAAATAAGCCCAAACTCAATGCCATGTCTTAAGAGGGTACGTATGTCCTTAAAGGAAATGATGATGTGAATGCTAGGATAACAAGTTTGACAAGAAAAGTCGAGGCCATGGAACTTAGGAAGATAAATTCGGCTAAGGTCATTGAAAAAGAAGAAGAGAATTGTGGCATATGTGAGATTAGTAGACACCTAACTCAAGATTGTCCAACAATCCCCGCTTTTAAAGAGGTGTTGCACGAACAAGCAAATGCAATGAATTCTTATAGGAGACCATTTTCTTCCCCTTATTCAGAAACATATAATCCTGGATAGAGAAATCACCCCAACTTTAGTTGGAGGAACGAGTCAATTCAAATTAAAATCCTCAAGGGCCTTCTTCTTCTACACCTTATGTGCCTCCATATAAAAAAACCCTTGAGGAGACATTATAAACTTTTATGCAGGGGCAAGCCAATATTAATACTCAGACAATGGTGGCCATTACTGAGATGAGAAGTTCCATTAGCGACTTGACTTCCGCATTGCACGCTCAAGAAAAGGGTAAGTTTCCTGCTCAACCTCAGCTAAGTCCAAAAGGTAAATTTGAGGTAAGAAATTCAAAATTTTCTGATTTAAAATTTGAACATGCCAAGTCCATTACCACTCTACGCAATGGAAAAACAATTGATAAGTGTACTTCAACGAAAGTTGATGAGACCAACAATTGTTTAAATTCCAAGAGTAATGGTGAACTTGACAAGGTTGAGCTAGATATGCCTGTGAAAGCCCCAATACCTGCCCCATTTCCCCAAAGGTTGCAACATTCTCACAAATTGGTTCGAAATGCTGATATTCTTGAAATTTTCAAGCAAGTAAAAATCAATATTCCTCTGTTGGATGCAATTAAACAGATTTTATCGTATTCTAAATTTTTGAAAGATCTGTGTACAGTGAAACATACAAGGAAAGTGCAAAAGAAGGCTTTTCTCACTGAACAGGTAAGCGCTATCCTTCAGAACAATTCTCCTCCAAAGTACAAAGACTTGGGTTGTCAAACAATTTCCTGCGTGATTGGAAATTTTAAAATTGAAAAAACTTTACTTGACCTTGGAGCCAGTGTTAACCTCTTACCCTACTCGGTATATGAGCAGTTGGGTCTTGGTGAAATTAAACCCACCAAGGTAACACTCCAACTTGCTGACTGTTCAATTAAAATACCGAGAGGGATAGTTGAGGATGTGTTAGTGCAAGTAGGTAAATTTTATTTCTCAGTGGATTTTATTGTTTTGGACACAGAACTTGTCTTTGATGTTTGCACTCAAATTCCTATAATTTTGGATAGGTCATTCCTTGCGACCTCGAATGCTTTAATAAATTGTAGGAGTGGTGTGATGATAATTTCTTTTGGCAACATGACTTTGGAGTTGAATATTTTCAACATTTGTAAACAACCTGGTGATGATGATGATGTGCATGAAGTAAATTTGATCCAAACTCTTGTGCAAAATAAATTTGATTTGTCAATTCTTTCTGACCCCCTTGAGGCTTGTTTGGTTTATGGTAAAATTTTGATGATGATTCTATGCTTGCATCTATGAATTTTTTGCTAAAATCTACTCCTATAATGGACACTGATAAATGGAGAACACGTTTTGAGGAATTACCACCTCATGATGTCATATCTCTCCCCTCAAGTGTGCAAACACCAAAACTTGACTTGAAACCTCTACCTACTGATCTCAAATATACATTTTTTGAGCAAACAAAGACATTACCAGTGGTCATCTCATTAAAACTGGATCAAATTCAGGAGAAAAAATTAATTGGTGTTCTCATTGAACACAAAAAGGCAATAGGATGGACCATAGTCGATATTAAAGGTATCAGTCCTTTGATTTGTACCCACAGGATATATCTAGAGGACAATGCCAAGCCCTCTAGAGAGATGCAGCGTAGACTGTACCCCAACATGAAAGAGGTTGTTAGAGTAGAGGTGTTAAAACTTCTGGATGTAGGGATCATTTACCCTATTTCTGACAGCAAATGGGTTAGTCCTACGCAGGTGGTACCCAAGAAATCTGGTGTGACTGTAGTTAAGAATGCTGATAATAAATTGATTCCAACTAGAGTTACTACTGGTTGGCGTATGTGCATTGACTACAGAAAACTAAATTCTGTCACCAGAAATGATCATTTTCCTTTACCATTCATGGATCAAATCATTGAACGTGTAGCGGGCCATAAATTTTATTGCTTCCTAGATGGTTATTCTGGATATAACCAAATTGAGATTGCTCCTGAAGATCAAAAAAAGATCACTTTTACATGTCCATTTGGTACCTTTGCATATCGAAGGACGCCATTCGGACTTTGTAATGCTCCTGCTACATTTCAAAAATGCATGATGAGTATATTTAGTGACATGGTAGAGCGTTTCGTTGAAATATTCATGGATGACTTTTCTATTTTTGGTGATTCATTTGATGAATATTTGACTCATTTGGAAAAAGTACTGATTAGATGCAAAGAAAAAAATTTGATTTTAAACTGAGAAAAATGTCATTTCATGGTCACTCAAGGGATTGCCCTTGGTCACATAGTCTCTTCTCAAGGTATTGAAGTGGACAAGACCAAGATTGAATTAATTTCTAAATTGCCAATTCCAAAGAACATCAGGGATATCATATTTTTTCTAGGTCATGCAGGTTTTTACAGGAGGTTCATTAAAGACTTTAGCACAATTTCTAGACCTTTGTGCAATTTATTGTCAAAGAAAAATTCTTTTGTGTGGACTGAAGATTGTGAGTTAGTTTTTACAAAGCTAAAATGTGAAATTCCTCACATTTGGACTCAACAAGATAAGAGGAAATTTTTTGTAGAGGTAAGAAAATTCTTTTGGGATGATTCATATTTGTTTAAATATTGCCCAGATCATATAATTAGACGATGTGTTCCCAATAGCGATATTCAAAGTGTGATGTCTTTTTGTCACTCTGGAGCATGAGGTGACCATTTTTCTAGAAAGAGAACTGCTTTTAAAATTTTGTAATATGGTTTCTATTGGCCTACAATTTTCAAGGATACTCATGAATTTTGTAAAACTTGTGAGCGTTGTCAAAAATTGAAAAGGATTACCCGCCGGAATATGATGCTATTAAATCCAATCTTGGTTGTTGAAATATTTGATTGTTGGGGCATTGATTTCATGGGACCCTTCCTAGTTTCTTTTGGCAATCTCTACATTTTGGTAGCTATGGATTATGTGTCCAAATGGATTGAGGCCATTCCATGCAAGAACAATGATCACAAAGTTGTACTGAAATTTCTGAAAGGAAATATTTTATCAAGGTTTGGAACACCTCGAGCCATTATCAGTGATGGGGGTAAACATTTTTGCAATAAGCCTTTCGAGGCCTTAATGCAAAAATATGGTATTACTCATAAGGTTGCTACCCCTTATCATCAACAAACAAGTGGCCAAGTTGAGGCATCTAAACGAGAGATCAAATTTTTTTTAGAAAAGACAGTTAACCCAAGTCGCAAAGATTGGTCTTTACGACTAACCGACGCACTTTGGGCATATCGTACTGCTTTTAAAACCCCGATTAGTATGTCCTCATATCGACTCATTTTTGGAAATACGTGTCACTTGCCTGTGGAATTGGAACACAAAGCTTATTGGCCAATTAAGCAATTTAATTTTGATGTGGATAAAACTTGCTCTCTTCGTAAGTTTCAGCTTAATGAGTTAGAGGAAATCAGGAATGAAGCTTACAAAAACTCTCGTATTTCCAAGGAGAGAATGAAAATTTTTCATGATAAAAATATTTTTCAAAAATCTTTTGAGCCTTCCCAAAAAGTTTTGTTGTATAATTCAAGGCTCCATTTGTAACCGGGTAAGCTTCGATCCCGATGGATCGGTTCCTTTGTTGTAAAAACTGTTTATCCTTTTGGGCCATTGAGATAGAAAATCTAGAGAATGGTAATGTATTTAAAGTTAATGGACAAAGGTTGAAACCATTTTTGGGTATTTTACTCCAGAGATTGAGTCCATTACTCTGAAGGATCCTACTTATCAGAATTAATTTCTGATTCCTCATTGTATATACCGTATTTATTTGTTTTGTTTTTCTTTCTTTTGCTTTTTGTGTCTTCTAACTTTGACAGAAATCTACTCGTTGTGTGCACTCGAGTATCTCAGGTGATCTTTCCTCTCTACTCCTTCGTTTCAATATATGTTCTGCAGTGTTTATCTTGCTTCAATTCATGCCTGTATAACATACATCATCGAACATTCATTTGCTGAACATTGAGGACAATGTCACATATAGTTGGGGGGAGGGTTTTCTGTTGAAAATGTGTTAGTACCAAAAAAAAAAATAAATTTGTGAGGTGCATTGAAACATAAATGATTAACACACACTCCTGGTATTTTTGTGAGATTTGAGCATCTTGGTGGAGTAGTTGAGCGGAATTATTTTGTGAAAATTTATTTTCAACCCTAAGAATAGAGCATGACTTCTGATGCATCACATTTTGTTGAAGAGTGACTTGAAATACTGGGATGCGATATTTACATAAATGAGAATTAGTATGATTTATATAGAATTAAGGGCGAGTTTTGAAAGAACATTTTGCACATGCTTACACTTATAATGTTCCTCATTAATGTTCATCGATGTAAAACAGGAGGGAAGTAAACTACAGGACTACCGAGCCTTATATGAAAAAAAAAAGAAGAAGAAGAAGAAGAAGAAGATGAAATCGTGTAAGTTTTCCTAAATAAAGGGCTAGAAACAATTACCCAAAACTTTGGGGGTTGAGTGCTCAACCTTTAAACAGAGTTTGCGTGAAAACTGCTAGTCCCTTAGGCTTTGAGGTAGTTAGAATCAATAATGATTAATCTTAAGGTTGAAAAATCCTATAATAAATCATGTTTATTAATGAGGAACACACAGAGATTTAGTCACACACACATATCCGACTTCTAAGACATTTGCCCAATTCTATGTGAACAATTATTGAGACTTTCCTTGTGGATACAACTCCTAGTGTTGAGTAGTCACGAATCGATTTTTTGTGAGAATTCAGAATTATGTTTGATTGCTTCTGTTTGAATTTCGAGCTTTATGCAATGTTCATTTTAATTAATTTTCACTATTTTGCTCAAGGATTAGCAAAAAGCTAGTTGGGGGGGTGTGATTGAGCTAAAATATTGCATATTTTATATATTTAAAACCAATGTATTTTAAATGCTTCGTGAAATTATTATTGGTTTTAGATGGAAAAATGGTTAATAAGCATAAATACGAGTTGTGATTTTTAATTGATTAATATCATGTTTATGCTTAATTTTATAACTTTGACTTAATTGGACAATATTTCCTCACATATATAACATATTTTTGATAATCTATTTTTTTCCTTTAATTTTTTTCTGAATGTTATTTTTTATCTCCTTATTTTCAGCTTAAATAAAATTCACATGAGATCCGGTTGAAACTTTTGACCAAAAGCACATGCTAATTGAGAGGAAATATAAAGAAATATGCAGAAGATAAAAAAAGAGAAGGAAGGAAGCGGTGGACAAGGGCAGCTGAAAAAGAAAAAAAATCTTTCAGTGGTGACTTTCTTACTTTGGTTGTTCATAGACACACAAGGTTAGTTATGGTTTGAACGAAAATCACGGAGGCAACGTGAAAGTCAAGGAGCAGGTTTGGAAAAGAATAACATGGGTCTCCTATTGGTGGGAATGAAAATTACGAAGAGAGGCACGTTGTCAACGATTATGAAAAATAACGGGACGAAAGAAAAGAGAGGAAAAGAATGTTCAGTTTTTCGTTTGGGGTGGTTGTAAAAGGACGTTCAACAAGGACTTACTGGGAGGAGAATAGAAAGAGAAGTTGGCCGAACAAAAGAAAAAAAATGGGGTTTTATGTAAAGAGGGAGAGTGAGACGTAAAAAGAAAACTGAGCACCTGGAGGGCTCACGAGGTGAACGGAAATGAAAAAAATCTGGAAGGAGAAAAGAATGAGAGATTTTTACGGAAAGCCAGGAATAAAGAGGAAAACATGGGATCTTTCGTTCGGGTCATTTTTACTTAAAGCTGAGAGAGACTTACGTTTGATGGGGAGCTCGCTGCTTTCCAGGAAGGAGGAACTCACTCTCTCGATGCTTCTTGCATGACTGGAACTTACTGACCAGGGAGTTTTTGGAATAGAGAAAAACCGAACTGAGATGCTCTGTTTTTAGAGAAAGAAAATAGAGAACTAGCGGAGACTGTGTTGGCCTGATGTTCAGCTGTTGTAGCATGGTTTAGTGGTAGAGTATAAGCTTCTAGAAGGAGGAGAAAGCCGAACGGAGCACTGAAAGTTTTCCTCTGATTTTTAACGGACTGAAAGTGAGAGAGCTACGTTTCATTTAGGCTTGTATTCTTCTTCATTTGGGACGGTAGGGACTTTTCAAGCATTTGAAACTTGAACGAAAAGGAGGGTCCTGGTTTGAGAGAAAACGAAGAGCTACAGACAACGGAGGAGTTTTAGCTTCTTGTTTCTACGGAAAAAGAGAGATGGAAAGGAGTTAGTTTGACATGAACGAACGTATAAATTGGAGTTCTCGGCAGTTGGACGTTTACGGAGAGTGAGGGACAGGAGAGCAGGAGGCTTGGACGGGGTGATTTTTCCTGGCTTTGGGGACTCAAACAAAGAGGTGAAGTTGGATTGAATAGATGCTGGTTCCGGAGGGAAAAACAGAGCGCTTGGGCTGTTTGACGCTGGAAGAAAAGCTGAGGAGACGGTACACATGCAGAAGCTTCAAATTGGATTTTCTCGGCAGCACTGAAAATACGTGGAGAAAGAAAAGCTAGGGACTTTCGGCAGGATTTTATTTCTCAGGCTAGAGACTATCGGCAGCTGGACCTGAGCTAGTTACTGGAAAAAATATGCAACGAAGGAGGCAGCTAGCACATGGAATGGAGAGGGGAGAAACTTGTTCGTCTAACTCTGGGACCCACGTTTGAATGCACTTCATTTGGGTACTTATTCTTTAGCTCAATCTTATCTCCACTTTTACTTTATTGTAGTTATTTTCTTGTATTTTATTTTAATATTATCATTGAGAATGTTTATTTACTTTCTATAGCACTTGTGATAAACATAGTTGGCTAAATTTTCATACTAAGGTTAGAGGTGAAGTTTAATGATATAAACATTTTTTTCGGATCAACGTAAATTTATTTTGCGAGTTTGATCTATTGAAGGATTTTATTATTGGATATTTTGATTATCTATATATTTATATTGATTCATTGTGATTTTCGAATACAGTGAATGCTTGAGGAATTTCTGTGATATTCAAATAGATTTGTGAATGTTTTAATCATCAATCGTTCATACTCAGTCATTAGTGACTATTCTTTTTGACCTTAAATGCTAAATCTTCCAATTAAACGGAATCATTATTCTAGTATAATTGAAGTAATTCGATCGGAAATAATATTCTAAATTATTAGACAGATCCTCGAAACCTTAGTCTTTTTCCATATCAATTCATTTTATCATTTGGGTTTTATTCAGTTATTTAAAAAATTGTCATCTCAGTAATCTCATTTTATATTCGATCACACGTCTCTTTTAGTATTTTCTTTCCATTTGTTTGAGTCTATTTTCTTTATCACATAAGTCAATCCCTGTGGATTCGACCCTGTGAGGTACTACAACACCTGTATACTTGCAGGTAAAACTGCACTAAATTTTTGGTTCATTAGTTTGAGTCAAAGTTTAGGCGCAACAACGGGCTAGGGAAGGACGAGGAGGAGGGACTGACTTGGTAAGATGGGATTGGGCTTGGAAAGGTAGAAGATAAAGGAATGGGATTTTGAGAAGAGTATGGGGTGATTTTGATTGAGGTGACTACCATATCACTTACCAGAAAATCCCATCAACTTTCCTCTAAATTTCTTTGCATCTGACTCTGTCTCTCTCCCTCCCTTTAGTTAATTATTCACTTTGCTACCTCATTCCATCACTTCTTCCCAGTCCTAATCACTTTGTAAGAAATCATTCTGGTTCCCTGTCACAGTTATGATTCATGAAACTTAACTATATATATATATGGATGCCTCTTTGTGAAAGCTAATACTTGAGGCCAGAGAGTGATCGAACAAAAATTGTTTCTTATCTACCAAACAAAAATTGAAACAGAGAGTGATCGAATATGCATATAACCGAGTATATTTGGACTTTCTTACGTTTGTGTTGCTTTCATCGGTGGTGAAAAACCAGAAGAATGATCTTCAGTATTTGAAGAAGAAGTTTCGTGAAGAAGAAAAGGGTAGAGATCTCGGGAGAAAAGGCTTGGAGTCTGGAGTCTAGGGTTTGAGCGAACTAAAGGGTTCTTGGGTAAGAGCAATTTATATGTCGGTCGGTGTAAGATTAGAAATCCAAACCCATCATTTATAGGGTTGGTAAACTGATTGTTTAGTGACCCAGCATTTTCCGGTTAGGATCGGATCGGATCTCACAGGTCACTCAGTTTGACGGGTTATTTGCACAGGCCTAACGCCCACCACTCCCTCGTCTCTCTCCCTTGTCTCGCTTGATGTGGCATGCCCCCGTGGCATTAGTTTAATATTAAAAAAAATTTTGAATCACTCTGCTTCCTTTCATTTTGTTCTTCTCTCCTGAAACAAACCCCAACTCCTCTCCACTTCATAAAATTTTTTTGAATCAGTCGGCTATTCTTCTTCTCTCCTGAGCTTCGAATCGGGTAACATTTTCCCATGCATTTTTGAAGCAGTCGGCTAATCTCTCCACTTCGTAGCATTTCTTTTCTCCTCTCTTTTTAATTTTATGCCAACTGAAGCATTTCTTCTCTCCTAACAAATTTCTCCACTTCGTAGCATTTTCCCTTTCATTTTTGAGCAGTTGGCTTTTGAATCTTCCTTCCCTTGCCCTTGGTGAACCTCAACCTCAGCTTTGAATTGGGTAGCTTCATTTCTTTTTATTCTTCCCTCCCGAAAAAAAAAGAAAAGAAAAGAAAACCCTTACTCCACTCTCCACTTCATAGCATTTTCCCCTGCCATGGGTGAACCTCAACTTGTAAAGGTATTTTTCTACAATTCTGAATAATCCATGGGAAAGAAAAACGTACTTTTGTTTGTACCTCTCTTTCATCATGAATGTGGTCCTCTTATATATGATCTGTGCATGCTTGCATTGTTTGTTTGTTTGCTTTTCGGATAACTGGAAGAATACGTGTGAAAATAAGAACTACTATTTTGAGAAATATTACTTTTATTTATTCTTGATTTTATTGATTCTACTATTATTTGGGTGAAAAGGCTAGCTTTTTTAGCATTTAATGAATGATGTCTGTAATGGACACAAGTGTTTGTTGTGGGCATTATTAGATGCACATCTCATCTGCGCCTTCTTCCATCATTTGCGTTTGCTCTGGGATTTTGTAATTAATTTATTTTTATTAATTTAGCTTTGTATTTTGGGATTTTGTAAAGGTATTTTGCGTAAAAATTCCTGCTTTTTCGATGGGTATTGAGATGCTGAGCTTAGCCTTTCTCAGTGATGGTTGTTATTAAATGTCTTAGTATGAGCACAAACTGTTTGACTAAATGTCTCAGTTTTCCTTCTTCCAAAATGCTTGCATATCTCTTGGTCTTAATAAATCATGGGACACTTAAATAATGATTGATTCAGGTGCTTTTGTGTTAGTGAAAATATTGGAAGGTGTGCCTACATAGTGTGGAGTAGGGTGCCAGGATGCAACAAGCTAGAGATTGACACCATCTAGTAAGATTTAAGCTGGCAATGTATCATCATTATTAAGAGTAATAGATGATGAGGTTGTAATCTTAATTTTATCAGGTTGTCATAAATAAAAGCTTAGATTCCATTTATAAAACTTTTGTGGAAAACATATTCCATTTTAACGTTTAATTGTTTCATAATTGTTTAGTACTAGGTGTAAATAATAATCTATCTTGGTTATGTCATATTATGGAGCTATGATCCTAATTATCGGAAATTTTTTTTGCTTGAGATCTGAGAGTTTATACTTCTGTTTTTACACCTGTCCATGAGTTGCAATCTTATCATGTTGGTTTTCTTGGTTTTCTTAGCCTTTTTGTTGAGGCACCGGAAAAAAAGTTGGTTTTCTTAGCCTTTCTTGTTGCTTTCAGCTTAGCCATTCTCTCTATTACAAGATGCAAGACAAATCTGTATATTTCCATTATCAAAGATCTCTTCACTGGTGTGGTGTTACTATTTTTTTTTCTAAATTTTTTGTAGGTGTTCTTAGTGGGATCACCATGGAAATTCCTCCTCTTCAAGAAAGCGGACATTCTTTGTTTTCGTATTTTCTTGTCCCCAGTGAATATACAGTGGTTGCTGCTGCATTGATAGATAATGTTAATGACATCCTCAGGGCTCGAGCACGGATTGATTCCCCTGATGAGCCAATTTTCTATTGGGGACTTCCATATAATGTCTGTTTTTCTGAGAAATGTATAACCTAAGTCTGTGTATTGGTTTGTAAATCAATGTCTAAAACATTCTCCTTTTTTTTTTTTTTGGTTCTTGTAGGGAGTTTTCTTTAGTACTTAATCATGAATAAATTGCCACTTTTTACACGTAAAAGAAATTGATTGTTAGATGATATTGTTGTTCCAAAACCAAATTATCAGGAACCTGTGCAAAAATCAATGTGACTCATGTTGAACATTGCTTTGGTGAATCTTTTGATTAATTGGAATGGATGCAGGGTGACGTAATGCCCAACAGAAATTTTGGACGACACCTTTCCAATTTCTTTCCATTTCCCCCTTCCAATTCTCTGAACATATAGGGACGACACCTTGATGGTTTGGAAAAAAAAAAAATAAGAACTTGATGTTGTGGAGGTGAAAAAAGTTCAGTACTTGCTAAGTGGACTCCTCGAAATGGTCATCATTCTTGTCCTGCCACAATTTCTTTTTCTTAAGATGCAAAGGAGGAGACTAGAGAGGTACCAGTTGGGGAGTTAGAAACATGCACTTTATAATATGCAACCCCAATGCACCAATAAGGGGGGCATCCAAACAAACAAAGGAAACAGAGGAAATATATCATAATGTAGCCTCTCCCTTCATTTAATCAACTATAGAAATGTAATTTCATTACAAAATATGAAGGAACCTAAAAAATGGAGCAAATATACAATTGGTCCTTCCCAAAAAACTGTAGCTTCATCACAAAACATCTTGCAACTCCAAAAATGGAAGAAATATACCATTTGACCCTCCCCTCATTAATTAACCAAAAAAATGAAGCAAATATAATATCTATACACCAGCTATCTTCCAAAATATATACCATTGGACCCTCCCCATCAACCTAAAATAAGTGTGGAGCAAATATAATATATATACACCAACTATCTTCCAAAATATAAGGGGTCTTTCAATCACCTTATATTTTCTCTTAAGGTTATGCAGCTCATTCTGCATATTCCTCCTCTCCTTGTTTGTGTTGCCTTCTTCTCCAGCATTTCTGGACCCAATATGTTCGTTTTTACTTGGTTTCACGTCATACCCTGGCTCATTGGCGGTTTCCTTGAGTGGTTCGTTCTCCTTTCGAAGGACTCCCACCTCTTCAAGTCTATAGAGATCCCACAAATGGCGTCACTATTAACATTATGTTTTGCACGCCCTTGGGCCGAACACTCAGCAACTCGGGTCTTTTATATTGGACCTGTGAACATAAGAAAACACCACAAGATAGGGGCCTTGGTGGTGGCCGGGGAGTTCAGTATCATCTTAGAACAAACTATAAGTAAGTAGAGAGTTCAAAGAATCTAAAGAGAGTTCCTTATACTTGGGAGTTGCCTTTTATATCTCATCTCTGGGATCAAACGCTCATGCTATGTGTCAGGGGAAGGTGTCCCCTCTGCAGTTCCTTCCACCATACTCTTTTAATGTGCTGTGGCTCTTTATAGGGTGCATTTAATGTGGCCTAGCTCTCTGCCTTGTTTTGCCAGGGGATGTACGCCGTCAGGCTCTTCCTTCTCCTCCTGTCAGATGATTAATGACTCTTTACTATCGGCACCCACGTGTCCACTCAAGGCTACCTGGGATTTAGTTCCTGTGGGGTGGTGTGCTTCTCCCTCTTTTGTGCTAGCGTGGACTTCCCGCGCTTCCAAGTCTATAAATCAAATTCTACTAGGGGCTAGGAGCCCTTTAACTGGGCTAGCGGATTGTTTAGTCAGCCTGGGCCCCTCATTGTATTGGGCTTAGATTCTAGGCTTTGGGCCTGGGGAAAACCCCCTAACATATGTTACACCTTTTATTATGAATATTACTAGAGCATTTTTCACCTTATAATAGTATGATAGGATGACTCTTTCCTTTTTTAGAATGGTGTTTGGTGGTTGGTTGACATTCATGACTTACAAATATAAATAGATGGTAGAAAATTAGGGATACGATGGTTCACGTAGTTCCATACAAAGACTTACGTCCATAGATCTTCAGTGAAGAATCTGCTATAAATAGCTTGAATCCAAGCTTTCATTCCTTTCTAAACTCTCAGTTACAGTGGTCCAAAATGGAGGTGAAGAAAGCTAGAAGATGACTCCCTAGCTCTTCTCGTGTAGAAGTTGGAATCCCCATGCCATGGTCGTTCCCTCTCTTCTCTCCATATTCTTGCTTCCCCTTCAAATCGAATCTCTTACTTTATGTTTTATTTTGTGCAAGTTTATCCTCTCTCTCATTTAAGTCATTTCATTATTTTGTATCTCTTTATTAACATATTCCCCGTTTCTTTTTCTCTTTATTTCTATCATCATGCACGTGGAATTTTAATACAACATGAAAACTTGGATGTGTTGAAGCAATGACACACTCTGTAGACACAATGCATGGTAGTGCACAAGGCAAGGCACACACCAACACTGTTGTACCAGATAGCACAGACCACAACCAGAAGCAAACAAGGAACTCATGCACAATGGCTACAACAGAGCTTCTGCCAAAAGCATCTTCAAGACAACCAATGAAAGAGCTCCAAGTGTCTAAGGTCTAGAATATCATTTTCAATCCTTGTGTAAATCTGAACTGATTCTTTGGATAGTTTTCTGATATAAATAGCACACAAATGTAATGAACGGTAGGTTGAAAAAAAATACAAGAATACAAAGGAAAATTTTCCTCTCTAGTTACGTCATTTCCTCAAGCACCTTGAGTGCATTGCAGTTTACTCCTTACGTGTTTTATCAGGATGGACATACAACTCTTGCATATTTTATACCCAACAAATATTAAACATAAATAGAAATGTATAAATGCATTAACAAGTTGGATGAAGAGTTCGACCCATAAGAATGATATTATATATTAGATTTAGTTTGGATATTACATTAAGAGCAATGCTACGTATAGTCAGGGAGAGCACAAGCGCCATACAGTTTCTTTGAAAAGGATTATGGTTCATTATTAAAAAAATTAATTTTTTCATGTGACTCTCATATTTATTCACATTTTTTTTTAAATTGATTGTGTAGTGCGCTTGCACAACTATGACTGTAACTATCATTTCTCTTACATTTGATGGTTTGGGTACCCTAAGATTATGATATATATGTTTATAACACAACCCAACTTTTAACTTTTTAATAACCAACTTTTATCAATTTGGACACCCTATTATACCTTCTATAAAAAAAAAATATAATAAAACCTTGAGAGTAATTGAAAATATAAAGAAAAATTATATTCATCATTCTCACACCACACATAATTTTTAATTTTTTGATTTTTTAATTTTTTTTCTAATTAAATATGTGGTGTATGTATAATGAGTAAAAGACTTCAATTAATTTAGGAAGAATAAAATCAAAATATTTAAAAATAAATCAAAATAAATGTGACGTGTGGGTGTACTGACAATGACCAGCAAATTGACAATGGAGTAGAAGCGATTATTTGGAGCATGGCCCTCCTCTTGGGCTTTGGGCTCAAAGACCATTCAAAGTGATTTATTGGTCCATTTTTAAAATTTTCCTCTTAGCTTGGTGGAACTCAATAGGACAGTTGTTGGGGATTTGCACCTCTTTATTTGTTATATTAAATATGAGAATTCCTACGGGCCGGTCCGTCCGAGGATCCTCAAAAAATAGCCCGCCAATTAAAGCATGACACGTAGACCATCCATCACAATTATTGTAAACCAGCACCGCGCCATATTGTAAATCAATTCCCTGCTGCAACGAATACCTGCGATCCCTCTGTTCTCATCCCCCAAACGGAACAACACGGAACGACACCCCCTCGGGTTGGGAACCAGTGCAGAAATGGAAGAAGTGAGGACCACGCGCCTCACCTTGGACCTCAGAGCAGCTTCCAACACATTGAGGGTGCCCTGCACAGCAGGCAGAACCAGTTCCTTCTCGGGATCCTTTGGGTCCTCCAGCGTGCAAGGCGAGGCAACGTGGAAGACACCCTTACACCCATCGACGGCCTTGCATACTGCATCCAGATCCAAGATGTCGGCCTCGTACACCACCAGGCGGTCTTTAGCGCCGGGAAGATCGAATAGGTGGGAAGGATCAGAGCCGGGGAAAATGGAGGCGTGGATGGAGGAGTAGCCCAAGTTGAGGAGGGTTTTGACCAGCCATGATCCAATGAACCCGTTGGCTCCGGTCACGCAAACTGCCTCCTGCCGCTTATTGTCAGCCATATTTTTTCTTGTTTCTTAGCTTTAATTCTGAATCTTTAATTTTTCAACCTGCAAATGCTCGGTTTGTGTTCGAAAATAAATAAAGCATGATTTCCGTTTTTCATTCAAAATCAAATTCTTTACACTTCACAACAGAATTCATAACAATCGGATGAGATATTTATTTAAAAATTATTATCTGAATCAAAACTTCATGCAAATCTGCAAGTCCGTGATTTGTGCGAAACATCTTGTCTTGGGAGAAATCTGAAATTGGGAGAAATCGGTGAAGGAGGAACTGGTCGGTAGTGGATGCTGGTGGCGGTGAACTGGTCGGCGATGGTTTTGGTAGTATGGGGAGTGGTCTGGACGCGAAGTGGTCTGGGGCCGAAATGAACTGCTTGAGCGCGAGGCAAAATCCGTTTGAAATTGAAAAGGAACTTTCTGAAGAAATGTAATCCCATGCGCACGAGTGTAGGAACGGTTTACTGAAAATGCTGAGGTGGCAACTTCTAAGTGGAGGGCTGCTTTTTAAAGAAAAGCGGATGGACCGCTCAGTAGCGTTTCTGATTAAATATATACTATTTTTTTAAGACTATTTTTTTTATTCAAATCCTCACCAAAGGCGGAGGAACACCTTCCTTACATCAGTATAACCAAATTAAACCCTAATGAAACCTGAGCAATATAACTCATAAACTAGTAAAATAAAGCGAGCACAAGGAAACAAAAGGCTTAATGACATAAATATGGTAAGCCTAAGTTATCCAGCTGAATGATGCCCCTCAAAAAACTTGTCAGTGATGCTTCACCCACAAAACTACATGTCAAACCTTCCTCACCTCTACGAGCCAAAAAATCTGCAGCTTGGTTTACTTTTCAAAACTAATGCCGAATTAAGAAATTGGTTTAAATATATACTACTTGCGATTATCTGTATACATTTTTTTTATATAGTAAAAGAAAGAGTAATGTGCATCCAGCATGAAGAGGAGGATTTGCCCTCCTCTCTCAATGGTGGCACAGTGTATAAAATGCAGAAATTTGTATGCTAGAGAATTTGAAATCTGCAGTGGCAACATTTGAATTCCAGGTTTTATTGTCTGCAACAAGAAATTCAAATCCTCATATTACAATTTTTAAACCTCTTTAAGTCCTTAGACCACTCCAAATTGTTTTAACAAGAAAGGAAAAAAAAAAAAAAGGCTCATAAGAACTTATAGAATAGGAGAGCAACTTCAAGCCAGTTAGGTGTGTAATTGCATTTTACACCAACAAATCACAAGCTGCCACATAGGGAACGCAATTTTCAGACAGCCTAAACTTGCGCATAGGTAATTTTTTTATTTTTATTTTTATCAGATCTTTCCCCCTTTCTCTCCCTCCCTCCCTCCCCCATCCCGTGACCTGGCTGCTCTCCCCCACCCTTCGTTGCTCTCTCTCTCTCCCTCTAGGAATTCATTTCAGCCAAAAATCGTGACCTGTAACTAAGAATCTTGCTACATTTTCTCTCCTTCGCTCCTTCGATTGTTGCTCTCCTCAAGGACCAAGAGAGCTGTGGCCATCAACGAGAGATTTGTGAGGGTATTGTCTGCGTTTCTATCTGATTTCATTGCCTTTAAATTTATGTTTGGATGTTGAGAAAAGTGCTGCCCTAAAAACAAGGAAAAAAAATTTATCTTCCAAACAGTCTAAAACAGATGAAGGGAAAAGAAGAATAGAAACCAAGCAAACGAAACTTAAAAATTAGCAAAGGAGCAGAGTCGTAACATGTTTCCCACGAACAAGACTACAAAGAGAAAACCAAAAAGGTGATATGTGCTTCACACAAAATTCGGGGGAGAAGGGAAGAAGAAATCTTGGGGAGGAGAAGAAGAAAGTTGGGGGAGAAGAGGAAAGAGAGAGAAAAGAGAGAGGGGGTTTACCTTGATGCATACCCCCACTGTAATTTCTACAAACAAACACCTGACCGGCTTTAAGGTTTTTCCATAGAATAATGCTAAGAAAAAAATTCCTAATAGACAAGATCTGCATTGGCCTTTTGTTAAAAGTGAGTCCCATTTAAAAATAATAAGTTATTTTTATGAAAATTTCTACAAGATAGAATCCATTTTTTTACAAAGATTTTCATTAAACTTATCTATTTGAGACTTGTACAAATCATTTATCGACATCTATTGTGGGAAAATATTCACAATTAGGTTGTCATCTCGATTTCACAAATATCCATTATACATCACTCTGTAGTCTGTAGAATCAATAAATTTAACAGAATAGAAACTGTTCGTGGAGGAAATAATCAAAGACAGAATAGGTTCAAACAGGTTCAGGATGTAGACAACGCAAATGGAGAGAACACCTGAAGAAACAAGTAGGAATTGAGTAAAACGCATTACTATTCAGGAGAAGAATATAATCCCGCCAACTCTGACGGACAGGCAAAGGCCAGTCTATAGCCAGTCCACCAAAGGAGCAACTACTAAGTAACGATATATTCAAGGCTTTTTTTTAAAAAAATAGTGAATCCACGAATCAAATGACCTTTATTTCTCTCCTTGCCTCCAGAAGCTCTCCAAATCCAAATTCATTTAATTTCTTTCTCTCAATTTTGACTAGATGTTATTAACTGCCCACTTCATTGCTCATGTTGTTTTCCACATTGAGACTGGCATCAATCTTTGGAGGACCAGAATGCCGCCTTGGCCTGGCTGGTGAGGGTGTGAATGAAAGCCGTTTCTTTGCAGGCCCGAAAGACCCCTTTTCTGGTGTCCCGTTCTTCTCTGCCACCAAAGGACTTTGCAATCTGGTTTTTGCTCTTGCGGACTTGGTGGGTACCATATAACTCGGAACTGCTAGAGAGCTTGCCAGACTCTCATCATCCCTCACTGATGACCCGGCAATACTATGCCTTCGGAACTGGCCAGACTGCAAACTAACCATGCTTTTAGAATCATCATCTGGAGCATATCCTCCACCTCCACCTGGACTTGCTGGTTTCACTTTTTTAGCTACTTTCGAGGGAGCTGGCCTTGGGGTTGAAGGGGACTGGAAGCTAGGGTGGCCTGTCTTTTGGCTGGCAGTTGGGGAATGATTATCAGAATTGAGCTGGTAGCAGGCAAAAGATTTGTAGATCACTCCACCAACAACGCTGTGGCTAGCACTCTTAACTGATGAGTGGTCATTGTATAGTTCTTTCTCTTTGGTGCTACGACTCTCCCATGGGCGGGCGGCCATCCATCTTTCCAACCAGCTCCAACCCCAGGTGGGATTGGTTGAATCCATAAACATTGGGTTTTCAGATCTT
The DNA here is from genome assembly GCA_011037825.1 of Carya cathayensis. NCBI lineage: Eukaryota > Viridiplantae > Streptophyta > Magnoliopsida > Fagales > Juglandaceae > Carya > Carya cathayensis. Next base: position 504,215 of record QGSO01000525.1, read on the forward strand.
GAACCATTCTTCCAAGCTTTCTGTTTAGTGGTTCATTCCAAGGTTAGACTCGGAGGTTGGTGCATTCAACATTCAGAGTACTTAATGCAAATGTGAGTCACTACCTCACTGGTAAGACAAATGAAATGCAAAAGCAGTGACGGGACCAGAAAATTTTCCAAAGGTGGGCCAAATCTATCTATGGTGAAAACAGTTAATAATTATCTAGATATCAAATGAAAAGACAATACATGTAACGTGTATATTCCAAGCCACGCATTCAGGTTGAAATGTCAACAAAAATGAAATTATGATTTGAAGTTTGTAGGTTGAAAGGTAATAAAAATAACAAAATATTGAATAAACTGAAACATATCTCTTACTTCTTATGAGAGTTTGAGATGTAAAATAAATAAAAAAAGTTGCGAAATTATATTATGTGGGAAAGGATTATCCTCAAATTATGAGAACCAAAAATGGTCAGACATGAAAAATCAAAGTGGGCTCATAAAAATTATAGGATATATTGGCAAGAGAAATGGATCACCTGATGAGAGAAAGCATATGCTAGTGCTCTCTCTCTCCTCATAGCAGCTTCATACTTGCTAAGAAGATTTGCTTCAATTCGTTCCTTTGACTGAAGGCTGTCATCCCATTCCTCCCCAATCTGTCATAACATCAAAACAAGTAAGATGCAGCGAGGAAAGTAGGAATGGAACTTAGCACTAAAAACTATAATTCCACACGCTTTTCTGGTGTTTTATGGAAAAATTTGAGCTGACTCTCACAGTATAACTCATGAAACATATTACTAGGCATGAGAGCAAAATAATTAAACCTGGCTGCCAGATTCTAGTCATCAACAGTGCCCCTAAGTCTTTTCAATAAAAATAGTATCCCATCATCCGGTGGCAAAAAATTAGACTATGAAACATTGCTATGTGATTAGCATGGTTTTATTAAATGCTACAGAATAAAAAAGAAACAACAGAGACCTGTAAGCTCTCAAGCTCTTTTGCTCGTTTATGTAGGAGTTGTTTCTGGAGAGCCTGATTCTCCTCTGACATCCTGATCCTCCTGGAACGGATCTGAGATTGCACACGAGCTAAAGTCTGCATGCATCTGAGGGTTTTTGCAGCTTGGCGTTTCACAACAGGCCCTTCCACCATTGATTTCAGCCTGACCAGCCCCCTTAAAGCCCGCAATGCCCTTCTTGCCTGAATACAATGAAATGCAAAATCCTTAAGAAAGCCACATTACTCAGCCCAAAATTTCCTGTAACACCTTGTAGCAGCCATTGATAACTTTAAACTTGAGCGATCTGTAAAGTAAATATAACTTCTAAAAGTAGCCGGTCAACTTGGCTTCTAATAAAAAAAGTTGCATCAATAACAGAGCGAAGAATAAAAATGAAAATAAATAAAAAGAACGTAGCATGCACCATATATCCTCGAAATGCTGTTTGAATCCTGATTACTGCCACTTCCTCCCTCAGTTTTCCTCCAAACTGAGTAACTGTAGCGAGTCGAACTACTTCAGCAGCTGCTTGAGCAGCAGCAACAGCAGCCTCAGCAGCCTCAGCAGTGGCGACTGCAACAGAGTAAGCATGCTGCCCCTGCTCATTCTCTCCATTTGTTAATTTCACCTCTTCGGGCTGAGCAAGAGGTGGCACTGTGGCAATCCCTGAAGAGGCAGAATTTGAATCCAATTGCTTTTGCTTCCCGAACCATTTCTTTTTCGCTTTACTAGATTTCTGGAAAACAGTCACTAAAACTATCAGAAACCCATTTAATCATTAAAAAAATCCAGGTACTCAAAAGATATAATGGATTTCTCCAAACCTGGTCAGTCTTCTCCTTGGACTCTGGGCTAAGAGCTTTCTTTACACTAGAAAACCAATTTCCCTTCCTTGCCATCTCCTTATCATTCCTCAATGTGATCCTTCATGAAGACGATTAGAAATTTAGAAGTTTCAAATTTAAAACGCTAATTGAATAACCATTTTGACAGTCACTTCAATAAATTTCCAAAACATAATGAATTTAATCTTCAACCACATAAGATAGAAGAGAAAAATGAAAATCCGGACGAGCACCTCTTAACAGGAGCAGCTCTAGGACTGAAGTTTCTGACAGAAATCCCGGAGGAAAAAAGAGGCCGCCCGGGGTGGAATGGGAGTGGCAGGGAGAGAAATTTCCAATGGTTAAGATTGAGAAGCCTTTATTATATTATTATATATAAAAAAAAACTAAATAATTTCATAATTTCTATGTCCTACATTGGGTTGAGCTCAATGGTTATTTTATCAGTGAGAATAACCGTAAATCTAAGATAGAAACTCACCCTTTGCCTTAATTTCCCCCTACATTTTCTCAGAAAAGAAAAAGAAAATTTCCCAAATTTAATATGTCTGTCTATATGGCAAATCTGCAAATGGCCAGCTTCTAGTTACAATGCTGCTAAGACCAAAGTTTATGGTTCAATTTTGTCACAATAGAACTGGCAACCCATCACAATAGAACTGGCAACCCATCAACAACTACATTGAATCTACAAACAATCATCAAGAAAAGAAATGAAAAACGCATAGCATCCCCAAATGAAGTAAATGTTATTTCTTTTTACTTCGGGAGTCCAAGAAAAGAGAAACAGGAAGTACCTGTAGACAAAGTGGTAGATCGAAGCTCTTCACTTGAACAGGTAGCCCTTCCTCTCTTTCTTCTCTCTACAAAACAAACAAAAAGAAAGGATCTTTCACTCGCACACCTCCCTCTCTCTGCGAATTCCTCTTCGTAAGGGAGAAAAAAATCAGATCTTGCCAAGAAGATTACAATGACGAGAGAATATGAGGAAGACCAGCTGGTTCCGCTTGGAGTGACCCCACTTCATTAAGAAACACCTCCGGTTTCTTGGTGAAGGAATCGCATGCTGCGAGTCTCCCAGACACCTCTCCCAGTTCTCCTTTCCTTTACCGCGTACTAAAAAACAGATTTTACTTCTCCCAACTACAACTCCAACCCTTCGGACCTCAGCAAACTTGTCTGCAAGGCTAAGAGATTCTCCGTTATTATACTTTGCCGCATCAGCGGCAAACGAAAAACAAAATACTTACCCCCGTATGTGAGACCTGTGAGTGGAGTTATTTATAAATATTAATGATTTGACAGGCTTAAGTGAGTTTTATAGAGTTTATATAATATAAAATTGTGTTTAAATGTAACGATGAGTTTAAATATAATTATTAAAAATTAAAAAGATTAGGAGTCTCACGTGTAATATATTGATTTGATAAAAAAAAATTATAGGTTCTAAGTATAAAGAAGTTTTATTTTTAAAATTGAGTGATATTTAGTAATTTAAAAGTTGTGTATTTAAATGTTAAGATTGTTCTAAAATAGAATCCACTTAAGATGAGCTGAGCTTATTCAATAATTCAAATGAAGCCTTACCTGTTTGGATATGGAACTCAACTCAATTCATCTCATCTTATCTTGTCTCATATCAACTCATCTCATTAATTATTATAATTTTATTAAATTTTTACATAAAATATAATAAATAATTTAACTTTTCCAAATCTTAAAATAACAATAATATTAAAAATTAATATTTTAACAGTATTTTATTCAATTTTTAATTTTCATTTCAACTTAACTTATCTCAACTCACTATTAAAACCACAACTAAATGATTCCAACTTGATTCATAAATATTCCGTCCAACTCCCAATTATTTAGAAAAATTCTACTCATCATCCATATACTACACATACCACACTTAATATTTTTTTTCTCTTACCAAATGTGTATTGTGTAGATGATAAGTAGAAGAATTCAACCAATTTAAAAAGAATAAAATAAAAAATAATTAAAAATAAAAATAAGTGTGATGTATACTACGTGAGAATGATAAATTACAAAACTCAATTATTTAATAAATAGCTTGTTTATAAAATTAATATCTGAATATTAAACAAAACGCATTCATATAAAGTTTATCTGGATCGATATATTGTTGAAAAATAAATGGATAAAATCGACGTACAAGTTTATTTATTTATTTTTTTCCTCACTTAAAAGTAATTTTATCCATTCATTTTTTGACACGATGTATCTAACAAAATTTTAATTGGATGTAAACCAAACTTAAATTTAACTTGACTTCGATTTTGGTTTATAAACAAGATTTGTATAAGCTTGATTCAGTTCATTTTAGAATTCATATTATATACTTTTATAGTTTATATATATATATATACACACTATAAACTTTACTTTTTGCAAGTTATATAATATGCAAAGTTATTTCATATATATTTTGTATATATGTTATTTGATCTATCATGACTTAAGGTTAAATATTAATATTATATACATATATGAAATAACTTTGCATATTATATAACTTAACATATATGAAATATGTATTAAAATGTTACTTACCTAACTTTCATCAATTAATTATAACTCCTATATCATGACTATAGAGCACCTATGAATATAGTAACACACTAACTAACATAATAACTTGTATATATAATTCTCATTTAGGCCTAACTTGGGTACTAATATGAGATGAGACTTATATAATTATTTCAATTTTTTTAAACTTTCACACAAAATATAATAAACAATTCAACTTTTTCAAATTAAAAAAAATATATATATTTAAATAATATTTTATTTAATTTTTAATTTTTAGCTTATCTCATCTTATCTCATTTATATAACTAAACGAGACTTTAAAGTATAGTTGATGCTATGATAACCAAACGTCAAATATCATCATCACTATGGTTTATAAATAGAATTACAATTGATTAATCTTGATGAATTAATTACAACACATTAATTGACATGACTAAAGATAATAGAATTGATAATTAATAAGAAATAATTGATAATTAATAACATTTCCTATTGTAGTTTTCTTACAACTTCTAAAGTGAGTTTCTAATTTAAAGAAATTCTCACAATTTATGATATTTTTCATAATTTAATGTCACATTATAGAATGGTTAAAAGATGATGATTACAAGATTGGATATTATTTTATTATGAGTAATATTATACACTACACTCACATTTTATCATCTCATTATGTAATATGTGACACATCTATTGCAATTAGATGATAAAAAATACTCAATAAAATAATGATAAATGTGTTACATCTTACATATATAATAGAATGAAAATAAAATAATAGTATAGTGTATAGAAATTTTATTTTATTATATATATGATTCTCCGCTAAAAATCTCAAATTTTGGTTCTCCTTGATCTCTAACTAAATACATAAAACAAATCTTGTTTTGAATTTTGTACTCTCAAATATCAAACAGCTGAGAAGTTATAAGGAATTATATTATTTTGAGCAATGAGGTTTTTCTTGTATATTAGGGGTCATTATCAATGTTGCCCATTGTTAATATATTATTGTACAAATGATGGTTAAAGAATTTATATAATTTTTTCTTTTTGAAAAATACATTTTCTGCTAAAACTGATCAGATGTTGACATTCTAAGGTTTATGATTAAATACAACAACTTTCTTTTATTATTTTTTGAACTCCCATTAGTTTTTTTTATATTATTCTATGATTAGGGATCGTTATAAATTTTTTATATTGTTAAGGCATTGTTTGTATAGTGAGATAGGACGAAATAGTTTTAGATGAAAGTTAAATAAAATATTATTTTTTAATATTATTATTATTTTAAGATTTGAGAAAATTGAATTGTTTATTATATTTTGTGTAAAAATTTAAGAAAGTTATAATAATAAGATGATATGAGATGAAATGAATCGTTTCTGTATCCAAGCGAAAAAATGATTCTTTTAGATTTTTTTTTTCACGAATTAGATGGGATTCGATTGTTTTTTTGAAAGAGTTGTTTGTAACATTTTGATGATGCACCTACTCATAAACCACATAATTAACTAATTGAATTAATGCTTCAAAATTTCTACTGTAAAAAAGAGTGCTGTTATCAATCTCACAACTACTGACCCATTATTGGAGTTAGGTGTGAATTTAAAATTTGGGCAATGATGCTGATTAAGTAATAATTAAGTAGTAGGTCGGCTTGCTTAGGGCCTAATTTAATTTGTTAGCAAAACCAAAACCTTTGATTCTTTATTAATTTCACTCAATTCATTAAAAATGTTTGGCAAGGTAGGTGCAGGTACCACAAATATAATTTCATCTGCTGGCAGTAGAGTGGAAGGTAACATTATTTCATCTAATTTAAACCATCTTTTAATACTTTCGTAAAAGATAGTTTCTTATCATGTAATGTTTCTCTTAAGGGTGGCAATTTTTGTTTGAGGAGCGCTAGAGTCACAAATGTAATCCTACAAATTAATCACGTGTTTTCAGGTGATCTATTGGATTTATTTTACAAAAAAAATTACTTTACAATATGTTAACTTTGTGCAATTTGATGAACTATATCTAGTTATATCAGTTTGTGAGATTACTTTTGTATGATTCTTTTATAGATAGAGTATTTCTCTTACTTAAATGGGCCAAAGTTCTCAAACTTGATTCGACTTGTTTAGATAATGGGGTGACATAAGACATCGTATAGTTTTTAATTCCTACCTTTAACTAATTACTAATTATGCTCCTCAAACTTGTAAAATTATTCATATCGAATTTTCTGAACATGTCATCTAGATCTCTTTTTTTTCTACGTATCCTATCAGACAACTGTCAATTAGCAATATATAATCAATATATAATGAAAATAATGTAATTAACTTATCCGGGCACCTCCATATATTTTTACGTCCTCATGTCTTATATATCATTTCTTTATCTAGCTAACTAGAAGTAGACATATTAATAAGAGTAATATTATATACAATTGTGAAGTGTGTAAGTACCGTATAGTCGTTTTAAAACATAGTAGGGTATAAGGTCATGTTATGAAGAAAGTAATTAGAATGCCTCTCCCTCCTCCTAGCTTAGCATAACAATCTTATGATCTTAGTGATAATATCACCCAGATGGAGGACCTCCTACACACAATGAGTTAGGATAGTGAAGTACTTATATTGTCAAAAAATGCCTTTTACAGTACATAACCATTCTAGAGAGAGATGGATCAGATGGAGTGGGATCAAGGACGGAGAGAGACAGATGGAAAGAGAAAACTTAATTTCTTCTCTTTTTCCAATTAATTAATTGACTTTATCATTGAAGGTTCCATTTTGGGTGCATAGCCAAGATCATAATTCCCATTTCTCTTTCAAGAAGGCACTCATTCCAGGGTTTAGGTGTTCATGATGATGGGTCAAGGTTCATTGGCCACTATATATATAGATCAAAGGTCCATTGAACGGGATACCAAATGAAAGCATTCACTGCTCATGTATTTTTAGCTGGATCAAGGCTCACCAGTTGCCACTACTGCATGGTCAAAAGCCCATCGTACAAGCAGCTCCTACCACATGTTTTAGAAGACAGAAGATCATCATAAAAGATCTAGTGAGAAAATCATTATATGATAAAGACTCGAGCAACTAACCTTATTACGAATATATATCGAAATTAGGAAGTTAAGAAATTAAGCTTTTGCAGGAGACAATAATGCATGTTCAAAGGGCGCCCGTCAAGGCAAAAATGGGAACTGCTTGTAACAGCAGTTGTCCCAACATGCAAGTACGTGCTCGATCGGATCTTAACAATCGTCATACGTACTAGTAGCAACACTCACATAATCATCATTGGAGCGAAACCTGCATGCATGCCAAACAAATTGCCAACAATGCCTCTTTGCACACTCATACGTCTCACATCGAGCCGATGGCCGCAAGTCTGATATTGGCAAGAAAATTTTCAAAGACCAACTTAGAGACACGGAAACCAAACTTGACAGTGTGATTATTGACACTTCACAAAAGGTGGCACAGCTTGTAGTTAGCTTCTTGGTTTCACAAAAGCTTCAGTTTTAAAAAGTTATTGTCATCTCTAAATTATTATTATTATTATTAGCCTTTATATATATTGAATGCTGAAGCACATGAACTGCATGTTATTCTTTAAGAAAAAAATCTGTTCCATTTGGTTCCAGTTAATATTACATTTTGGTATTGTATCTTTGCTCACAAAAATAAATAATACTGAATCTTGGGCTATAAGAATTTGGTGTTGACTTATAAGAAAAATCACAATGGTTCATTTTTAATCAATTTACACATATTTGCATTCCTTTTTAATTCTTGTTTACTACTATATTTAAAAACATCAAATATGACCTTTGAATATTCAATAAGAGATATTATTGCATAAAAGTATGCTTATCTTGCCAATCCAAAAAACAAAAATGACTGAACTTTCAATTTTAGTGGTAAATTGATAAAGTATTTACCACAAAAATGAGAACTCAAAAAGAAGAATGAGCAAGATAGGATGTTCCATTATGCCTGATGGGCATTGGATGATCACAATACAAGAATCATCGATTATTGATAATTTTTTTAGTGAGCTGTTATACTGGGAGCATGCTTGTGTAGCTCTATCATATGTAAAGACCAAAGAAAGAATGCGTCACACACTACAAGAAAGAGTATGTAGTTCATTGATGCATCCTAATCAATGCATATGATAGACTACCTTCAATCAAATACCGTGACTTAGGTTTGACCTGAATGAGGAAGTATTGAGGTAGATTAATTAGTTTTCCCCATGCTATATATCCATAACATTAGTAAAGCTTGGATCGATATCATGTGAGACAATCAAATTTAACATGTGAAAGAAGGCTTGACAATCTCCATGTTTGATGACCTTGCTGCCATTATATGGAGGAGCCGAATCATCTAGCATCAGCCGACGAACCTCATCTTTTGTTGGACCATTATCTGCTGGAGCCTCATCCTCAATATCATCACCATTGTCTATCCCTATAGGCGATGGCAATGAAGGGTATGCACCTACCTCATGGGAGATGTTGAGAAACTTAGCAATACTATCTGCTGAGAACGTAACATTGATTCCCCCAATTAAAAAAGAAGAAGAAGAAGAAGAAGAAGAAGTTGTCATCAGCCCCCATCTTTGATATAGCCTAATAGAACTCACCGGCCATAACTAGATAGGCCACCCCCTTATGCACACAGATCGGACCCCTCCCAATCGTGGATGATGGATGACAGACTCCTTCCTTCCCAAACAAAATTGTGAAAGAATATGAGCTCCTGTTCAACCAAACTGGGCCTTCTAGTATTACTACCCTTGTTGCTAGGTTGCCCCTCCTTTCCACACTTTCTTCCAACATATTCCATGAATTCACTGTTTAGAAAAAAAAAAACAATAATCATTTATAAATAGATCCAATAATTGAACACTGTAATTATGTTATATTGAGTTGCGTTTGAATAGAAACAAATACCTTTCAAACATAAATTTAACCTATTCGAACATAAAGGGATAACATTCGAACGGGATGAGTCCATTTGAACAGGTAGATATATAATTTGAGGGGCATCATCCTATTGATAGGAGATACCGTTTGAACTATTATTTTATCTATTCAAACTAAGTAAAACTATTCGTACGGTGCCTAATATGGGTTCGATCATTAACTTAACGTTTGAATAGGTTACAGTTATGTTTGACTAGTCATCTAATGATTTGTTTAATTCTTGCTGTTCAAATGGTTGTTTTACGTTCGAATTGAAAGAATTGCTATTTGGCAAAGACCATTCGAACATATTAAAATCCATTGTAATGAACAAACCTCAGACAGTTCGGATGGGTGGTCATATGTTCAAATTGATCTAATAACTGTTCGCCAGTCCAAACAGAGTTTAAACTATTCGAACTAATAAACGTTAGAGATTTCGAACTAGTTGTGTCAAGTTTGAATTGAAAGAATTTCCATTTGGCAAAAACCATTCGAAGAGATTGATATCCGTTCCAACACACAAACTTCAGAGCATTTGAATGGGTGGTCAAATGTTTGAACGCTAAGAATGGTTGTGTGGACTTTCAAACAACTTTGAAGCCGTTCAAGCGTACAAATCTTAGACAGTTCGAATGGAGTGTGTCACATTTGAACTGTCTAATGTGCTGTTTAGCAAAAAGCATTTGAACAGCATAAAAGCTGTTTGAACGAGCAAACCTCAACCATGAACAGCCATGGTTGAGTCAACTCAAAAGCAAATAACCCACCAACGATTCTTCAATTAAGAATCGTTGGTTTTGATCTGAAAAACTTCAAAGGGAGGGAGCCCACACCTCACTTAATCATTTTTATGGCCAAACACCGTGTGTGGCTGTCAAAAAACACAACAAATGGTTCGGATGGCATACAAAATCTCAAACCCCATTTTTAACACACAACCAACATTTTCAAGCCTATCTACTATGTAGAATGAATGGATGCAAATAGTTTTGTTAAATGGAAGTCTTAGGTCAGTCTCCAACAGAGATTGGTGGCAAATGGTGGTTTCGAACGAGGAGATTGAAGTAATAAAAGGTTCAATGCTTCTGGGTTATAGTTTAAAGAGGATTTATATTTCTGTTCAAACAATATATGTCCGTTTGAATGGTCGATTCATATTTCTGTCAAGGACTCAAGTATGTTCGTACATGTGTATAATAAGTCCGAACAAATAATTTGTAAATTAGAACAGAAAAAAGTGTGATTTTAAAAATTAAAAAAAAAAATCACCTTTCAAACATGAGTATAATATGTTCGAACAACTTATGCATGGAATAAATTTAATATAATCAGATTTGTGAATATAAAATACAATATATATTTAGTGATTCATGATTTTTATATTAAAAGATAAATTATATTAATAACTAAATACCACAAATCTTCTAAATTCAAGTTTGTTTTTTAATTACTTAACATTTGTGCATAGAACAACTTAATTAACAATTTAGTATAGTATACTATACCAAAAGAAAGTGAAAGGAAAGCATGATAAAGAAGAATGATTTAATTAAAATATTAAAGGCGTTCCTTGAAGCCGGTGAAGATTATGAATCTGACTCAAATGCATCTTCTAAGGCTTGAGTTGCTGAGATTCTAGTTGTTGATAATAACCCATACAACAACTTCTTTGGCCATGATTCTGAAGGCATGTGAAAACTTTTTGATGATTGATTCGCCAAAACAAACTGCCAAATATTTCAATAGACTACAGATTTCCTGACCCTACTTTCAGACACTCCTATTATGTTGCTTTTGAAAGAAGAAGACGAATCAGACTCCCATAATTTCAGCTAAAAAAGTCTATCATCTACCAGCACTGAAAGATATTTTGGCTCAATGAATAGTGAAAAAAGTCAATTTTATTGCTCACTATTCACTGTTTGACTATTTTAATATTTTGTAAAGACATTCCCTTGTTCTATAAAAGCGATACCTCATTTCAATTCAAGGCATAATGAAATAGAGCTGAAACTTGACTTCCTAAGAGCCTTACTATACTCTCTTGTGAAGCCTTCTCCACTCCTTTTCTCGCCTTCCATTACTTTACCTTGTAATTACTCTTGTGAGTAAGATTTTCAATAACAAAGAATTTGTTTCAATATTTGCATTACCTAATTTTCATCTACATTGTTTACTTGTATTATTTACTTTTATCTAGTTTGATTCCAGTTATCTGGTCCTCGAGTCACCTGGTCCTATTTATTTTTTATTTCATTGCTTCATTTCAGCACTTCATCTCTAGTTATCTTGTCCTCATTCCATTCTTCTTTATCATGCTTTCCTTCCGCTTTCTTTTAGTATCAAAGCCACTTGCTGGTTCTGGTTGCTAATAGATTGAATTTTTCTGCTCATCTTGTTTCTTGTGCAGCCTTCCATCACTTTGCTTTGTGCTTCTTAATTAATGTTCATGTTCTTTTTCTTGTTGGCACCACCCCGTTTGTAATTGACATCCTAAACCATCTGTAAAGCCCGTTTGAGTTGGGATAGCATGTAGGACAAGAATGGGTATGAGGTTGGACCAAGGGTATGTGTTACGAAATGCAACAGAAAGATGAGTAAGGGCAGGGTTAATAAGTGCTAAGTTTTGTTTTGGTTGTTTCCACAATGAATAGGATGTTTAGGTCTAATTCATTTATGAGTTTTAGGTCTAGTATACTGCCTGATATTATTAATGAGGAAGACTTTTTGTTGAAGAAACTGATTTTTGTTGATTTCAATCATTGGAGTATTCCAAAGATTAATGCCAAATCTATTTACAAAACTAGTTCAGTCTACTTTCAAGTCAAAACTTAATGTTAAAACTATTAAACAAACCTGTGCTATTTTAAAAACACATGAAAAATGTTGCCTGTTTAATAGAAAATCAATTCAAGATTTCCTGGTGAAAGGTTATAAATTTTTGCACGTTGGTTCTGTTCAAGTTACTGTTAAACTTCTAACGAGGAGAGGCATTAATGTTTTGGTACTTCTTTGTCTAAGAGATGCTAGATTCAAAAAACTTAAAACCATTATACTTGGAATGATTCAATCTTCTTTATTTAGTAGTCCTGTCCACTTTAACTGTTTTCCTGATTTAACTCTTGCTTTAGATGATCCAAATATTTCAAAAGTTTTGACTTTGAATATTTTGACCTTTGGTTATGATGTGGAAGAAGGAAGCAAACCTCTTGCCATAGTTTATCACCTATTGCCATAGTTTATCGTATTTACTACAGAGTTTCAAAGACTAATTTAAATCCTAAAGCTATTTTAAAATCTTCAGAAAATAAGACTCTGTTAATTCAGAGTTATACTCTTGATGCAAATTTCCAAGTTCCCAAAATGATTTATTCGAAAGATATATTGCTCTTTCCAATGAATGGACCTTAGAACATGAAGTTTTCCCTACTAAGGTCTTAGTTGATGAGATTAATCTTAATTATATTCAGCAATATCTTGATAGTACTGTTAAAACTAGTTTTGATCAACCTCTAGTTATCAATGAAAGAAGAGATTCTTTCACTGGAGCTAGATTTTCTTTTACTTCCGAAACCTCACAAAAAATTTCTGGAGGATTTTGTTAAGACAGTTAAACATGTCAACCCTGATTTAAAACTGAAAGGAGTCTCTACCTCCTCTCAGGTCACTTCTACTTATTACACCACTAAGGATGTTGAAACATCCAAGGAAAAATCCATAAAGGAAGAAGCTAAAAACCAAGAAGAAGATGCTTCATTTTTATCCCTTATAGCTTCAGATACGGTTACTCACATTGCACCTATTTATCATAGCCAGCTTATTGTGATAAATAGAGCTTTTGAAATTGATTTAATTTCCTTATTCAATGAATACAATTCTATTGAAAATTGTGATAAGAGAAAAACTTATCATGCTACTTTTTCTAGTTATGAAAAATTATGTGTTATAAGAACATGGAAAGAAAAAATACATATACTTCAAAAGCATATACTTTTATTTGATTTTCTTGAAAATTACTATAGTTCAAACCATAGTTTAAATGTTGTTAAAACTAATTTTGTCAAAGACAAAGACAAGGCTATGGTTAAATCTAGCCACTCTTCTTTGGAGACAATTATTATATCTCACTTTGGAGGGCAAATAAAAGCCTCTCCAATTAAAGTTTCTGATGCTAGTTTAGATGTTACCATATATACGGAGACAAAGAAAATCATTTAACAAAATAATTTTATTAACTAAAGTCTCTATATTATTGGTCAACAATTGGACTGTATTGAAGACAAAGTAGAGAAACCTCTTTTGACTTCATCTTCAAATATTTTAAAACCTATTGAAAACCTTTGATCTTTTTACCAGATAATAGGCCAAATACTGATTTCAAAACTAAATAGGCTAAAACTCTTGATAAAATTGATTAGATGCTTCAAGATATTAAAAAAACTCTACCAGTGCTTTAAACAACAATAGTAAGGATGATTTCTCTTTACCAACTACTGATGAATCGTCTGAGAGTGATTCTTCTGCTATTAAAGATCTTGTTTTGCTTTAAAAGAATTTTCAAGATATTGATTTACAAAAGAAACCTGAAATTGCTAGATTTTCTTCAAAAGGACCCAAACCAATAAGTCAATTGGTATTCCAGGCCAACTCCTCCAGATTTATAGTTTGAAGCAAGGATTTTTCAAACCCAATTTTCTGTTTCAATAGAAAAATTCTATGAATGGAATATTGATGGACTCTTTGAACAAGAGATCCTTAATACTATGAGTAAAATGTCTAGGGTTGCAAATGCTTATACTAATAATGATCACAAACAACTTGAGATTGTTAAAATTTTATCTCTTGATTTTTCTAGTATGCTTTGACACTAGTGGGACAAACATCTCACTAATGAAGTAAAAGAAACCATTCAGAATATTGTTCAACATGATGATGAAGGGTTACCTATTTTTGATGAAACCATATGAATGAGAATTCCTGATGGTGTTAATACTTTGATTTATACTATTATTAAACATTTTGTTGGAACTCCTTCCAACATTATTAGTGATTATTTGAATAATTTGAGATGCCATCAAATGTCTGATTATAGATGGTACCAAGATATTTTTATGTCCACAGTCATGCTTAGAGGCAATAGTCATAAGCCCTACTAGAAAGAAAAATTTATTGATGGTCTACCTCATTTATTTGCTCACAAGGTTAATGATGAACTTACTGATATCTTGGGACTTCTTAATTATGATAATTACACTTATGGTGATATTATCAGTACAATTAAAAAGCTTGGTATTAGTATGTATAATGATCAAAGAATATTTCGTCAACAGATGAAGAATAGTAAGAAAGCCAAATATGAAATGGGTAATTTTTGTGAACAATTTAACCTTCCTCCTATTTCTTTATCTAGACAAAAACATATTTCAAAAAAAATATTTTAAAACTCCTAAAGAAAAAATGAGAAAGAACCATGATAATTTTTATAAAAACCTTCAAGATTTTATAAGAAAAAACATTTGGATCAACATTGCTTTGGCTATTTCAACTTCTTATAACCCGTATGCTAAACCTATTTCTATGTTTAAGCTTACCTAATATTTTCCTACTTCAAAGATAGATTATATTAAAAAGACATATTTTCAAAACCTGTTTTACATTGAACCACACCGATCCATGTATACAGATCCATTCAAAATTGCTTCTACTTATTTTCCCTCCAATTTCCATTGGATTCCTGAAAGTTCAAGAAAAAATCTCCAATTTTACTTTGAGATTTTGACAAAATCTCTTACTATTAAACCTATTTTCGACAAAACTGATAAAACCAAGATTATTTTCCACAATGTTTATATTCTAAAAGTGATTACTGAAGAAGAATGGGGAACCCATCCTTATACTTTAAAAAAATTACCACAATCAAATATAGTTTACTGTTACTTTGACTATATTGACATTTGGTTTAAATTCACAATATTTCAAACCACAAACCAATCACATTCTTGGTTTTTCAATTTTGACAAGAAATTCAACCGTATTCTTCCACTTTGGTATCAACATTGGTAGAACCAATTTGGTCTTATTTCCAAAATCTTTCTTGAAAGATTTCAAATAGCTATAAAATATTTCTCCTTTATGGCCCTCCCAAAGATGGACAACCATAATTCAAAATTTCCCTCCTTACTCCATTTTTGCAAAAGATATAAGGTTCATTGGATCTTAAAATGGAGTTACGAAAAGAATGGTGACATTTTACTCATACACTATTTTGTCAAATGATGGGATAAATTTGCCTACACAGAAGACATTATTTTCTCTATAGCTAGAGATTGCCTCAAACTGCTCCAGATATTCAAAGCCTGAAGGAGTTTCCTACTGTTAAGACACATGCTTTGCCTGAATATCCACTTGCTCAAGTCATTACTTCAAATACTCCAGAGAAATCATCTCCTATACTATACTATACTATACTATACTAACATACTATACTAACTATACTATACTATTGAGAAACATATCTGCGAGAATATATTAGGCACTTTGATGTCATTAGAAGGTAAAACCAAAGATATTCCATTGACCTTGAAGGGGGTTGCAAGAGGATGTTTCAGGTCTTTGGCACCTAGATGAGTTGACAGCATACCTCATAATTGTCAAACAAAGGGAGGATGAAAGTAAGAAAGTATACATGTCCAAATTCAATAAAGAGCGTATTATGATGGATGACCAGGATAAAAAAATCATGTTAACGGTATTCTTGGGAGGCGTATGGCCTTGGAATCAGTTCATTGTGAAGTTGGCAAGGAGAACCCCCATCACATTGCGGGAATTCATGGACCATGTCGATGGCTTTATCAAAGCTGAAAACACACTCTGAGCCCTGACCGAGCCCAGAAGGACAAAATTGGAATAGGCAGATAGAAAGGCCAAGGTGCTGAGCAAAGCCAAGGCCACCAAGAAAACCAGGGGGCCAATATGACAGGAGGCAGGATGAGGCACCCCCCAAGAGGCCTAGGACCTCGATATGATGGGTCACACAGTCTATACAGGGGAAGGCAGACCAACTACACGGGAAGCTGACAACTAGAATAGAGGTCGCTGCTACTGCACCTACCACTAGAAGACATCTCACAACATTGTAGACTACATCTCCCTTAGAGTAGGTTGGGAAGTGTCAGAGTACCACATCTTTAGCACCACACAGATTGGAGAGGGGAGCGGGAACAGAGCCGAGGAAGGTTTGACAATCCTAGAAGGAGCGAAAGTCGGAGGAGGCACTGGGTGGAGCTAGAGCCTTCATAGAACTGCCCCTGGATGCCACCTCGCAAAGGTGGCCCCCTAGGTAAGATTAGAACCATCATACGGGGTTTGCCAATGGGGGCCCGACCTCATCCAATAGGAAAGCACATGCCAGGAAGGCGCGGCATGAGGAAGTATACTCAGTCGATCACTGCCCCACCAAATAAAGAAGAATTGCGACTGCACTGGTTATCTCCTTCGGGGAAGCTGATGAAGAACCCCACAGTGACGCCCTAGTAGTGACCATGCAAGAGGATAACTTCACAACCAGGAGGATCATCATCGACAATGGTAGTTCTATGAACATTATCTTCTGATATGCCTTCACTTGGATTGGGGATTGATCCTGCTCGCTTACGGCAAGCGCACATGCCATTGAAAGGGTTTTCGGGTGACATGGTTTAGCTAGTTGGAACCAACACCTTGCCCGGCAAGGCCCCTCACACAACCTTCACAATGGCCAACTTCATAGTGGTGAAGGCCCTTTCATTATACAATACAATACTGGAGCAGCCCACCCTCAATAGCCAGAAGGTTGTAACTTCAACAACTACCATATGAAAGTGAAGTTCCCAACAACCACGGGAGTGGGAGAAATCCAAGGCGAGCGGTTGTTAGCACGCAAGTGCTATATGAAGTAGCTGAAGCCGGTGAAGGGGGAGGTCCACATGGTAGAAGTCTTGGGTGGCGACAACATCTTGCCACCTCCCCTTGAGTTTGCCATAGGAAAAGAAGAGGCCAAGGATGAGCAAGCCCTTCAAAAAGTGGAGCCAAACAAGCCACTTGAGTCGACTCCCTTGGACCCAAGTTGCCCCGAGGCCATGGTCAAAATCAATAGCAGAATGGGACCTGATATGCTGCAAGCTATGAATTAGCTCCTCACAGAGCACCAAGATGTGTTTGCCTAGGCCACAATGACATGCTTGGGATTGGTCCTGACATAATCCAACACCACCTGTGCATGGACCCTAAGGCCAAGATGGTTAGGCATAAGCTTCGGAGTTTCAACGCCGCCATTACAGAAGAAGTCAACTACCTTTTATCGATAGAGTTCATACGAGAGGTACACTGTGACAACCTAGACTTAGCCAAGTCCTCGCATGATTAGAAACCTAAAAACCCTAACACATCATTTATGACAAATGAGCACCAGATTTTGACACTTGTTATACATGAAGAAGGGTAGGAGGATTTTCTAGAAGAAAGCAATCATGGGGCGTCTAGGGAAGACAAAAATCAGTTGGCCAATGTACCCACTCACCAACCACCCATGTTTTTCATGCCATTGGTCAAAGCTATATGAGTTCCAAGAAGATTTGCATGGGAATGTGGCATATGGGGAAGCTCAAGAGATTAGGGTTTCAGCCAAAGAGGGGTTCACCAAGAGATTAGGGCACATTCCACCAAGAGATTAGGGTTTCTGCCAAAGAGGGGTTCACGCCTACCTAAAAGGTTCCAACCACTTTTTTATGAAGTATCGTTCATGAAAGTGACTTTCTAGAAGATGGATATGATTAGAATTGAAAGAGGCGCATGAGATAAAACAAAACCCTAGTCTTTAGATTTTGGCCACTACACCACTCGCCTTCAGACACACCACATGTCACTCACTTAGGATTTCTAGAAGGATGTTCAAGGGGAAGTGGGAAAGATGCCTAGAAAATGTTCACCACACGCCACCCCAAGTATATAGAGAAGAGGAAAAATCTTGTGGGAAATTAAGATGGGTGGCCAACCAACACACATGCACACACACCCTTGCCAAGTGGTAAGCATGCATACGCCCACTCTCCCAAGGATGATTAGGGTTTAGTGAAAAGACCCTTAAGTCCTAAAGGTTCATTGAACTTGGACATAGAGGAGGGACCCAAAGAGGCATTAGGTTTTTAGTTTTTGGAGCCCAACAAGGGACCCAAAGAGGCATTAGGTTTTCAATTTTTAGAGCCCAACACGCCACTTGCCAAGAGACCTTTGAGCTAAGGAAAACAAAGATATGGGAAGATGAAGAGGGGATTCGGCCAAATGATGGGGGCATGCCACTTGGTGCCCATGCTTGAATTTCATCCATTTTCAGGGTGAAGTCTGAGAGGAAACCGAAGGGGGCATATAAAAGGATAGAGTCCGACAGTTTGAAGGCCTTTTGGATGCCAATTGTTCATGCTTTGCAATCTCTTCACCTCCCACATGCCCAAATCCACTTTCTCTCCATTTTCTCTTCAAACAAACACCATTTATCACTCTCTCTTCTTAGTCACAAGCAAGGAAGAAGGATACAACCACATTCATAAGGAACATGTCACATGGTACCATTATAATCGTCACTACTCACAAGTCACACACACACACACACACACACACACACACACACACACACAAGGGTGATGGGGTCACTAGGGTTTCGGATCCAAGAAAGACGACCATCATCTCTCCCAAGTGTTCAACATTTATTTTGAGAGAATTTCTTGAGGGAAAACTAGGGTTTTCCAAGAGGGGAAGCCAAAATTAGGAGAAGAGATTCCCACCTCGTTTCTTAGGAATCTCAGCCACCTTGCACAACACGTAGCTCACCATGCACTCATACACAAGCTTAAGACCTTGTTGAGGTCAAGGGGAAAAACATGACCACCCTTAACCAAGGATCTCTAAGCCGAATTCTTGGAGTGTCACCATGAGCAAAACAAAGCCCTAACATGACCACCCACGTTGGATTTAGGTTACATCTTCTTATTTCTAATATTTTGAACAAACACCTTTTACAGCTTGCTTGATCACGTTTCACTGCTTTGGACCTTTGTAAGTAGACTCTCAGCCTGCTTTAGATAATATTTGTATATGTCGTGTAAACTTTGCATTCTCATTATGCTATTATATGAACTAATTGATTGATTAAAATCTCTCGCTATGTGATGCCTTGTAATTGGATTTGCATGATGTTCTTGCTAGGTTTATTTGTTCATGATGCTTCGGGTATGCTGAGAGATATTAGCTTGAGTTGCTTGTTATAATATGTTTGTGTAAGCGTCAAATGATTCGGCCATGCATATGTAGTTGGGTTTAATATATTTCTCTTTTATTTTGGCATGTCTCGAATGCTATTGCCTATATTTGTGAACTGAGTATTCAAATGTCCTAATATTTTCAAGCCGTAACATGAAATGTTCAATGTTGTATCACATGGTTATATGATTATTAGCATTTACATGTCCACATGATGCATTAAAAGAGAAGTGTCACAAGTTTCATGTCACGTGCATTTGGGTTGTGTACTATTTTAAAATAAAAGAGTATTTACATGTTTTATCACAACCCCAAATACTAGGATGGAAGAATGTCTTGGCAGAACTCCTATATCCACTCTGGAGTGCATAAATTGGAGTGATAGCCCCTCGGACAATGAAGTACCCTCAGTAGACCTTGAATGGATCTTTGTGGATACCATATCAAAGTGAGGTAGCACCTAAAGCTAGTGGTGTCACATGTGTGATATACGGTGACGGTAAAATGGCAAACTACCGCATAGTAAGGACTATGACATAGTCACCATGTTCAAGTGGGCCGTTGGATGATGCAGTAACTAACGGGAAACTAATGATGCATAGGGAGCTATGAGGTATCCAAATTACATGTTACAAGAAGTGAATAAGGCAATGAGTTAAATATGTGTTATATGTAACTATAAATTTGCCAAAGAGAAAGATGTTTTATTGAAAGGTCAAGAGATCAAAGTTACATGTTTTTAAAAATTCAAATTGCATGAACTAAGTTTTGTGTCAAGTACATGTCCATGCTTCATTTCATGGTTTGCCTTTATATGCCTATATTATTTGTGGTATGTTGTTTGTTTACTTACTGAGATTTCTCAAAATCTCATCGTAATAGTTTCCACTACCATTCCCAATTTAGAATGGTAGAAGTTGTTATAGGATAAGAGACCGGATATGGGAAAATGCAAAAGACCAGCACCCCTGATAGTCAAAGAGACACCGAAGAGCTCTGAATGCCCGTTAGAGCCATCCTTAGTGGAGGCTAGAAGCTACTGATCAATTTATAACCAAAGTGCTATAACTCTTTGAGGAGTTGAGAAAATAATCAACGAGGATAAGGCTAGAGAAAACCTTGTAGGATTTTGAGATGGATCCTAAAATTTGTAGTTAAAAAAGGGAATGGTTTGAGTTGTTATCTTTTGGACTCTCTTGTATATTGGGATGTTCTAACAATGAAATATTTTTGTGATATTTAGTTTTTATGGTACTACGATATTTGGAAAAATTGCTTAAAATCTTATTTAGATTTACATGAATTTCTACTGCAATTTATTGCATACTACTAGAATTACAATAGGTGCATCACATCTTAACTATCATGTGTGGGGATATGTAACCTTGAGTTACATGTCCCGACGCTTCAATCATTGTCCAATCCCAAGCTGGGGTTGGGGGTGTCACACATGTTACCTGGACTGGCTATCCAATGTTGTTCTGGTGAAGAAGGCCAACATCAAATGGAGAATGTGTGTTGACTTCACAAATCTGAACAAAACTTGCCCAAAAGACAGTTTCCCTCTTCCCTGGATCGACTTAATAGTGGACTCCACCCTAGGCCACTGATTTTTGAGCTTTATGCATGCTTACTCAAGGTACAACCAAATCCACGTGAACCACAACAACGAGGAGAAAATGCCATTCATTACGTACAGGGGGTTATACTACTACACGACCATGCCTTTCGGCCTATAAAATGCATGGCCACTTATCAATAATCGGTCAACCGCATGTTCAAGGAACAGATAGGATGAAACATGGAGGTCTATGTGGACGAGCTGCTTGTTAAGAGTATAACTCCTGAACAACACTTATCCGACCTACGTGAGGCCTTTGCGGTGCTACGAAAGTACCAAATGAAGTTTAACCCGACAAAATGTGCATTCGGCATCGAGTTTGGGAAGTTTCTGGGCTTCAAGGTTTTTGAGTGAGAAATAGAGGCCAACCTAGAGAAGGTGGAGGTCATACTCAACATGACCCCACCTCGAAACATACCTATGTACAGAGACACGTAAGCTTGGTGGTTGCCCTAAATCAATTTGTGTCCAAGTTAATGGACAAGTGCCTACCGTTTTTCAATGTGTTATGGAATGTTCAGACTTGGGACAACAAGTATAACCAGGCATTCAAGACCTTTAAACGGTACCTCACCAGGAAAAGCCTTGAACTTGTATATGTTTGTTTCCTCGCACGCAGTCTCAGACTCTCAGCGACTTTGGTATGGGACTTAAAGGGCTCCTAGAAGCCTAGAAGCCAAAATACTACCCCAGCCATGCTTTTCTAGGAGTAGAGGCGAGATACCCTCGCATAGACCAACTTGCCTTTGCCCTAGTAATGATTACCGGCTAGCTTAGACCATACTTCTAGGCACACCTGATAAGGGTTTTAACTGAAGCCCCTCTGAAAAAGATCTTGTAGTGGCTAGATGTCTTAGGCCGGTTGATGAACTGGGCGATAGAGTTGAGCAAATGTGACATCGAATACATCCCTAGAAATGTTGTCAAAGGGCAAGTGCTGGCAGACTTTGTCGTAAAGTTCAACGGCTTCCCAGAAGAGGTCCAAAATGCACCTCTCGTGAAACCTTAGCTAGTCTTTGTTAATGGCTCATCCTACCGGGCTAGAGGGGGAATGAGTGTTCATATTATTACAAACATTAAAGAAGAGAACAACTACGCCATCAGACTGGCACTTAGAGCCATTAATAATGAAGCATAGTATGAAGCACTACTAGCTGGGTTACCAATCGCCAAGTCACTAGGTGTCGATGAAGTAGAAGTAAGAGCTGACTCCCAAGTAATCATCAACCAAGTACGGGGGGAGTTCACCACAAAAGGCGAGAAGCTGAAGAAATATTTGATGTTGGTAGGAAAAGATGCAGCCACGTCCGATATTTCCAAATCCAGCAAGTGCCTAGGGAAGAGAACCAGAAGGCTGACAGGTTGGCATGAGCCACGTCCAGGTAGGAAAATGCCCCTCTATTAGAGTTGACGGTGATAAGAACAATAGATGCACCTACGGTAGGGGTTGAGATCTCAGAGGTGAGGTCAAGAGCTCCAGAATGGGAAATGAAGATAATCAGATACCTAGATGCCAATGAGCTACCCAACGAGAAGTGGGAAGTGAGGAAGGTTAAGAACAGGGCAACACACTTCACCCTTATGGATGGATTTTTGTATTGGTGGGGTTACTTCACACCTCTACTAAGAAGCATTTTGCCTAAAGAGGCACAGTATATCCTAGCAGAGATACACAAAGAAGTGTGTAGCTAGCACTCAGGCGAGAAAGCACTGGCATGAAAGGTAGTGAGGGTGGGATACAACTGGCCATAAGCTTTCAAAGATATGGAAGAGTTTGTCTGAAAATGCCAAATGTTACAGGAGTACGCCTAATACCTCACTACTAGCTGAAAAAGTTGATGTCAATCATGTCACCATGACCCTTCATGCTATGGGGAGTTGAGTTAGTCTACCCCTACCTCCAGGTGAAGGAGGTGTGAAGTTTGTAGTCGCTGCTTTCAACTATTTCACCAAATGGGTGGAGGTCGAAGCTCTAGCAACATCACCCAATTCCTGTGGAAGGCAATAATGTGTTGATTTGGCATCCCACGTTACATAATCTCAGACAACGGGAGGTAGTTCTACTCAAATCACTACATCGACTGGTGTAGAGACTTGGTAATCAAATTCTGATACTCTTCCTTGGGACACCTGCAGGCCAACGAACAAGTTAAGGCAACCAACAAAACACTGCTTGTGATACTGAAGAAGAGGCTTGATGAGAGGAAATGGGCTTGGGCAGAGGAATTCCACGAGGTGCTATGGGCCTATTAAACAATAGTTAAAACTCCGATTAGGGAGACCCCCTTCACCCTTACCTATGGACATGAGGTAGTGGTCCAGTCGAAATAGGGATGCCCACCTACATGATCCACCATTTCAACCGAGACTCTAATGACGAGAGACTAGAAGAACAACTTGACCTGCAGAAGGAGAAAAGACAAGAGGCCTACAAGAGAAAGATCGAGTAATACTTTAACAAGAGAATCAGGTCGAGAACCTTCAAGGTTGGCGACTAGTGCTGAGACAGACATGAACGACTACTTGAGAAGAAGGAAAGCTAGGGCGACGATGTGAAGGTTTGTATGTCGTCATTGCCAATAACAGCCCGGGCTCCTACCGACTTCTAGACACCAAAGGGAATGAACTACCACACCCATGGAATGCAGAACACTTATGGAAGTTCTTTTGTTAAATATTTAAACGTATATATGGATGATAAATGAAGTTATATTTTTCTTAGAACTATGTTTTGTCTCACAAGTTTACTTACCTCCCCGTGAGGCTCAAAGAGGAAAATCCAATCCCAGGCTGCCTGGCCTCTTTCATGGCAAAGCTCAGGTCTAGCCCTTGGCTGCCGACACTTATCTTCCATGCAGAGTCAGTAGGTGGATCTAGCCTCAGACAACCTGACCTCTCTCACGGTGAAGCGTGGGTCCAAACCCTTGGCTGCCGGAAAACTTACCTTCCTATGGAGAGTCAACAGGTGGTCCAGCCTTAGACTACCCAACTTCCATTATGGCAAAGTGTGGGTTTAGCCCCTTGGCTGCCCGACTACTTACCTCCCTGGGAGGCTCAAAGAGGTAGGTCCAGTCTCTAAGCTACACGACCTCTCTTAATGCAACGCGTGGGTCTAGCCTTTAGTTGCCTGACAACTTACCTTCCAATGGAGAGTTAACACACAGGTCCATCCTTAGACTGCCTGACCTCCCTAATGTCAAAGTGTGGGTCCATCCCTTGACTGCCTGACTACTTACCTCCCAATGAGGCTCAAAAAGGCGAGTCCAATCTCCAAGCCGCCTGATCTCTCTCATATCGAAGCATGGGTCAAGCCTTTGGCTTTCGGACAACTTACCTTCCAATGGAGAGTCAACAGGCAGGTTTAACTTGGCATTGCCTGGCCTCCTTCACAGCGAAGCACAAGTTTAGCCCCTTGGCTGCCTGACTACTTACCTCCCCATGAGGATCCAACATGTGGGTCCAGTCTCCAAGCTACCCGACCTCTCTCATGGCAGAGCACTGGTATACTCCTTGGTTGCCTAACAACTTACCTTGTTGTGCAGAGTCAACATATGTGTCCAACCTCAAACTGCCCCACCTCACTCACAGCAAAGCAATGGTCTAGCCCCTTGACTGCCTGACTACTTATCTCTATGTGAGGCTCATAGAGGTAGGTTCACTCTCCAAGCTGCCTGACCTCTCTCACTGCAGAGCACAAGTCCAACCTTTGGCAACCCGACAACTTACTTTCCAATGGAGGGCCAAAAGGCAGGTCCAGCCTCAGATTGCTCGACCTCCCTCATGGTGAAGCTCGGGTCTAGCCCTCTTGCTACTCGACTACTTACCCCTTCGTAAGGCTCAAAGAGATAGGTGCAGCTCTAAACTACCTAACCTCTTTAATGGGTTGAGCATAGGTCCAGCTCTTGGCTTCCCAACAACTTACCTTCCCATAGAGAGTCAACAGGCAGGTCTAGGCTCACAACGGAGCACAGGTCTAGCCTCATGGAGGAGCATGGGTCCAACCCTTGGATGCCAACAACTTGTATTTTAGTGAAGAGTCAACAGGCAGGTCCAGTCTTAAACTGCCCAATCTCCCTTACTTCGGTGCGTGGGTCCAGCCCCCTAGTTGCCCGACTACTTACCTCTTCATGGGGCTTAAAGAGGAAGGTCCAACCTTTGGCCACCTAACAACTTACCTTCTCTCAGAGAGTCAACAAGCGAGTCAAGCCTCAGACTACTCGACCTATCTCACAGTGAAGCTTGGGTCCAACCCACTGGATGCTTGAAAACTTACCTTCTCGTGGTGAGTCAGTAGGCGGGTCCAACCTTAGACTGCCCAACCTTCCTCACGGTGAAGCTCAGGTCCAGCTCCCTGGCTGCCCAACTACTTACCTACCCGTGAGGCTCAAAGTGGAGGGTCTAGTCTCTAGATTGCCCAACCTCTCTCATGGAGGAGGGTGGGTCCAGCCCTTGGCTACCCAACAACTTACCTTCCCACAGAGTCTCAACAGGCAAGTTCAGCTTGAGATTGCCCAACCTCCCACACGGTGAAGTGTGGGTCTAGCCCCCTGGCTACCTGACTACTTACCTCCCCATGAGGCTACAAGAGGAGGTTGCAGTCTTCAGGCTGCCCGACACCTTACCTTCCCGTGGAGAATCAAGAGGTTGGTCCAGCATCAGGCCTCAGGTCGTCAATGATGGCGTCATAGGCAGCCAACTAACGTTTCTCTATGGCTAGCTTAGCTATCAATTCCTCATCTCGCTTCTTCTTTTCAAGAGTTGTGGCCTACGCCAAGAAAAACTCGACTTCTAGGTCCCTCACTTTTTTGGTCTTGGACTCAAGTTGGGACGACGTCTTTTTCTTGAAGGAGTCAAAGAGGGACATGTAGTTGTTGTTGAGCCAATTGTATGATTGAGTGTCGGAGTCATGCTACTTTTTTAGCTTTAAGTTCATCTCTTGAAGCTCTTAGGCTGCCTCCTTCAGCTTATCAAACTCCTTTGCTTGATGACCCAATAATTCTTGGACTCCTTGGGGGTGGGCTCTAAGAGAGCCCCATAGAAATGCAGCCCGAGCTCCTCCTTA
Source organism: Carya cathayensis (assembly GCA_011037825.1). Lineage (NCBI taxonomy): Eukaryota > Viridiplantae > Streptophyta > Magnoliopsida > Fagales > Juglandaceae > Carya > Carya cathayensis. The sequence goes on from QGSO01000525.1 coordinate 530,584, forward strand.
GCCCAGGTGAGAGCCACAGTCCTCTCCCCGTTGCCCGGCGAGGTAGGAGAAGAAATGGCTTGAGAGATTAGTGGGGGGATTGCAGGCTAGGGAACTTTAGCCATCTTGGACATGACCTGAACCCCCTAGGATGAGCCCGCAGCTCTTGTCTTACTCTGTGGGGTGGCAAGCTGCTTGGTCTTGGAAGCAAAGAGCGGCGAGATGGGCATCTCAACCCCCACAATGGCTGAAGATGGTCTTGGCCAATGAATAATCATGAGAATGGAGGATTGTCCAAGAAAGGGTGGTGGGGTAGAGTCAGAGCTGCTGTTCCTAGAATCCTCAACTAGAGGTCTCTTCCCTTTCCCCTTCAATGGTGGGCTTGAGGGCCTCTTGCTATCCTAGTAGGCAGTGGGTCGCATGGGGATGCGACTGTTATCAAAACGAGTGTGCGCCAGGGGAGCTAGATATCGCCTTACACTAGCCTCCTCCAATAGGGCCTTAGAATAAGCATCCTCCTGGTATGACTTCACCTATTCTTGGAAAATCTCCAACTGACTCTCCTGCTCCTTGATGGGCTTCGGTCAGACCTCCCTATCATTTGGCAGGTGTATGGCAAAATCTTACTGAGTAGTTTGTCTGGTTAGGAACTCCCACCCCTTGCTAGATAGAAAGAAGAACCACCTGTTCCAATCTTTCTCTCGAGAGTATCGTTGCTCCAAGATGGCCATTGTCTGCCCTTGGTAAGATTGAATATTGCAATTGTTTTCTTTCTACTTCAAGAGGTTGTTGGTTAGAAGGAACTCATGGGTAGTGAGGTCTAGGTGCTTTAGGTTGACTTCCTCCAATGCTCAGCACAAGACAATGCAAACACACAAGAATCCTCCATGTGTTGAGGTGGAGCTGTGTAGGAGCTAGACAAATGTAGTCGAGCACGTCACAAACCGACCTGCAAAAAGGAAGTCATAGTCCACTAGTAAACATACCAAGGTACAACGCCATTTTTGAGGCGTAACCCTCAAAGTCAACAGCCCCTTGACGAGCCTCAGGAACCTCGAAAATGATGAAGTTTGGGGCTTTAAAAGAGGCCTTCAGTGACCTCAAAATCACTGCAGAACTCTCCAACCTCTAGTTGAACCCATCGAAATGTTGGGACTCGATGCGAACCTCTGGAGGCTCCATTCTCCCAGGAGTCTTACAGGATTCAGATGGGCAGGTAGAGCTTGAGCCTTGGGGAGAGTGCGAATAGTATTCTTGGGTGCCATGGAAGTAAGTAATAGAAGTAGGCTGTGAAGTAAAGAGAGAGGAGAAGGAAGCGAGAAAGTAGGAGTGCAAGAAAACAGATTTGAAGGCTCCAAAAGAGAGTAAAAGCAAACGGGCTAAGAATGGGAAAAAGGCTGAGCTTAAATAGATGCTTGCATTGATTGAAATTCCCCAGGCAACGGGTTTGACAAGCACAGCGAGAAGGAGAGTGAACAGGTGCAAATCTAGTGATATGTGATGCACGAAGTAACACAGGAGGGGAACTGCCAGTCGTTACCTAGATGAGGGAAGCCTGACGGGCACACTCAAGAGCAAATCAATCTGTCAAAGAGCTATCCCCGAAATGTACTAAAAAATAAAAGAATTCCCATAAAACATGTTCTATAAGAATTGACAGGATAATTGGAAGGGATATTCCCCTCCTGGCCCATTGGGTTGGGCCTGGGGAAGATATTGATGCCCATCTCGGCCTAGATCTCACTCTCCTACAACCTAGGAATCACCAAAAGAGCCCGGCCCATAAATCATGTTAGCAGAAAGAGGATGCATCGCACGGGAAACCAGTTGGGGGGACAGACGGGACTTGCCGACCTTGACACCTACCTGTGAGACCTAACAAAAGCTTTTATGTTGGCATGGACAAATTTTTGATGATGGGAACGAGAAGTGACCGCACCAATTACCTACTATCGAGACGCCACCTCAGATGCTACTCCGCCTTAAAGGCCATGCTTGGAGCAGCTATGGGCATGATGCTGGCCCTTGACACATGGCACAAAATGTCCTCCGAAACCTTGTATAAAAGCTATGCTTTATGTATGAAAAACTCACTCTAAATTTTGTTATTCTCCTAGACGAAATACTGACTTTGATATCAGAGGCTCCCTGGACCACCACCCAGCCCACCTTCATCTCTGTATTGCAAGTAGAAAGATCCTTGTCTGCGTTGCTAGAGCTTAATCCAAATGTACGAAACACCACATTAACAAGTAGCATTAGTCATAATTTATAGCCTCAAATTTTGGAGAGCAAAATTAATTTGAGCTAAATAGGATAGGAAAAAGCTAAAGACACTGAGGATGGGTCCCGATACTTTTTTGTTTTACTTAGTAATGAAGGAAATATTTTTTTAATGATATTATGAATTATTTTTTAAAAAATATTTAAAAGTATAAAAAAATGAATAAAAAAAAACCAAATAGCTTTATTGGAACCGGGCCACAGACTCAAAGGATATGCGGCAGAGGCGTAAAAATTAACCAAAAAATCGCACCAGATCGGCCAGGACTGGTGGTCCGGGAACCCATTCCCTTAGTTTCAAAATTGGCTAGTACCATTCTAGTTCCAGTTCTATGTTTTTTAGGACCGAATCGGTTCGATATATTATTTATTTTAAATTAATTTTTAATATTATATATAATATTTTTAATATTATATATAATATTTTTTATATTATATATAATATATATATAATATATAGTAATATAAATTATAATTATATATAAGATAATGTTATTATAATTTATAACATAAAATTTTATTCTTAAACATGAAAATTCATTTGATAATATATTTTAATCATAATATATATATTAATAACATTTTATGACGTAATAAATTCTCAATATATTCTTTTAGATAAGTACATTATTAAATTAACAATATTTACATTTTATAGCCTAATACTAATAGTCTAATACTATATTCCTAATAGTAATATATTTTAAATCTATATATAAATTACTATATAAATCACTATTCTAAATAATTATATATGAAATAATGATATAGTAATACTAATACTATCACTATCAATGGTATAGTTATAATAAATTAAAATCATTATAACAAATACTAATATATAATTATTCTAATCATTATAACTAATATTAATATATATATTAATATTATTAAAGTCAGAAAATCGGATCAAAATAGATAAAATAAAAAATACCACTTTAAAAGAATAATTGGTGCGTAATTAATTTTAAAAAATATAAAATTAGTACATATCTATTTCATCTTCAATTTTATTTAAAATCAGACTAAACCGAACAGATTATGCACTAGTTATGCCGCTGATAGAATAATGTTTCGGGAAAAATGGTTGATGAATATTAAAATAATCGGACGGCTCATGTGGAAACTCGACTTGCAACAGATGCTACTTAAACCAGAGAATAGAAGGCCAATTGTCTCCTCCTCTCCTCTTTCTTCTGCTCTCTGCGCTTGTTTCCTGCAGAGAGAGCCCATTGCCTAGTCGTGTCAAGCTTCTCTACTCAACTACAGGTTCAATCCTCTGCTCTCTGTTCTCTCCCACTCTCTCGTACGGGGCTAGAAGTTTGTCCAATATGTATTTTCGTGCTTGATGTCACTTGTAACTGTTATTTACTGTCTGGATTGGGTGTGATTTAATGGTTACGGGATCCGATTTGCAATTCGTTTTTGCTTGGTTTTTTAATTCTTTATCGATAGTCAAGTAAGTCTCTACTGTATCGTGGTGCGCCATGTCATGTAACAGCCCCCCTTCTCCTTCGTCTTCTCTCTTTTTCCGAACGATTATCAAATATGGGCATATATTTTGAAAGAAAAAATGAATCTTGCAATCATTCATCCAATTCATAGGGCCTGGAAAATCTAAATTCCTTTAGAATTATGGAAATAGTAGCTTGAAGAACTCAGATCTTTTTGTGAGTTCATCAATGCGGACTCTCTAGAATTTATTATTTTTTTTTACCTAAATGGGTTCCATATAGATCAACGAAAAATCTGTACTGATCAGATTACAAGCCATTAATAAGGTTTTGGAAGGTCGATTTTTGGGAACCTTTGTCTACGATCTGATTTCGATTGGTTCATTTTTATATTTATCGGTTGGTGGTTGTTTTAATATTCCTTTAGGCAAATAACTTTGTACAGCTGTTGCGGACAATATGTAATTGCTTCCTGTAATTGAAATAAAATGTTGTCGTATACAAACAAACTAAAATGATTTCGTCTTCTTTCATATTTAATGGTCGAGGAAGGTTCCTCGGGTGTGTTTTGCTTTTTTCCGAACCTTTACATAAATTAGGCCTAGAATACGTTCGTATCCCCATGAATTTCTCTCTGACGTAACCTGCGACCCTTTCTGGCTTCGGCTCTCTCGCTTGCTGGCTTTCTTTTCCTGAAATTTTGCCTTTTTAGATTCAGGCTACTACATCAGGTCTTCAACTTTAAGGGGTGTTTCTCCGAGCAAAACTGCGGGTAGATTTGCTTCTGTTTCTCCAGATTTCCTTGTTTATTTGCTGCAATTCTATTTTGGATTCGTGAATCGATTATCAGCCGTGTTAGATTAGTTATGCCTGCGAATTTGCTCCTTGTTTGGTTTACAAGAAAACACGTAACAAAATATTTTTAGATTCTGTTTTTGATCTTCTACTGACTTTTGGGGGGTTGGCTGTGAAGCTGGTTTTCATGGGTAGAAGTCGTATTTGCTAGCTTTTCTTTCTAAATCTCATTAAAGGGCACCTCCATTGATTGTTCCATAAATAGTTCTTTTAAAGGGAAATTGCATGGTGCACTCCAATCATTCTCAATCTCTGCACTCATTGTCATCTCTCAAAATCAAGCTCTGCTCAGTTGCCATTATCTTTTAGCATCCGCTTTGATGAAATTGATTATCCAGATGTTCAGTAGTTAGTCAACCCCTAGCAGTGTGATTCAGTTCTTTATCTTCTAAAGCCAAAGTGGTCGGTTTGATGGTCAAACTCTCTCAAAAGTGTCCTATGTGATAAGTGATCACCCATACTTTATGGTTGTTTAAGGAATCATTTTCTTCAATTGAAGAATCTTCTCGCATGAGTATTTTGCCATCCAATGTCATAGCTTGAGATATAAATTTTCTTGACAATGATGCAACCTAGAGGAGTAATAAGAGTTCAAGTGATGAAATTTCTAAGAATATATATTATAAATTGTAAACATGTCCTTTTTTTTTAAGATCAAGTTGCAATTACATGTATTCTTGTTCAGTTATGTCTGTAACATTAGAAATGATGTTATTAAACGTGAAAAGTTATTCTGTTATCTTTTTTGAAGAAATTGGCTGAAATTTGTGACATTTTATTTGTATCCTCTCTAGCACGTGGCCTGATGAACTGTCAGAAGGAATTTTTAAAATTGGGACTTCCTTTATTTCGTTGCGGGATTGCTATGCATATTCTGAGAATATTGAAACCATAGACGAATTTCTTTTCCACAATATATTTGAGACTGTACAGTGAATTCACATCACAAGAGTTCATCAATTTGACTGAATGACCAGTTGAGCCAAATACATTTTGGCAGCAATTTGTTTTATTTTGCACCAAACAAGGATTGTTTGCCATTACTGAAAGATTTTCTTTCTGTCTTTTCGTGTTAGTTTCAACCTTTCAATCTTATATTTAGAAGATAGTGTTGTTATTTCCAGGAAAGTATGGCATCCAATAGGGTTCAAGGTGGAATCCAACAATTGCTGACTGCAGAACAAGAAGCTCAACACATTGTCAATGCAGCCAAAAGTGGTAATCTTTCTCTTTATTATTTTGACATATGCACATACTAATGTTACCTGAGTCCTGTTCATATTGATGTATGGCATTAGTTTGATGTTTAAGTAATGCTTATTTCATTGATTAAATAAAGTTCTGTTGACTGTGCCGACAGTTTATTTTTCTCATCTTAGAGGGAAAAGTTCATGATTTAAAAGGGCATATGAGGTTATTTGCATTTCACGTGTAAGAAATGTTTCTCTTTTCTAAAATCAACCAGTGTTCTTTAAAAAATTTATCTCCCAAGATCAGATGACGCTTCTATAGATGCTCTCTTTTTTCTGGTTTCTTTCTCCCTGTATGTACTTTTTGTTTTCTTTTCTGAGGTTTGATACCTAATTACATTGGGAATTTTTTTATGCAATTAGCAAAAATGGCTAGGCTGAAACAAGCCAAAGAAGAGGCTGAAAGGGAGATTGCTGAAAATCGGGCCCAAATAGAGCGTGAGTTTCAGAGGAAAGTTGCAGAGGTAGGTGTGCTGTTGAAATCTATTCATATCGTTAACAAGGTCCAGGCGATTTGAATTCTTGTACAATCATGGTTTATCAATCTAATTTTAATATCTGCCCTTGGAAGGAAATGATGACTTTAAATGGCGACATCATGAGAATTATAGGGCCAGCTATTTCTAGTTATAAATCCTGTTCCCTTTTTTCCCCTAACACACACACTCTCTCTCTCTCTCTCTCTCTCTCTCTCTCTAACAGAGCAGTGGAGATTCAGGTGCAAATGTTAAGCGGCTTGAGCATGAGACAGGGGCAAAGATCCATCACCTGAAAACAGAAGCTGCAAGGATATCACAGGATGTTGTTGACATGCTTCTGAAGCAAGTGACGACTGTGAAAAATTAAGTCTGGATCGTAGAGGTGATATTGCAAACTCCTAAATCTTGTTAGTTTTGGATGGTTTCATCCTGGACCTTAGACTTCCTGTGTGCTGTGAGTAAGATTCCTATTCCGGTACTTGTTATGTTTCGTATTGCACTTTATCCAAGGAGAATAACTTATGTTTTTATTGTTTGAATGAAATAACATCCCTGAAATTGTAGCCATCTAGCCATCTCTTGTTATGCCAATTGAATGCGGGTATAGATGCCAAAAATTTTGTGCAAGAATGAAATGGTGATATTGCATTTCAGTTTTCATGCCAAAATTTCTATTGGCAGACCTACCATGTTGAGCGATCTAAACCTCTGAGCCCTGAAAACATATGATAAGGACTTTTGTTTCTCCGTGCACTAAAATCAAGGGTGAGGCTACTCTGCCGCCTCACCCATACCGCTGGGCGTGCCTCCCAGTGGTTTTTTTTTTTATTCTTTCATTTTTTATTTCCTATTTTTTTAATCACTTTCTTAATGATTAAGTAAAAAAAAAAATACACAAATACATTTAAAATCACTTTCTTAATCATTAAGTAAAAACCCAGCGGTCAAACCGAGCGGTACATTTGGGGCGGCAGAATAGCTTTATTCCTAAAATCAAGTAGTTACCTATTGCTGATGACACTATCTGGTGGTCACGGACAGGCAGACCGTTATGCGCATCATTATCTCTATGCTAACGGTAAAACTATTATGATAGATCCTACCTGCTGGTCCATGCTATTAACGGCGTAATAGATGGCAATGATTCTTCACTAGCCTCACTCTAGCCTCACTCTTGATCACACTCGGGAGTTTACAATGGCAAGCACTGAAACTTGAATTGTTCTTCCAACATTTGGAGATTGGCACATACATTGTAACACTAACTAGAAATATTCATTTTAGAAAAATTTCGTGTCTTGAGTTATAGCTATGCACTATATGTTCATTTCATCTCCATCATATCTTGGCTGATATGAGATTGTATATCAAACAATAGACCGGTCCTTATTTTTTAAAACGATAAATTTAATTATTGATTGATAATGTCCTATCATCACAATAAGATAGGAGATGGATGATAATGAAGAATATAGCATTTTTCTCTCATGTCTAAAGAGTTGGATCAAATTGCATCAAGAGTCAAGGCTGATTAAGAATATCTTAGAAGATGGCATCGGTGAGTAATCCCTTCAAATCTAGGGGTGGCAATTTGTGTTTGTAGGAGTTGTTTGTGCCATATTAAGTCATGAATATTCGATTATATTGGCCAACCGAACATGACCAATTTAACTAAATGGGTCAGATTGTAATAATCCAACCCGACTCATGAAAATAATAAGTGACAGTAGGACACGACTCATATAAATATATATTCAACCTAACATGTCACTAAGTAGTATGAAATTCGCAGCAAGAAGGTAGACTAAAGAAAATTCTTGTACCAGAAAATTTACAACACCACAACATCAAATGATCAAGTCACATTACTTCAGTCATCTCATCATAACAAAACAAGTCTTTGGAAACTTTTAACATAAAATTATTGTCTTCCCCAGCAGGTAACTAAAATAACTAGTAGTGAAAAGAAAAATTCTGATACAGGCCAACTAGGACCCTCTTTCACTCGTTGGTGACCCTCGCAGATCCTCCTTGTATCATTCATTCAATAAATGATTTGTAAAATCTACAGTTTTTTTATATTTGATCTCTACCTAATGCTTATTAGTGTGACTTCGTCTTGAGAACACTCAACCGTCCTTCATTTTAAGCTTCTATAGCTTTCATTGGTTAAAAGGCAATCCTGCGATTCGGGACGGTTACATCTCGTTTGATATCATTGATAGCATAGTGTAAACTCAAGGGTACGCTACTCTATTCTTTAAGTGGACAAATGAGTTAGAAACTAAAATCTACGACGGTCCTTCTCTCTCTACTCTGAGAGTATGAGAGTGTAAGGTTTTGTTTCTTTGTCCCTGCTACAAAGAATTAGTCTCTCAGTCTTACTGCGAGCTTGTTTTCAACATCTCAATACTCACAGAATTGTTCAGCCCCTTCTCTATAGACAGTTTCTAGTTTTTGGGTCAAGTGTTGTATTACACCGTCCCAGTTTCTCACAGTTTTCACAAGATAAACACACCTGTCCAGGCAGCCCACAAGTATGGGAGATGAAGATCTCACAAAACCATGGGAAGGCTTGAACCTCACGGCAAATGAAGAAGATTTGATTAAGCTATCAAATGAAGCACTACAAGCAGCTACAGAAAGAGGGGAGAATTGTCTAATGGCGATGGTCATTAGTGACAGAAATTTTAACAAAGAAGCTTTTCGTACAACAATGCAACAAGTGTGGAAAGTGGAAGCAGATATGTCCTTCACTGAAATAGGCGAGAAAAGCTTCATTATGGAGTTCCAAAATGCAGCTGATAAAAGAAAAATCCTCCAAGGAAGACCATGGACTTTCGACAGAAGCCTTATAGCCATCCAAGATGTAGATAGCAACCTCTCACCTAGTGGAGCTAGCTTCACTCATGAGCCCTTCTGGGTTCAACTACACAACCTACCTTTGGTTGGAATGAATGAGACGTATGGAAACCAGATCGCTGCTGGTATTGGAAATGTTCTGAAAGTGGAAGTAGACAGGGAGGGGCAAGGATGGGGAAGGTGCTTGAGAGTGCAAGTAGAAGTGGACCTCACAAAACCTCTGGCCAGAGGAAGATGGATACAATCTGGGGAGCAAAAGATCTGGTTTGCCTTCAAATATGAAAGATTACAAAACTTTTGCTTCAGTTGTGGGATTATAAAACACCAGGCGAGAGGATGCCAAAACCAAAGGTATGGTAACCAGTTCCAACCTGATCTCCCTTCGCAATATGGTGCCTGGCTACGTGCAGCTCCACCAAAATTCCATACCATGGCAACCAAGCACTACAAAGGAGGCTCGACACCCCCTAGTCAAGAAGACAAACACCAGCATCAAACCAGAACCAAGGGTAACGAAGAGCACAGTAACAAGGAAGCAGACATCAGGCAATACACTAGGGTGTCTCATCAGGAAAAGGCTAGAGAGCTAAGTCCAGAGCTCCCAGTTTCGAGGCATAACCTGTCAAAAGGATGTCCAAGTCAGAAGGGAAGTCAAAGGGGTCACAAGCCAGGAGATGAGGTACTTACAGTAATCCCTAACAACTCCTGTCTTTCTCCTCAGAACTGTACAATAGAAACTGATCTGCACATAGGGTCGAAACCAACAACCCCCCAAAATGAAACCTGTCCAGGTATGGAAATGGACCACATGCCAATCACTATAGAACTAAAACAGGAAAAGGGCCAACCAAACTTACCTAAAACAGTCAAATTCTCCAAACAAGTGTCAAGCAAGCCTCAACCAAACCAAACCCCAACCCCCATCACCACAAGGAAGGCAAGCTGGAAAAGAAAAGCAAGGGACACAACCCCCACGAACCTAATAGAGCCTGCTAGTATTACCAGAAATACTCTCAAAAGAAGCTCACATCAAGCTCTGGGGGATATAACAAATCTGAATGAAAATAAAAAATCAAAAACACAAAATGGATGCATCAAAAGGCTCCATTCCAACTTTAAGGTGGAGGCTGCTATGCAGCCCCACCAAGTCCCATGAATTGCATCAGTTGGAACTGCCGAGGGCTTGGGAACCCTCGGACAGTTCGTGAGCTTCACCACTTGGTGAAGGACAAGGGCCTGGACTTAGTTTTCCTCATGGAAACTAAGTGCAACAGAAACAAAGTGGAAATGGTTAGAAGACAGATTGGTTTCTAGCACAGTTTTTTCGTGGATAGTAGAGGTTTGAGGGGAGGATTGGCTTTCCTCTGGAAGGAGAACATGGATGTGGACCTCCTAACATACACCAGCAGCCACATATCTCTAACCATTAAGAAAAATGGATCAGTAGATAAACTAGTTCTCACGGGTTTCTATGGCAGCCTGAAACCTCGAAGAGGAAGGGTAGTTGGGATCTTCTTAAACTTCTAAAACCACATGGTGAAGAAGCATGGTTGTGCATAGGTGACTTTAATGAAATCCTTCATCAGAAGGAGAAGTAAGGTGCTGCGGATAGGCCATATAGACAGATGGAGAACTTTAGAGAGGCAATTGAAACATGTGGCTTAAGTGAGGTGCAATTTAAGGAAGATGACTTTTCTTGGAGCAATAGAAGAAAGGGCAGTTTGTTCACAAAGGAAAAATTAGACAGGGCCTTTGGGAACCAAAAATGGTTCAGCCTATTTGAAGACAGTGTGGTGTACTCCCTAGCTGCTCATAGCTCAGATCACAGTCCTATTATTCTGCATACAAGTTTAGAGGAAAGAATTCGATTCAGGAGGAAGCCATTCAGATATGAAGCCAGCTGGGGCAGGAGAGATGAGTGCCATGCCATGATAGCTAGAGCCTGGGTTCACCCTCAACAACCTCTGATCAGCATGGGAAAAGTCACAACAGGGCTGCAAAGGTGTAGACAGCAACTTCAGGCATGGAATCAAGTTAATTTTAAGAAACAAAAAGGTCTGATTTCAGCTAGAATGCAACAGCTAAAGCTGCTTCAAGAGTCCAATTCTGGTGAGGCAAATGAGACTATAAGGAAACTGAAACTGGAGATAGATGGTTTACTTGAAGAGGAAGATACGAGATGGAAGCAGCGGGCTAAACAACAATGGCTTGAAAAGGGAGATAGAAATACAAGTTTCTTCCATAAGTGTGCTAACCAGAGGAGGAAGAACAATCACATATCACAAGTCTCAGATGAGGAAGGAAGAACTACCTCCACACCAGAAGAAGTGAACCATCTTTTCGAGAATTTTTTTCAGAAACTGTTCTCAACCTCTCAACCCGAAAGAATAGAAGACTGCCTCCAACATATCACCTCTTCCATTACAACAATTATGAATGCCTCGTTGGTCAAAAGTATTGATCAAGTGGAAGTAGAGCAAGCCATTTTCCACATGAAAGGTTTGGGTTCCCCGGGTCCAGATGGTTTTCCAGCCATCTTCTATCAAGACCATTGGAATGTAGTAGGTCCAGGAGTCTATGCAGCAGTAAAAGAGGCTTTCCAATGTAGTCAATGGCCTCAAGACTTCAATGCCACTCATATAGCATTGATCCCTAAGGTACAGAACCCAACAAAGGTCACAGAGTTTAGGCCCATTAGCCTATGCAATGTAAGCTACAAAATCCTTGCTAAAGTACTAGCTAACAGGCTCAAGAAGCTACTTCCTACTGTGATATCCCAATCCCAAAGTGCCTTTATACCCGGGAGACTAATAACAGACAATGTCATAGTGGCCTTTGAAGCACTACACACGATGCAAGGAAGATTGAGAGGTAAGAAGGGGTATATGGCATTGAAACTGGACATGAGCAAGGCATACGACAGAATTGAATGGGATTTCTTGGCAGCAGTCATGGGTAAAATGGGTTTTGATCATCAGTGGATAAAGGCTATCATGAGGTGTGTCTCTTCAGTATCCTACTCTCTTCTAATCAATGGAATCCCTCAAGAACCATTCAGCCCTTCTCGAGGAATTAGACAGGGTGATCCACTATCACCCTATCTTTTCATCTTGTGTGCTGAAGCACTAAGTTGCCTCCTCAGAGCTGCAGAATTTTCAGGTGCAATCACAGGTATTCCTATGGCTCACAACCAGCTACGTGTAAGCCACCTATTTTTTGCAGATGATAGTCTCCTTTTTTGTAAAGCCAACCCCTTAGAGTGGAGCAGACTAATCCATGTGCTAGACACCTATGAGCTTGCCTCGGGCCAAAGATTAAATAAAGAGAAAACCTCCATAATGTTTAGCAAGAACACAAGATCAGAAGTAAAGGATATAATCATTCAGATTGCTGGCATTTAGACCACAGAACCTTATGAAAAGTATCTAGGCTTGCCAGCTTTGGTGGGTAGAGCCAGATCTAAATGCTTCAAGGGTATCTTGGACAGAGCAAGGGCAAGGATAAGCAACTGGAAAACAAGGTTCCTTTCTCATGCTGGAAAAGAAATTCTCATTAAAGCAGTGATTCAGGCCATTCCAGCCTACTGCATGGGGGTATTCAAAATCCCAAAAACCATTCTAAGGGAACTCAATAGGATCACCAAGCAATTCTAGTGGGGGCAAAAAATGGAAGAGAGGAGGATCCATTGGTGCTCTTGGGAGAAGATGGGTTTGTCTAAGGTGTCGGGTGGGCTTGGGTTCAAAAACTTTGAAGCTTTCAATTTGGCAATGGTTGCCAAGCAAGGATGGAGATTAATCCAGCATCCCCAGTCCTTGGCAGCAAAGGTCCTAGCAGCTAAGTATTTCCCTACGGGTAACTTTGACTCAGCTGGCTTAGGTAACAGTCCATCCCTGATATGGAGAAGCATCTGTTCAGCCAAGCCTCTCATTGTAGAAGGATCTTTGTGGCGGATTGGGAATGGCTCTACTGTCAGAATATGGCAAGACAGGTGGCTTCCATCTCCAACCTCTTTCAGGGTTCAAAGTGGTATCCAGGTCCTGCAGGCAGAGGCTAGAGTGGCTGAACTAATTGACACAGATACAAAGACTTGGAAGACACAGTTACTACAATCAATTTTTTCTGAGAGAGAGACAGCAGCAATTCAGAAAATTCCACTCAGTCTATACAACACTCCTGACAAACTCACATGGAGGTGTACTAATAATGGACTTTTTTCAGTAAAAAGTGCTTACCATCTACAAACAGAAATCCAACATAGAGGCAAAGGTCAGGCATGCAGTGCTCAACAGACTGGTGTGTGGAAAAGTTTGTGGAATCTAGCAGTACCAAATTCAGAGAAGCTTTTCCTATGGAAGGCTTGCCATGATCTTTTGCCTACAAGGTGTAATCTCTTCAAGAAGAAAGCCATTGATGATCCAAAGTGTCTGATATGTCTGTATCAAGTAGAGAGTGTTGAACATGCTATCTGGGAGTGTCAGGCAGCAAGAGATGTGTGGGGACTCTGCTCGAGACAGTTATAGAAGAGGAGCATAAGGGGTCAATCATTTAGAGAGCTGGTTACCAACCTCATGGAAGTATTAGATAAGGAGAGGCTTACTAAAATGGCAGTAGTTGCGTGGAGTTTATAAAAGAGAAGAAATGAAGTTATCTTCCAAAAGGTTTTCACTATCCCCTCTACCTTGTGGAGACAAATCCAACAAAAGCTGCAGGACCTCAGTCTCCTAAACATCAGACCTCCTCACTCAAATTCTGCAAGTGTGGTGGCCAACTCAGTAAACCAATGGAAAGCATCCCCTGTTGACCATTACAAAATAAATTGGGATGCTGCCATTACAATAAGAAATGTCGAGTGGGCATTGGCACAATCATCAGGGACTGGGAGGGTCAGGTCGTGGGGACCATGAGGATGAACAGATCACTCTATCCTAACCCCTACCTTGCATAATCATATGCAGCATTGCAAGCTACTCTTTTGGGCGTGGAAGTGGGTCTAAGAAGAGTAATTCTGGAAGGTGACGCTCTCAAAGTTGTCAAAGATAATAGTGGAGATATTGAGAACTGGGGCCAGGCAGGAATGATCATATCAGAGGTCAAACAGACCTTGTCCAGATTTGAAAGCTGGGAAGTGATGCATACTAGTCGATCCTCTAACTAGGAGGCACACAATTTAGCTAAGAAAGCTCTTGAAATTGATGATGTTATTGTGGAACTCGAGTAGTTTTTGCTCTAAAGTGTAATGCTACCTTGTAATGCAGTTTTATGATGAATACAAATGATTCTTTCAAAAAAAAAAAAAGTGGAGAAATGAGTTTTATTAGAATAATTCTCCATTTTCAGTTTCGTGTAAGGAAACTTTCGAGGGTATGGTGTATGGGACCGGGGTTTATTCTATAGGGGTGGGTCCAAAGGGTCTTGTCTTGGAGAGGTTTCCCGACATAAAAAAAAAAAAGAATAATTCTCCATTTTGACCTTAACGTAAGAACAAAAATTTATATATGAAAAATAACAATGGCAAATCAAACATGGCATCTATAGTGGACGACAATTAAATCACATTCAATGATTATACAAACGAAGGTACAATAGAGTGGAAGCTAATCTAACTTTGCTAAGCTTGACTAGGTGTTGTAAAACTCGTTGTTTGCGAAGAAACATGGTTCGTTCAAGCTTGATGGTGGAAAAATAAGTTTTAAAGGTTAAACCTGTCCAAGAAATTTTGACTTTGCAAGTAGGTCCTTTAAGGGTGCCCATTTGCACTATAGTCCTTTAATCCTAATTGCATATTGACCCCGTTTTCTTCTAGACTTCACCTAGTTCCTTGGGATCCATGTCAAGCTGATTCTTGGACTTTTATCACCTGAAACTCCTTGTAATAACCCAAAACCATTAGATGGCCGAGAAACACTCTCACCTTCCACCAGATACACTTTTCTTTTGCCTCAAGCTTATTTACTTTGGAAGCATTCATTGCCAAGAACATCCCATAATTTAGCACTCTTAATAACAAAATGCCCCCTCTTTCAAGACACATCTCCAACCCAGCCTTGTTAAGCCACCACCTAAACCGATGCTCTAGACTCTAAAAACCACAACATCCTCTCGAACCAACATGCTTATAATTCATCAAATCAATTATCAAAGATCTTAATCTAACCTAGAAGAATGAGGGCATTAGTTTTGTACACGAAAGAGAACCAAAATCCCAAGTTAAAATCGAGACCCTCTTTTGATAAACTCCAAAGGCTTCTTTAAATCCAACGCATCTTAACTTGCAAGGTAAAAAATAAAATAAAAATAAAAAAATCAACACTTCACATGACCAAACTCCAAAAAATTATAAATATACATGAGGGTTCTGTTAAGCTGAAGGAATTGGAATAAAACTTCTCTACTTTTCATTATAGAAATAGTGTCTGTTTATAGACATTACAAAAGAATCAAAGGAATGTTGGTTACAAATCATAGTAGAGAATAACCACCACTATGTACTCTGTAGTTCCTATTCTAGAATACACTAAGTTTGTACAGTGTGTGTATTGGTGTTCTGCTGTGTAGCAGATTTATTACTAGTAGTACATAGATTAATATGCCCCCTCGAGTCCGAGGGGGCGTCAACTACATTGAGGCTTGATCTGAAGTGGCTGAATTTTTCTACAACCAGTGGTTTAGTGAATACATTAGCAATTTGGTCTTTGGAGCTACAAAAAGAAATTTTGAGAATTGGCAGCAACACAATCCCTGACAAAATGGTAATCTATATCCATGTGTTTGGTTTTGGAATGATAAACAGGATTAACACATAGATATGTTGCACTAAGATTGTCACACCAAAGTGTTGGTACTTGATACAAAAACAGACTGAGTTCTTGAAGAAGAGTTTGCAGCCATATGAGCTCAGCAGCTGAGGATGCCAAGGACTTGTATTTAGCTTCAGTTGAGGATTTTGCTACTGTTTTCTATTTCTTTGAACTCCAAGATATGAGATGCTTGCCAAGGTAGATACAAAAGCCTTCAGTCAATCGT
Source organism: Carya cathayensis (assembly GCA_011037825.1). Classification (NCBI taxonomy): domain Eukaryota; kingdom Viridiplantae; phylum Streptophyta; class Magnoliopsida; order Fagales; family Juglandaceae; genus Carya; species Carya cathayensis. The sequence continues at coordinate 546,769 of QGSO01000525.1, forward strand.
CTATCATCCGGAGACCCACCCCAATCTACATCGGAATATGCTTGAAGGACAAAATTGGATTTAGATGCAAAGAATAAGCCATGGTTAATGATACACTTTAGATATCTTAGTACTTTGTTCAGTGCACTCCAATGAGTAGATTTTGGTGAGTGCATAAATTGACGAGTTTATTCACTACAAAGGAGATATTCGGTCTTGTTAAAGAAAGATATTGAAGGCCTCCAATCAAACTGCGATATAGGGTGGGGTAATCAAAGTCAGGGGAGTCATACTTGGATAGCTTGAGTGATGAGACCATTGGAGAGGACATGAGTTTGGCTTGTAACATGTTGCTACGGGTGAGAAGGTTTTTGATATATTTCCTTTGGGAGATCAACATACCATCAGGAGTGTGATCTATTTCAAGACCAAGGAAAAAGAACAAACTACCAAGGTCCCGAATAGGAAAAATAGCACTCATGTCATGAATCAATGTGTTAATAACAGAGGGTTTAGAAGCAGTTATTACTATGTCATCAACATAAATAAGCAGAAAAATTCTAGTATCACCATGACTAAGTATGAAAAGTGAAGGATCAACTTTGGAAGCAAGAAAACCGTACTCAAGTAGCCATGAGCTGAGTTGATCAAACCATGCTCTCGGTGCTTGTTTAGGACCGTAGATTGCCTTATTAAGCTTGCACACATAGGAGGGATGAGCTGGATCGATAAAGTCCTGAGGCTGTTGCATAAAGACATCATTAGTGAGATTACCATGCAAAAATGCATTTTCAATGTCCAATTGGCGCAATGGCCAACCCTGAGAGACAACAACAGAGAGGATGAGGTGAATTGTTGAAGGTTTAACCATGAGACTGAATGTCTCATGGTAATCAAGTCTAGGCTACTGATGAAAGCCTTTGGCAACTAATCTTGCATTTCTCCTTTCAAAGGAGCCATTTGCATTCATCTTGGTGCAAAATACCCATCGACAACCAAGGATATTGGAGGAGGGGGGGGAGGTGGCACGAGAGTCCAGGTTCGGTTGTGAGTGAGAGTAGCAAATTCTTGGGCCATGGCTACACACCAATCTGGGAATTTAGTAGCTACTGAATAGCTTGAAGGCTCATCAGGGACATTTACAGTGGTGGTGAGACATTGGCGAGGGGGATAGGCTACAATACCATCGGTGAAAAGTTTAGGTCAAGAAGAATTAGTCTGGGCACGAGTTATAATAGGTGACCTAGGGGGAACTAGAATTGGGGGTGAGGAGGACCGATTAGATGTGAGAGTATTGGAAGGAGACGAGGTGTGGGATGTTTGAGATGATCAGGAGGTAGAAGAAAATGCTGTTGAAGATATTTGGTGGTGTGGGCATGGGCCAGGACCAAGGAGAGATGAAGTACTATGTGAGTTAACTTGGCTAGCCGAAGAGGTGGTGGGAAAGGGGCACCTAGAACTGATGTAGAAAGAAGAGGTAACGAGGCTTGAGTGGAAGGAATAAATGAAGATGGAGTGGAAGAAGAGGTAGGCTACAATTGAGTAAGAGGGAATAAATTTTCATCAAATAGTACATCACGAGATATGTAGAGTCTGTTTGTGGCAAGATCCAAGCACTTGTATCCCTTATGTGAATTACTATGTCCCAGAAATAAACAAGGAGTAGACCTAAAATTGAATTTATTTGAGAGATATGGTCGTAGATTAGGCCAACATCGGTAACCAAAAGTTTTCAAAAAACTATAATCAGGAGCATGATTATAAATCATTGAAAAATGAGATTTATGATTTAATGTTGGAGTGGGGAGACGATTTATTAGATAAACCGCAGTTTCAAAAGCATCGGCCCAATATGTAAAAGGGAGGGAAGCTTGGGCCAAGAGTGCGAGCCCTGTTTTAACTATGTGACGATGTTTCCATTTGACAAGCCCATTTTGTTGATGAGTGTGTGGACATGACAGACGATGTTGAATTCCAAGTTTTTGACACATGGAGGTGATGGTTTTGAATTCACCACCTCCATTCGTTTGTAGAGTTACTAACTTGGTATTGAACATTCTTTCAACAAATGGTAAAAATTGAGAAAATATTTAACATTAGATTTAAGTTTAATGGAAAATACCCATGTAAATATGGTATAATGGTCCACAAAGGAAACATAGTATTTGTAACCCAAATGAGATACATATGGAGATAGGCCCCAAAGGTCCGAGCATACTAATTCTAAGGGCCTTCGATAAACAGCCTGACTAGAAGAAAAAGAAAGTTGAAGAGATTTGGCAAGTGGACAGACTGAGCATTTTGTACTAAGCTTCTAAGGAACAAAACAACAAGCAGTTGTTGTGCACGACACGTTTGACGAGAGCTAAGGAAGGATGCCCCATTCTGCAATGTCATTGTGGAAGAGAAACTTTTTCGTTGACATGGGTGGAAGGAGAGGAACTGGTGGATGGAAAAATATAAAGATCATCACGGGTTGGCTCGGTGAGAAGTGTTTGCTTTGTCTGCGAATCCTTGACAGAAAAATGAGATGAGTGGAATTAAAAAAAGCAGTTGTTGTCAATGCAAAAACGACTCACATATATTATATTCTTGGTGATAGAAGGGACGTGTGGCAGATTTTGAAAAAGAAAAGAAAAGGAGGTAGAGGAGCATGACGAATCACCAAAATTATGTATAGCAAGACCGAAACCATCCTCCATGCGAATATTATCATCACCACTATATTGTTTCGATGAGAGATTCAAATTATTCAGCTCATTTGTAATATGGTGTGTTGCTGCAAAGTTAGGGTACTAGACATTTTCTGAGATAGAGCTAGGGGCAGTGAAATTAGCAGAAAAATTTCTTGGAGATTCAAATTGGTAGGAATGATTGAACCTGTGTCAGCATTGGAGAGCAACATGCCTAGATTTGTTGCAGACTTGGCAAGTTGGCCATTGTGTAGTGTTCTATTGTGATGAGCTGTTGAAGGTGGGAGTTGTACGTCCACCACGACCATTGAAGGAATGCCTTCCATGATCACGACCTTGTCGCCCAACTCTTTGAAAGGGACGCCCTCGAGAACTAGAAGTTGAGCTAAAATTAGCAGAGAAATCAAGGCAAGGAGTTGAGATTTTGGCAGTGTGGGAGAGACAATTTTCTTGGATTAGAAGAAGTTGGTAGAGCTCATGGATGGTTAATGGTTCTATTTGGGTGGTGATGGAAGTGACGAAGGATTCATAAGAAGGACTTAAGCCATTTAACAAATAGGACACAAGTTCCTCATCAGAAAGGGTATTTCCAATTGCTGCAAGGGAATCTGCCAGCAGACGTACTTTGCCAAAATATTTAGAGATAGTTTGTTCTCCTCGAGAGAGATTGGTGAGTTGGAAGCGAATTTGAAACTATTTTGCTTAGACTGAGATGAAAACATGGGTGCCAAGGATGACCATAGGCCTTGGGCTGTAGCAGAAGAGAGAACATGGCCTAAGATGGATTCCGAGAGAGAGAAAAATACTTAAGACCATTTGGTCAGTACATCTCCAAGATGAGAATGCAGGATTTGGTTTAGGAGCTTGAGAGGAGGTATCGGGAAGGAATTTAGGAAGGCAGGGGAGAGATCCATCAACATAGTAGACGAGGTCTTGACTCCTTAGATAAGCTGAGGTTTGAACTTTCCATTGGAGATAATTCTTAGTAGTGAGCATAGTAGTAACAATGTGAGAGAAGGAAGAGGTGATGGACGAGGAAGAGGAGGAGGAGGAAGATGAGGCCATGGATTTGGGACGTGTGAGTTAGAGGGCTCTTGATACCATGTTATGCCGAAGGAATTGGAATAAAACTTCTCTGCTTTTCATTATAGAAATAGTGTCTATTTATAGACATTACAAAAGAATCAAAAGAATATTTGTTGCTTACAAATCACAGTAGAGAATAACCATCACTATGTACTTTGCAGTTCCTATTTGAGAATATACTAATTCTGTACAATGTGTGTATTGGTGTTCTGCTGTGTAGCAGATTTATCACTATTAGTACATAGATTAATCACATGACAACATATTGAAATAGAGGGCCTCTTATTCCCCATGTTCCATTTTGCATGTAAGAATCACAACATAGTCCCATTTAAAACACATTTCTAGCTTATAGAAAACATCATTAGGGGATAATAAAATTTCAAAACCCGAAACATCTCAAAGATAGATTTCACATGACCGAACTTTGCAGATCTTGAGTGTACACACCCAAAATTTGCTATGGTTCCGACCATAAACAACCAAGTTTTAGGTTTCCCAAATCATGAACAGCCTAAGAAGATCTCATGGAGAGCTCACTTCCATTTCAGATTCTTTAACACACAAAAAGCACTCCTACATTTAGACTATTTAAGGGGTTTAGCCAACTGTCAAAGAACTATGATCCAAAACTTTTCTTAACTCAAACTGGAACAACATGAAACCCAAAAATCAAAAACTTTCTTCAAAGCATTCTATGTTCAAGCCTACTATCCTTTGCCAACACCAAGACTTCTCTAAGTATTAACACTTTTCATCTATTCCAAACAGATGCTTATTCCCCACCATTACGAATCTCATGTCCACATGGTGAATCGATTGTCTTACAGGTATACATTCATTTATATATGCATATATATAGGACCTGAAACCACCATCCACCTAAGCAGGGGCAGAACTAGGATTTGGTGGGGGGATGGGGAGGGGGAGGGAATGGGTGTTAGACTGGTAAAGTGTGTCATATGTGTCAATATAAGTAATAAGTGTTTTTGCATGTGATTATATAAAAAACAATAATCATAAAGAAAAGAAACTAAAATATGAAATTAGAATTTTCCTTTCAAATTAAGCTTGATGACGATTTTTTAGGGAATTAAATTCATCCATTATCATATTTGAAGTGAAATTCTTGGCAATTTCTTTTTCAGTATAAACTAGCAAATGATCTGCAAGAAACTCATCTTCCATTCGAGTACGCAATCTAGTTTGATAAGTTTTATGGTAGAAAATGCTTGCTCAGTAGTAGCAGTAGAAATAGAAAGAGTTAATACTAGATGAATTAACCTTCAATCAAATAATAAATCTTTCACTTTTATGAAATTGCTAATATTTTGCATAGCTCAGATAATGTAGAAACTTCTTGAAAATCTGGATGCTTCAGTACATCAAGCTTATAATGATGCAATTGAATTCTCAAATGAATTTTTCTTGCTTAGTAAAATTTTTTGGATAAAACGTCTCAACCAATTTACATATACCATCAATTTTAAATGATTTGTATAAGAATGAGGAGTTCAATTCTATGATCATTAATTCTATTGTTGAATTCTTGTAATTGGAAGTCTATTGTAGTAGTAAATTTATCAATCTAATGATGCTTCATTCTTGTCAGTTACTTGTCAACTTGACGATGAGATTAACATTGAGCTCTAGTGTAATTACCATTTATATTAAGAATATCAATTTGGTGTTGTTCACAAAATGACTTAACATCAGCAAGCAAAGACTACCACCCATCATCTCTCAGCATTTGAATGAGTATTTTTGTAGTTGAAATTATGCTCATGGTATTTACAATGTCTTGAAAATTTTGTTGCAAAGTTTGGCAAAATGCAGTAGTGATTTCCATTATTTTCTTCATCATATGTAATATCATAATAATTTCAAATGATTTTAATTCTATGTATGCCGATTCAACATCACCATGTTGAGGATAATTCGATCCCTCATTTAAAATAGTATTGATAACTGAGCAAGTAGTACCAAATATCCTCATCAGGCTACAAACAGATTCAAAATGATATCTCATATGGTATCTCAAGCTTGTTGGATGGTACCAATTTGATTTGCACATGTTCTAGTCTTAATTTCATTTGAAGTGATCAAACTTTCAATTTTAATAGCTTGAAAAAATTGTAATTTATCATTATGTTTAGAAGAACTAACAACAATATTGATGATTAATGTCAAATAGACAAAGAATTGATGAAAATATTTGGCTTCTTTAGAAGTTACAACTAAAGCTAATTATAGTTTATGAGCCCAACAATGCACATAATATACATAAGGACAATATTTATGAAATAAAGCTTGTAATCTATTCCATTCACTATGCACATTACTTCCTCCATTAGATCCCTGACCTTGAATATTTTCAATTTGGAGCTCGTAACAAGTAAGAACAATACATATATCATTTTTTAAAGTTAGTGTCAGAGTATCTTTGACATACATAATATGAAAAAATCGTTCTAATAAACCATCTTTATCAACAAATTTCAAAATGATGGTCATTTATTCTCTTTTGGACTCATCTCAAGCTTCGTTAATGAGAATACAAAATTTGGCATCCTCGATTTTTTTGTGAATCACATTTCACACTTTATTTGCAAATATATACAAAGTTTCCTTTTGAATTTTGAGTGACATATATTTGACATTTTGTGGAGCATTTTTCATAACAACTCCATTAATTTGATCATTATAACTTGTAAGAAGGTTGATTAATTCACTGATGTTACCTTGATTTTTTGAGTCAAAACTTTCATTATGACCTATAAAGGCACAATCTTGTAATGTAAGCTATCGAACACTACCTATCGAAGTTTTCAGCTGCAACTGATTATTCTCCATCTCTTGTTATACTTGTTTTTCAACTAGCTTGGCAATATGACTTGAATGAATCATTAAATCATCACAACATTTCACAGCATTTTTATGTGGTGAATTTGGATCTCTCTAGGATAATTTATTCTAACATTCATTTTTTTCCAATTGTAAAAACTTTTATTGGTAAATACATCTTATTATGCACGACCCGTTGATTTATTAGAAAAAATTTAGTATGGAAGAAAAATTACAACATTCTTCGATGGTGAGTACTTCAACTAATTTGAATATATTTGAAATCAAGAAAATTGAAATTGGTAACGTTGATTACCCCTTCCCCACAAGGGATACTATGAAAGTTTAAGTGGATATGGACTGGCTTTAAGACATCTTGTAGGCTAGTAAGAAATTTCCATATATGTGGACATAATCTTGGACCACGTTCCACAGATGTAGCATCCATCTATTCTGGTTGGGTTTTTAAGGTTTTAGAGGGATGCTCATCAGTGATAGAAACATCATGTTTCATTATTATCGAACTCTCTAAATGTATATTAATCTCTGAATTATCCACAAATTTCTTTAAAAATAAAATAAAATAACTTTTTCTCAGCTTGGTCATATTTTTCGAAGTTTTAAAAAAAGATTATAGATTAAGAACAAATCTGAAAAGTAGATAGTAATAGAAAAGTTGCTAGAATTGTTTTATATAATTTGTATTACTATTAATAAGTAAGTAAACAAAGCAAAGCATGTGAATAACAAATAAACTCTGCACAAAATAATCATTTTAACTTATGATTCTTTTTTCTTTTCTTTTATTCTACTTCAATTAAATACTACAAATTTGATATGATTTTCATGATCTCATCCAATACTTTAGCAAACAAGCTGGCCTATAAAAAATTGTATGTGCTAATGAATATTTTACTTTTTGTTTTGTAGATGAATGGATAGGTAGATCAAGGGTCTTTCATAGAATAATTGGTAAGAAATTTCCAATTCTTTAAACATAGGTACATAATGCCCCCATTTTAATCACCTCAAATAATTTTTTTATCATATAAGTACATTTAATATTGAGGCATTTGGGAAGCAAAAAACAGTTTACTTCAAGGATGCAGGTGGCATGTGGGAAATGGGTTGTCTATAAAAATATGGTCTGATTATTGGCTTCCAAATCATAAGCTAATACCTGCTCTTTCTGATTTAGGGCCTTTAAGAGAATATCCAGTGGCCTATCTGATGCAAAGTGATCAAAGAAGCTGAGATTTTGATAAGATAAGGAGCCTGCTACCAGCTCAAGAGGCTGCTGAAGTGCTTAGTATCAGAATCCCTGATGGAAATGTGACAGATACCCTTGTTTGGGAACATGAGAAGAGTGGTATATATAGTGTTAAGAGTGCATACACTTTCTTTACTAATCTGGAGCAAAATAGACAGATTGCAGAGAGTTCAACAGCAGCAGAACAGAAACTGATATGGAAGAGCATCTGGAATCTTCATGTACCTCACAGAATTAAAGTTTTTGCTTGGAGGGTTTGTAAGAACATACTTCCTACTCTCAGAAACTTGAAGGGCAGAAAGTTGATTGATGATGCTCGTTGTACTTGGTGTAAACAAGAAGATGAAGATGTTAATCATGCTCTGGTTTATTGCCCACTAATTATTGATTGCTGGTTACAACTTTTTCCATCTCTTAAAACATCTGCTCAGAAGGTTGATTTTCTACAACTTATTCTTTCTGTTATTAGAAGAAAAGTTGAGGGTGATTTGGAGAAGTTGTTTCTTATGGCATGGGGTTTGTGGTATAGGCGAAATCAATGGATGTATGAAACTAATATTTTGTCAACAGACCAAGTCATAGAGCATTCAATGTCTTTATATCAGGAACATAAGGCAACTGCAGAGGCACTGAAAATTGGACTGAGATATAGATGTAGATGGAAACCACCTCCTTCGGGTGTGTTAAAACTCAATGTGGATGGTGCTCTTTTCAGTGATCAACACAGGTCTGGAATTGGTATGGTTCTAAGAGATGATCAAGGACAAGTCCTGTTTGCTGCTAGTAAACCAGAAGAAGCTCTTGCAGATCCTATGGAAATTGAATTAATTGCTATGCTAAGAGGTTTGCAGCTGTGCATTCCTTTAGGCATTTCAATTTTACAAATTGAAACAGATGCCTTACTTGTTGTTCAGGAATTGCAAAAAGAGGATTTCTCATCTACTTTATGGGGTAGTTTAATTCAAGACATCAAGTCTCTACTTAATAGGCATCCATCATGGAAAGTTCAACATAAAGGAAGGGAAGCTAATGGTGTGGCTCATTCTTTGGCACGTTTTGCATGGAATCTTAATGATATTGTTATTTGGTAGGATTCAATCCCAGATTGTATGTCCCAAGCTATGTGGGCTGATTTATCTTTGTAATGTTTGGTTTGAATGAAGTGTTATTTGATTATCAAAAAAAAAAAAAAAATATTGAGAAATGATATTTGTAGTCCTATAGTGTGCAAGTCTCGTATACTCATTTTAAAAAGTAGATAAATCTTAGACCAATATAGAAATTCATTTTTTTAATGGTTCACCATACTTTTTTTCAAATAGAGTACGCAAGACTTGTCTAGCATTATTCTTTAAGATTATATCTTCATGTCCTTTTCTTTTTCTTTTTGTGTGCGGAAATCTAGGCTTAACTAATTTTACAAAAGTTACATGTGACAAAATATATAGAAATAAGAGAAGGAATAAAAATCTTATTATGAAAATTGGAAGTCTAGGGGCAAGTTTGGGAACATAGGTGTTCTCAGCTATTTTTAGATGTTCTAAGATATTTTTTTTCCCAAATATCATTAAAAAAAATACTTTTAAGTTTCAAATTTTTAACTTTTTTCCTCTATCATTACCAAATCAGGTTGTAAAAGAAAACTGGAAAACCGGCTTAACCAGACAATTATATATATTTATAATTTTTATTTTATATTATATGCTAAATTTTTAATTAATATATAACATGAAGTTCTAATCTTATTATTCAAATCTATTAGTCTTATAATATAAAATTAATATAACATAAGATATAATATAAAATTAATCTTATAAATTTTAATATAATATTTTATATAACATATAAATAAAAAAAATCTTATAATATGAAATTAATATAGCATAAAATTTTAACCTTAAACATAAATATTAATATTAAGTTCTTAATATATACATGCTTTCGATATATATATATATATATATGGTAAATATATTTTTGGCATAATAAATTATAATATACATTATTTTTTAAGTACATTTTTATACATTTCATCATATATACTCATATAAAAAGTCTATAACTTATATAAACTATAGTTAAATTCAAAACTATACTTTATGTTAATTATTATAAAATAATACACTTATACTGTAATATTAATAGATTAAAATTTTAGTATTTGTAAACGTCATATTATTACTAATATAAATAATTTGTGAAGTCAGACCAAACTAAAAAAATAGGAAGTTCTGATTTCGGTAGTGAATCAGTCCAGTATCAATTCTTAAATTTTCAAAACCAATGTATACTAGTTTGGTTCTAAAAAATGTATAAAACAAGACTAAATAAACCTCTACTAATCATTACAACTTTTTCAAATTTTCAAACAACACAAAAAAGAATACAACTATTTCAAATCTGAAAGTAAAAGTAATATTAAAAACGACTATTTAAACAATTTTTTAACTTTATAATACTTTTATTTAATTTTTTCTTTTTCATTTTCTGAAACTCAATAAACATATTAGAAGACTTGCGAGGGTGTCACACCAAGGAATAAATTGAAAATAATAATGGGGCTAGTGGGTTTTGGTGGCCAAATGGTTCCAAGGGTGATGGTGGTAGATTGGGAGTAATGGTTCAGGTTTTCAACTTGTTTCCACATAGAGGAGAGTTTGTTGCCTCTAGGATTTTAGAAAAGCTGTAAGATAATCGAGAATAGAAGGTTGATCTGATCAAGATCTCACAGGCGTTTCAGATGCATACAAAACTAGCCCCACTTGTCGGTTGTGGAGGAGCAAGGATGGTTTGGTCTTGACGATGTAAAATCCCAAGAATTTGATGGAGTAGTGTGTGTGGCATTGAGTTCCATTAATGGGCAGCGCTTGTGGCCCATGCACTCATCGTTTTGAGGCACGACTTCTTGCACCTTGTAGAATGGTAGTCTTGGAAGCTGGTGGTAAGTGGAGGTTAAGCTTGGATCTTTTTTAGGCCAGCTCATCCCAAGATAGCATTATAGCTAGGTGGGGGGTGAAGATTTTTGAGAAATCCTATCCCACTGAATGAGATAGAGATGAAATTATATTCATTTTATATTATTTTTATAGAATGAGAGATATACCAGGTAAACTAAATTTATGTAACCTTCTACAATTATGTAGCTAATGCAGTATGTACAACTAGAAGCTTCCTAAAATAACACTGATCTATCAATGAGGAGGGATATCATGCATGATCTCCTCCTCTATTTTTGCTGTGTCTTGAGTGAACTTAGTCTTACTTGAATCTCGAGCTAGAATCATGGGTGTACTACGGTCACTCCCCTTCAAACATGGATGAGGATTAGGCAGAAGGCCAAGTTTGATACGCAGAGCTTGAAACTATGTCTTCGGAAGGGGCTTTGTAAAAATATCAGCTAGCTGATTTTGGGATGAGGCAAATTGTGTTTGAAGAGAACCAAGATCCATTCTTTCACGGACATAGTGATAGTTGAGCTCAATGTGCTTTGTTCAAGCATCAAGAATCGGGTTTATAGTCATATATAATGGACCGAGGTTGTCATAATGAAGTGAAGGTGGATTGGGCAGAAAAGTAGTGAGGTCATGTAAAAGGTGGGAGAGCTAACTCAATTCTGCTGCTGTGGAAGCCATGGAGCAGGATTTAGATTCAGCACTAGATCGAGCAACTGTAGTTTGTTTCTTAACACTCAAAGAAATGAAATTACTACCAAGAAAAGTACAAAAACCTAAGGTAGAATGACGTGTAAGAGGGAAACCAACCAAATCTACATCTGAGAAGCTGTAGAGGTCAAGGCTGCTGTTGGCATGGAGATGAAGACCAAAATGAATAGTACCTTTAAGGTATCTCAAGATGCGTTTGACAAGCTGAAAATGAGCCATAGTAGGTGACTACATGTCTTGACAAGTGAAGTTGATGCTATAGGGAAAATTAGGCCTTGTGAAATAGAGGTATTGCACTCCAACTACAATTCTTCTATACATTGTTGGATCAAGAAACAACTTAGTAGAAGAGTTCAGTTGCCAACCTTTGGAAGGCATTGGTTTGGCAATTGGTTTGCAATCAGCCATATGCAAGCAAGAAAAAATGTCAAGAGCATGTTGGGGCTAAGTCAATGCACTTCAATACCAAGAAAGTGATGGAGATGCCCGAGCTCCTTGATTGAGAATTGTTGAATGAGTCATTCGATCTAAGAGGGATTTTCTCCAGTGAGAACCATATCGTCAACATAGAGCAGCAAAATAAGTAGACCTTTGGGTGAGTGCAAATAAAGAGGCTAGGATTTGTATTGCTGGAGTAGAACCCAAGCTGAAGAAGAAAATCACTCAGTTAATCAAATTAAGCTCTTGCGCTTGTTTGAGCCCATACAAAGCACGATTAAGTTTGCACACATAAGTGGGATGATCTAGATGGACATATCCAGGTGGTTGTTGCATGTAAATAGGGGTGGTCATCTTTCTATAAAGGAAAGCATTTTTTACATCAAGATGTCTAAGCTCCCAACATTTCAAAACAACAATGTAAGTGCTACTTAAAGGCTGGCAGGTCGAATAACAGGAGAAAATGTTTTTGAAAAATCAACACCATCTATCTGAGTGAACCCATTTGCAATGAGGCGAACCTTAAGCCTTTCTAGTGAGCCATCAGATTGCAATTTGGCTTTATAGACCCACTTACAACCTACCGCATTTATTCCTAGATACCAAGGTACAGGAGTCCAAGTTTGATTTTCAGCTAAGGCAGTGAGCTCCTCCTCCATAACTTGTGTCCAACCGAGATGCTTTTTGGTGGAGACAATGGACTTTGGGACTATTGGAATAGGAGAAATGCTATGTAGATTTGCATATTTTGGATTTGGTTTGGTTTCCTAATCCCTGCTAGTGACTTGGTAGCTATGATATGAGAAGCAGGTGATGGGTAGAGATTGGAGCTAGGTCTGAGATAGATGTTGCCTGGGTGACAGGCTCATTGAGTGACTCCTATGAGCAATGATCTGAGGGCTTACATGCAGGAGAAGTTAAGGGAGCTAAATGCTGATGCAAGAAGTGAAGACGTGTTTTCAAAGGTGGAAAAATCCCCCTCAACCTTTGTAGAACCATATATAAGTGCTGGTTTGGAGTAGGGTAGGATTGATTCATCAAAGATCACGTGTCCTGAGACTTATATTTTACTAGTGGAGGGATATAGGCACTTGTAGCCTTTATGCTTAGTGTTGTATCCAACGAAAACACGAGGGAGGGTCTTTGGGTCCAGCTAGTGCTGCCTATAGGCACCAAGATATGGGAAGCATCTGGATCCAAGATATGAGAAGTAGGCAGTAGATTCAATAGTGTTAGTAGGATTTGGTGGACCATCATAAAAAGTAGATAGGCCTTTCCATTTCTTGCCTGTTGCAATTACTCTCTTTATGGTCCTATCCTTCACCACAAAAGCAGAACCAACAAACTCAATTGTGAGAGGTAAATAAGTAGTTAACTTGCTAATGGATAATAGATCATTTTTGAGATATGGTAACACAAGAACATCAGTTAACTTGATTTGAGAAGAGCTTGTCCCAATAGTAGCTTGTCCTATGTGTAATAGGCAAGACTTTCCCACTCCCAACCATAACACCTTCAGAACCATGATAGTGTTAGAGAATGAAGATTACCCACATTATTGGTCATGTGGTCTGTGGCACCAATGTTTGGATGCCATGTTTTTTCTTAAGATTACTCCAATTTTATACCTGCAAAATTCTGGGAACACTTTCAACTGTATAAGAGTGGTTAAAACAATTAAAGAATTTGATTATAGTATGATTCCTTTTATTGCTGATTTGGCAGACAACAAGTTCATCTTTTGATGCAAGCTGATTAGAAGACTAAGAAGAGTTTGAGACCGTTTTGGTGAGGATGGTGATACATCCAATTTGTATCAATTTGTGTAACTTTCCAGAAGTGTTACAACTTCAGGATAGGAAGGTATGGAAGGACGAAGCAAGGTGGCAATAAGAACTTCATAGTCCTTACTGGGGTCATTAATAAGCCATCAGAATTTTTTATGATTTGGTACAAGTTTCCCAATAGCTGCTAACTTATCACAAATGGTTTTGAAATGTCTCAGATATACATTAAGAGTGTTTAAGACACGAGTGATGGAGGTGAGTCTTTGCTTGAGAGCAAAAGCATGCACCAATGCATGCCATACTTCAACAGTTGTTGTAAGTCCAACTACAATGCCAAGTACTACTTCGGATAGGGTAGCTATAAGCCACTTTTTGACTAAATGGTCTGTCTTACTCCATTGCAGAAATGTTGTGTTTTGCTGGGGTTCAAAGTCTCTTTTAGCAATCAGTTGTGGTGGTGGTTGAGTCTCACCAGTCACAAATCCTTGAAGATCATAACTTTCAAGGATGTTAAGCATTGGTGTCTTCCATAGGAGAAAATTGGTGGAAGAAAGATGGAGTGACACAAAATTAGCTATATTATGTGTCACAAGGTAGGGATTTTCATTAGTGGGAATGGTGTTGGTGGAAGAGGAAGAATTGGAAGACATATTGAGTAGCTACAAGTAAAAAGAAATCTCTCTATCTTCCCATCAACTTTGATACCCTGAAGATTTATGAGCAATCCTATCTCATTTCATGAGATAGAGAAATGCAATTGTATTCATTTTATAGTATTGTTACAAAATGAGCGATATACAAGGTAAACTAAATTTATGTAGTGTTCTACAATTACACTACTAATGTAGTATGTAACGCCCCAATCCTAGAGGTTCAAGGAGTTAAATAGCGGTGTAACCAATCTGATTTAATTCAATTTTGGACAAACTTTGGGACCAAATCAGTATGCAAGGGTTTTGCATTTTCGAAAACCGATTATGCACCGGTTACCATCCTAAAACACTACCTCCAATTTTACCAGTTTCGGTCCCGTTTGGTCTAGTTTTAATAGTATTAGTATATATATTTGTATTATTTATAGTGATTTATATAGTAATTTATATATAGACTCAAAATATATTACTAATAGTAATAGCATTGGACTATTAGTATTAAGCCATAAAATGTAAATTGTAATTAATATACATTATATACTAATGTCTATTAGTATTACTAATTTACTAATGTACTTATCAAAAAGAATATATTGAGAAATTATTAGGCCATAAAATGTTATTAATATATATATATTATAATTAAAGCATATGATCAAATAAAATTTCATGTTTAAAATTAAAATTTTATATTATAAATTATAATAACAGTATCTTATATATAATTATAATTTTGTTATGAAACTAAAACAGAAATGATATTGCAAGATAAAACGTTGTTATCAATACTGAAAACCTCATCTATACAAGGGAATGATACCCATATATATAGGAGCACAAATGCAGTTTATGTATAGCTTAAGTCATAATTGATGGCTAATGATCGTCTTAATTGATGGCTAAAGATGGTCTTAATTGATGGCTAAAAATGGTCATACAAATTGGTTTATAACAGTCCCCCTTTGGATGACTATATATAAAGAATATGCATCGTTAAAATCTTACCAAAGAAAAAGAAAAAGAGTACAACATTTATGTGTATCGCCAAGTGGTTTAAGATTGTTTCAACAAAACCTTACAAAGGAAAATCCAATGGGATAAAACCTTAGCGAAGGAAAAAGAGTACAATCAGCACAAGTTTTCAAAACATTTACTCCCCTGAAAAGTGCATGATAATAATTCTTCAAATTTCCGCATTCCAATGTTTTGTGTAATCTTCTTAAATGTTACAATTGGTAATGCTTTAATAAATAAATATACCAAATTATCATTTGACCGTATCTGCTTGACATTAATTTTACATTTCTCATGAAGTTCATGGATATAAAAGAATTTAGGTGAAATATGTTTGGTTCTATCACTTTTGATATATCCTCCTCTAATTTGAATAATACACGCATCATTATTTTCGTATAAAATTGTTGAGCTATCATTAATCACAGGAATACCACACTTTTCTTNAGTATGCAAGGGTTTTGCATTTTCGAAAACCGATTATGCACCGGTTACCATCCTAAAACACTACCTCCAATTTTACCAGTTTCGGTCCCGTTTGGTCTAGTTTTAATAGTATTAGTATATATATTTGTATTATTTATAGTGATTTATATAGTAATTTATATATAGACTCAAAATATATTACTAATAGTAATAGCATTGGACTATTAGTATTAAGCCATAAAATGTAAATTGTAATTAATATACATTATATACTAATGTCTATTAGTATTACTAATTTACTAATGTACTTATCAAAAAGAATATATTGAGAAATTATTAGGCCATAAAATGTTATTAATATATATATATTATAATTAAAGCATATGATCAAATAAAATTTCATGTTTAAAATTAAAATTTTATATTATAAATTATAATAACATTATCTTATATATAATTATAATTTTGTTATGAAACTAAAACAGAAATGATATTGTAAGATAAAGCGTTGTTATCAATACTGAAAACCTCATCTATACAAGAGAATGATACCCATATATATAGGAGTACAAATGCAGTTTATGTATAGCTTAAGTCATAATTGATGGCTAATGATGGTCTTAATTGATGGCTAAAGATGGTCTTAATTGATGGCTAAAAATGGTCATACAAATTGGTTTATAACACTCCCCTTTTGGATGACTATATATAAAGAATATGCATCGTTAAAATCTTGCCAAAGAAAAAAAAAGAGTACAACATTTATGTGTATCGCCAAGTGGTTTAAGATTGTCTCAACAAAACCTTACAAAGGAAAATCCAGTGGGATAAAACCTTAGCGAAGGAAAAAGAGTACAATCAGCACAAGTTTTCAAAACATTTACTCCCCTGAAAAGTGCATGATAATAATTCTTCAAATTTCCGCATTCCAATGTTTTGTGTAATCTTCTTAAATGTTACAATTGGTAATGCTTTAATAAATAAATATACCAAATTATCATTTGACCGTATTTGCTTGACATTAATTTTACATTTCTCATGAAGTTCATGGGTATAAAAGAATTTAGGTGAAATATGTTTGGTTCTATCACCTTTGATATATCATCCTCTAATTTGAATAATACACGCAGCATTATTTTCGTATAAAATTGTTGAGCTATCATTAATCACAGGAATACCACACTTTTCTTGAATATGTTGAATCATTGATTTTAACCAATTACATTCTCGACTTGCCTCATGAATTGCAATGATCTTTGAGTGATTTAAAGAGGTAGCAGATAGTGTTTGTTTGACAGATCTCCATGATATAATAGAATTTCCATAAGTAAATACATATCTAGTTTGAGATCTACCTCTGTGTGGATCTGAAAGATAACCTGCATCCACATATCTAACTAATTGTAGACTTGATCCAAGTTAATAAAATAATCTCATATCAACTGTACCTTGGAGGTATCGAATGACATATTTAATACCATTCTAATGTCTTCGAGTTGGTGCAGAACTATATCTTGCAAGTAAATTAACTAAAAATGCAATATCAAGCCGAGTGTAATTTGAAAGATACATCAGGACTATAATTGCACTGAGATAAGGTATTTCAGAGCTAAGAATTTCTTCATCATCTTCACAAGGACAAAATGGATCTTTCTGCACATTAAGTGATCGAACAACCATTGAAGTACCCAGGAGATGAGCTTTGTTCATATAAAAGTGTTTCAAAACTTTCTCTGTATAAGTTGCTTGATGAATGAGAATTCCATTTTGCAAATGCTCGACCTGCAGGTCGAGACAAAATTTTGTTTTGCCAAGGTCTTTCATTTCAAATTCATTCTTTAAATATGTAGCGGTTCTTCTGATCACTTCAAGAGTTCCAACAAGATTTAGATCATCAACATAAACCGCAATAATAACAAATCCAGAGTCTGATTTTTTAATAAAAATACATGGGCATATTAGATTATTTTCAAATCCTTCTTTCAATAGATATTCGCTAAGGCTTTTATATCACATGCGTCCGGATTGCTTTAACCCATATAAAAATCTTTCAAATTTAATATAATACATATTTCTGGATGTACTCAGATTAGGAGCTTCAGGCATTTTAAGTCCTTCAAGGGTTTTCATATATATATATATATATGTCATGATCCAATGATCCATATAAATATGCAGTAACCACATCCATCAACTGCATATCCAATCATTTCGTAACTACCAAACTAATAAAAATCTAAATGTGATTGCATTCATAATAGGAGAGTATGTTTTCTCATAATCAATCCCTAGTTTCTGCAGGAAACCTTGTGCAACAAGTCGTGCTTTATATCGCACAATTTCATTGCTCTCATTATGCTTACGTATAAATACCAATTTATATCCAACAGGCATTACACCCTTTGGTGTTTGTACATTGGTCTAAAGACCTCTCGCTTTGCTAGCTAGTTTAATTCAGTTTCAATAGCTGATTTCCATTTTGGCCTATTATTTCTATGTCGACATTCTTTGACAGTTCTTGACTCACTTTCTTCATTACTTCTAATAATTTTAAGGGTCATTTTATATGAAAATATGTTGTCGACAACAATTTTATTTCTATCCAAAATTTCTCCAGTACTCATGAAATGTATCGAGATCTCGTTATTTTCAGGTACTTGTCCCTCTTCAAGAGAAGACATTTAATGAAATACCTCTTTAGGGGATTTGTTTTCAGGAGATTTAATCTCTTCAGGAGGATCAATTACTCTTATAGCCTGTGTTGTGGATATGGACTATTCAGGAGTACCAAATTCATTTTGTATTTTTCTCTTCCGAGAAATTGTGTCCTTTGCACTAATAGGCCGTCCATGCTTCAGACGTGTTTTAGACTCACCTATTGCTATTTTGGCAACTTGTATTTTAGGAACTGCAATCCTTGTTGGAACATTAACAACATAAATATATGATTTTACCACACCTTTAGTATCATTAAATACATCCGACAATTGATTTGCAACACTTTGCAAATGAATAATCTTTTGAACCTTTAGTTTACATTCATTTGTACGAGGATCAAATTGAAAAAATACTTTATTTTCGTAAGTAATTTCCTGTCGTGCTTCAAGCATCGACTTCTCATTACCCAATGTTAGAAAAATGGATTCGTCAAAATGACAATCCTCAAAACGTACCTTAAACATATCCCCTGTAAGAGGCTCAAGGTATCTAATAATAGATAGAGAATCAAACCCAACATATATTCCAAGTCTACGTTGAGGACCGATCTTTATATGTTGTGGAGGTGCAATTAGAATATATACCGTATATCCAAAAAATACGAGGATGAGAAATATTTGGTTGTTGACGAAATGCAAGATGTAATGGAGAATATTTATGATATGCTAATGGTCTAACCAGAATCAATGATGTTGCATGAAGTATAGCATGTCCCCAAGCAGTATAGAAAGTTTTGATTTCATAAGTAAAGGTATAGCGATTAGCTGAAACCTTTTAATTAATGATTCAACTAAACCATTTTGAGTGTGTGTGTGGGCAACTGGATGTTCAACATCTATTCCTATTGACATGCAATAGTTATCAAAAACTTGAGATGTAAATTCACCTGCATTATTCAATCGAATAGTTTTAATTAGATAGTCAGGGAATTGTGCTCGTAGTTTAATTATTGGGACAAGAAGTTTAGTAAATGCAATATTTCTAGTAGAAACAAAACAAACATGCGACTATTGACTTGATGCATAAATTAAAACCATAAAGTATCTAAATGGTTCACTTGATGGTTGAATAGGCCCACATATATCCCTATGAATCCTTTGTAAAAATAACGGAGATTTAAAAACAACATTTGAGAGAGATGGTTTGATAATCAATTTACCTTGAGAACATGCAGAGCACAAATATTCATTGGGTAAGATAATTTTCTGATTCTTTAGGGGATGTCCATACAAATTATTAATTATTCGTCTCATCATTATTGATCCCGGATGTCCAAGGTGATCATGTCAGGTTATAAATACTTTGGGGTCAATGCACTTTTGGTGCATTACCACATGTGATTCGATTATTCTCATTTTCGTATAATACAATCCAGATGAGAGAGCAGACAGTTTTTCTAATACGAGCTTCTAGGTCGAAATTATTTTAGTAATGAGAATATACTCTTTATTGCCTTCGTTTGTGGTTTCAATATGACAACCATTACGATGTATATCCTTAAAACTCAATAAATTTCTTTTGGATCGTGAAGAAAATAGAGCATCATCAATACACAATTTGGTGCCATTGGGCAACACAATATAAGCTCTTCCGAAGCTTTCAATTAGATTCGATGAACCAGATATGGTATGGACGTAGACTTTGATCAATGTTAGATTTTGAAAATATTTTTTATACTTAAGAATTGTATGAGTTGTAGCACTGTTAGCCAGACACACATCTCTATTATTCATCTTAGAAATAAAAAATCCATCAGTAAGATTCGTGATTCTACAAAATATATAAAACTTTCATTACTACAAAACATTGCAAAATATTAATAAGTTTTACTATAAGATAAATAAAATACATTAATTAGAAAGGAACATTTTCATCACCAATCAAATGATCAACTCTACCACTAGAATCCTCAAAGAAATTAGAAACATCAAGATTGGTAATATCTTCTCCACTATAGAAACTAAAACATCTGATGGTTCAGTAAAATTTGTTTCAAACTTTTTTGCTTTCTCTTTTATAGAAATTTGATATAAGTCAACCAAGTGCTTAGTTGTATGACATGTACGAGACCAATGTCCAGTCATACCACATCTATGGCATCCATCTTCGTCTTTATTTGAAAATTTGTTCTGAGGACCTTTACCCTTCTCTGATTTGAACCACTTCTGGTGGTATGGTGTATATATATTATTATCTCTTTTAGTGTGGTCGCTTCTAGGACCTCCACTTCTATAGTTTTTCTTGCCACGTCCATATCCTCGGTTTCTTTGAAAAGATGCACTATTTGCTTATAGAAATGGTGTAAATCCAGTACCATTCACTTCAGGGAATAATATAGAACCAATAGGACGTGACGGATGATTTTTTAACAAAAACTTGTTATTTTGCTCAGCCACTAGAATATAAGATATAAGTTTAGAATATTTTTTGAACTTTCGCTCTCGATACTGCTGCTGTAGGAGCACATTTGATGCATGAAGAGTAGTATATGTCCTCTCTAACAAGTCATCATTAGTGACTTTTTTACCACATAATTTCAATATTGAGCTGATTTTAAAGAGTGCAGAGTTATACTCACTAACATTCTTGAAGTCTTGCAACCTCAGGTGCAACCAATCATGACGAGCTTTTGGGAGGATTCCAGTTTTCTGGTGCTCATATCTCTCCCTTAAATCATTCCACAAAATAAGGAAATTTTTCACCGTGAGATAATCAGTTTTTAATTCTTCATGAAGATGGTGCCGAAGGAAAATAATTGCCTTAGCGTGGTCCTGCCAGGACCTATGATTTCCTTCTTTAATTGTATCTCTCAGGTTCATTGCATCCAGATGAAATCTCAGCATTAAGGATCCAAGATAAATAATTTTTTCCAGAAATGTCATGAGCAACAAATTTCAATTTTGTAAGATTTGACATTTTCTACATATATAAATCAGGAAAATAATTATGTTTATATTGTAAATAAGAAATACATTCACAAAATCATGAAAATAAACAAGAGTTTTATCAAGTAATAATAAGTAATGTAACATTTCATATTCATTTTGGGAACTACAAATAATATATTGAAAACCTTACTTGAAGTAGAAGACTACTAGTTTCAAAATCGACAGAACTTTCGTGTTGATAACGTGTTATAAAACTAAAAGAGAAATAATATTGCAAAAGAAAGTGTTGTTATTCAATACTGAAAATCTCATTCTATACAAGGAAACGATACCCATATATATAGAAGTACAAATGCGATTTATGTATACCTTAAATCATAATTGATGGCTAATGATGGTCTTAATTGATGGCTAAAGATGGACATACAAATCGGTTTATAACAAATTTATATTATTATATATATATTATATATAATATTAAAAAAATTATTTTAAAATATATGATATAGCAAATGGGTCCGGTCTGGTCCTAAAAAGTATAGAACAAGAACCGGACAAGTATCGACTAGTTTAGGCTGGTTTGATCCAGTCCGATCCGATTTTCTAGTTTATCAGATAATATTTACACCCCTAGAGTTAGATCATTTTCTCTAAAATCATGTTTCCCAATACAAATATAATTTCCAAAAGCTCCCAAACAAAACCTATATTCATTTATTTAGACCAACTACATAAGTTCCTCTAAAACGTCATCAATACAATAATCCAATAAAATAAATCAACTATTTCACAAACTCAACATTATGAGCTAGTAGTTACATAAGTCTCCATAAACCAGATAGACATACTGAAATCTAATATACTAAATAAAAATTNATCGACTTCTCATTACCCAATGTTAGAAAAATGGATTTGTCAAAATGACAATTCTCAAAACGTACCTTAAACATATCCCCTGTAAGAGGCTCAAGGTATCTAATAATAGATAGAGAATCAAACCCAACATATATTCCAAGTCTACGTTGAGGACCGATCTTTGTATGTTGTGGAGGTGCAATTAGAATATATACCGTATATCAAAAAATACGAGGATGAGAAATATTTGGTTGTTGATGAAATGCAAGCTGTAATGGAGAATATTTGTGATATGCTAATGGTCTAACTAGAATCAATGATGTTGCATGAAGTATAGCATGTCCCCAGGCAGTATAGAAAGTTTTGATTTCATAAGTAAAGGTCTAGCGATTAGCTGAAACCTTTTAATTAATGATTCAACTAAACCATTTTGAGTGTGTGTGTGGGCAACTGGATGTTCAACATCTATTCCTATTGACATGCAATAGTTATCAAAAACTTGAGATGTAAATTCACCTGCATTATTCAATCGAATAGTTTTAATTAGATAGTCAGGGAATTGTGCTCGTAGTTTAATTATTGGGACAAGAAGTTTAGTAAATGCAATATTTCTAGTAGAAACAAAACAAACATGCGACTATTGACTTGATGCATAAATTAAAACCATAAAGTATCTAAATGGTTCACTTGATGGTTGAATAGGCCCACATATATCCCTATGAATCCTTTGTAAAAATAACGGAGATTTAAAAACAACATTTGAGAGAGATGGTTTGATAATCAATTTACCTTGAGAACATGCAGAGCACAAATATTCATTGGGTAAGATAATTTTCTGATTCTTTAGGGGATGTCCATACAAATTATTAATTATTCGTCTCATCATTATTGATCCCGGATGTCCAAGGTGATCATGTCAGGTTATAAATACTTTGGGGTCAATGCACTTTTGGTGCATTACCACATGTGATTCGATTATTCTCATTTTCGTATAATACAATCCAGATGAGAGAGCAGACAGTTTTTCTAATACGAGCTTCTAGGTCGAAATTATTTTAGTAATGAGAATATACTTTTTACTACCTTCGTTTGTGCTTTCAATATGACAACCATTACGATGTATATCCTTAAAACTCAATAAATTTCTTCTGGATCGTGAAGAAAATAGAGCATCATCAATACACAATTTGGTGCCATTGGACAACACAATATAAGCTCTTCCGAAGCATTCAATTAGATTCGATGAACCAGATATGGTATGGACGTAGACTTTGCTCAATGTTAGATTTTGAAAATATTTTTTATATTTAAGAATTGTATGAGTTGTAGCACTGTTAGCCAGACACATATCTCTATTATTCATCTCAGAAATAAAAAATCCATCAATAAGATTCGTGATTCTACAAAATATATAAAACTTTCATTACTACAAAACATTGCAAAATATTAATAGGTTTTATTATAAGATAAATAAAATACATTAATTAGAAAGGAATATTTTCATCACCAATCAAATGATCAACTCTACCACTATAATCCTCAAAGAAATCAGAAATATCAAGATTGGTAATATCTTCTCCACTATAAAAACTAAAATATCTGATGGTTCAGTAAAATTTGTTTCAAACTTTTTTGTTTTATCTTTTATAGAAATTTGATATAAGTCAACCAAGTGCTTAGTTGTATGACAGGCACGAGACCAATGTCCAGTCATACCACATCTATGGCATCCATCTTCGTCTTTCTTTGAAAATTTGTTCTGAGGACCTTTACCCTTCTCTGATTTGAACCACTTCTGGTGGTATGGTGTATATATATTATTATCTCTTTTAGTGTGGTCGCTTCTAGGACCTCCACTTCTATAGTTTTTCTTGCCACGTCCACATCCTCGGTTTCTTTGAAAAGATGCACTATTTGTTTATGGAAATGGTGTAAATCTAGTACCATTCACTTCAGGGAATGATATAGAACCAATAGGACGTGACTGATGATTTCGTAACAAAAACTTGTTATTTTGCTCAGCCACTAGAAGATAAGATATAAGTTTAGAATATTTTTTGAACTTTCGCTCTCAATACTGCTGCTGTAGAAGCACATTTGATGCATGAAGAGTAGTATATGTCCTCTCTAACAAGTCATCATTAGTGACTTTTTTACCACATAATTTCAATATTGAGCTGATTTTAAAGAGTGCAGAGTTATACTCACTAACATTCTTGAAGTCTTGCAACCTCAGGTGCAACCAATCATGACGAGCTTTTAGGAGGATTCCAATTTTCTGGTGCTCATATCTCTCCCTTAAATCATTCCACAAAATAAGGAAATTTTTCACCGTGAGATAATCAGTTTTTAATTCTTCATGAAGATGGTGCCGAAGGAAAATAATTGCCTTAGCGTGGTCCTGCCAGGACCTATGATTTCCTTCTTTAATTGTATCTCTCAGGTTCATTGCATCCAGATAGAATCTCAGCATCAAGGATCCAAGATAAATAATTTTTTCCAGAAATGTCATGAGCAACAAATTTCAATTTTGTAAGATTTGACATTTTCTACATATATAAATCAGGAAAATAAGTATGTTTATATTGTAAATAAGAAATACATTCAAAAAATCATGAAAATAAACAAGAGTTTTATCAAGTAATAATAAGTAATGTAACATTTCATATTCATTTTGGGAACTACAAATAATATATTGAAAACCTTACTTGAAGTAGAAGACTACTAGTTTCAAAATCGACAGAACTTTCGTGTTGATAACGTGTTATAAAACTAAAAGAGAAATGATATTGCAAAAAAAAGTGTTGTTATTCAATACTGAAAATCTCATATTATACAAGGGAATGATACTCATATATATAGAAGTACAAATGCAATTTATGTATACCTTAAGTCATAATTGATGGCTAATGATGGTCTTAATGGATGGCTAAAGATGGACATACAAATCGGTTTATAACAAATTTATATTATTATATATATTATATATAATATTAAAAAAATTATTTTAAAATATATGATATAGCAAATGGGTCCGGTCCGGTCCTAAAAAGTATAGAACAAGAGCCGGACAAGTATCGACTAGTTTAGGCTGGTTTGATCCAGTCCGATCCGATTTTCTAGTTTATAAGATAATATTTACACCCCTAGAGTTAGATCATTTTCTCTAAAATCATGTTTCCCAATACAAATATAATTTCCAAAAGCTCCCAAACAAAACATATATTCATTTATTTAGACCAACTACATAAGTTCCTCTAAAACGTCATCAATACAATAATCCAATAAAATAAATCAACTATTTCACAAACTCAACATTATGAGCTAGTAGTTACATAAGTCTCCATAAACCAGATAGACATACTGAAATCTAATATACTAAATAAAAATTCCCCAATAGCAATAGTACCCTATTGTACTTAACTCTCTATCACTAGCTAATCTTTCCCACGCTTTCTATTCCTGATCACTTGCTGAACTATCAAAATTATCTAAAAATATTGTGAAGATAAAGGGGCGAGTTATTAATATCTCAATAAGTAAAAGATATATACTAATAGAGCCATTTACAAAGCTCAGCATGCAGAACAAGATATTTAGGCCTGAGCTGAGTTGAGATCTTTATGAATAGTAGTAAGTTGAAATAGTAAAGTGACTTTTGTGGGGTCGACTTAAGATGAGTTTAGCTATGCTTAGATTTTAATATGAGTTTATATGTATTTGTGGGAAGATGAAAAAGTATGTGAGTCCTGCATGTAAAGAGGTGTTAAGTTAAAAAAAGTTGTGAGTCTTACTTGTAAAGTGAGAGCACTCAAAGACAGAGAAGTTGGTATCAACCATATAATAGAGGCCATGATTTTACACCCATAGTAAGGTCAGAGTAGAGTAGAGTAGAGAGAGAACCACATACAAAATCGAAATTTCATGCCAAAGGTTTTCAGACGTCACATCATATCCAAACAGAGTATTGAATAGAATCATATTATCTTCACATAATCAAAACAGATTTAGAGCATCTGCACATAACATGCACAAATTTTCATATTTCATATTTGCTTTTTTTACACAGTTAAGAAACAGAATGCAAAAAATTTGCTCATGTTTACATTAGTCATAATAGAAATACGTTTCTCTTTTATATAGATTTCATGTGTAATGTAGAACAAATAATTGAATTTGTTTCAAATTCTTTTTCATAACAAAACATGTATGTTTTTCCAAGTTCGTTTCTTTTTATGCAAAATCTAGCATAGAAGCCAACTTATTATATCTTCATGTATTATCTATGTTGAGTCTTCATAGTAACCAAAATTAGAAATATAGTCACTTATACATTAAAAATCAATACAAGCACAATACTTACTAATAGAAATTCTAGGCTAACATAACATGGGCCTATAAGCAATTTAGTTTATAAGAGCATTCACATTTGGTGTCCCAAAATATCGGATTCCTCATAATTTGAGATTGATTATAGGGTTTTGATCAAAATACCTCTTACATTCGGATCCCTATTTTAGGAAAAAGGTTTAGGGGATGCACAGTGAATCCCCAAATATGGAGACTTATTTGGAGACTCACTGTTCATCCCCAAAATTATTTTTTATCAATAATTTATTCTAATATATAAAATAAATATTTTTTCAATCATCTACACTTTCTCTCATACTCATTTATTATAGTTTTAAATAATAATTTTAAAAATAATTTAATTAATTACAAAAATAGAAAAAAATTAATTTTAAAAATATTATCATATCCACAAAAAAATAATTTATATTTTTGTTTAAAACATTCACAAGAGTAATAGTTCAAAAAATAAGAAAAAATATTGAGTAGTTAAGTTTGTAAATGAAAGTAAGAGAAAAAAGTAATGAAGAAAAACTAAAAAAATATTATTTTAATAAAATAGAGAAATAATAAGAAATGAAATATAAAAAATTTTTAAAAGATGAATAAAATTTAAAAAAATATATCTTTTAATTAAATTGTAAGAAATTTTATAAAAAATGGTACAAGAATCCTCTAAACAACTCAGGACCACCATCTTTCACGAGTAATTAGCCCCACTCACTCCCAACTTCTTTATTAAACACAAAAATCGTACAATCATGACATCTCCAATATAGATAACAAGTGAGAGTAGGGTACGGATTTATAGAGAGAGAAATAGAGCTGATCGCCGTGAGAGATCTAAGAAATTTAATGAGAGAGAGAGAGAGAGGCAACCTACGACGGTGCTGATAGTGGCAGCACTGCATGACGGGGAGAAAGGGAATGCGGCAAAATATGGCAGCAGACCGGAGAGAGACGAGAGAAAGGAGAGTACCTGTGGGGAGATGAGCACAACAAGAGAAAGAGAGAGCAGTTATGGGAATAAGGATTCGAGTGGGGCAACTGAATGGAATGATGGTGAAGGTTAATCTGCAGAAATGTGTTCAAAGAAATCGGAGGGGGGAAGAAAACTAAAGAGATGGGGAAGGGAAGGGGAAAATCGTCGGGGAGTGGGAGAAGGGAGGGAAAAGAGAGTAGAGATTTTACCCAAACGGCGTCGTTCCTTGGGTGCGGGCGACCTTTCCGTAGGCCTTGACATGCTGCTGGGCCCGTGAGGAGGGACATCATGCAAGATCTCCTCCTCTGTTTTTGCTGTGTCTTTAGTCTTGCTTAAATCTTGAGCTAGAATCATGGTTATACTGTTGTCGCCTTGAAAGGCTAGAAAGTTTACCATAAATCTTGCTGCTTGTGTTGCTATTCTAAGGAGGACTTGAAGTTTGATTGCCTAAAGGGAATTTCTATTGTGGCCTCTGGAGCCAATAAGTTTCAAGTAGCTTTGTTAGAAGCTAGAAACTCCATAGTACATCTTCTCGAGTTTGGAGAGGTATAGGTTGTTGACAAAGCTGCTATTATCTATCAGGATCTTGTGATGAGCGTTTTGGCCAACCAGAGCTATTCTGACCAAGGCATGATCATTATGAGGATGAAGAACTTCTAGGGCATTTTCCTCAGTGAAGATAGTGGGTCATATACTCGGCTCCAGTTTACAGTTGTTAGAGCCTTACTCTACTACCGTGGATGTCTCTTTATAGTTATCATGACTTCCTCTGCATTGATGGCATCTTGGCTTTTCTGAAAGTTCACAATAAAGGTCATCTGATGAGATGCCTTCCATGAGAGCGGCCAAATGTAGCCCTTTGTCTAGGTTATCAATGTATACGGCTTATCTGTTCATCCTGGCAACATAATCCTTCAATCGGGGCTCTGCGTTATTGGTGCTCGCCAATAAAGGTTGCAAAGAGAAAGTTGGAAAAATCTATGAAAGAAGAGATGGACCCTACTGCAAATTTGCTAATCCATCAGCGAGCGGGATCCTTGAGTGTTAGGTTGAAGGCTTTGCGCATGACTTCATTAGAAATGCCACAAACCAACAGGTGGGGCTTATAATTCTCAAGTCATCTTTGGTTCTGCCGAATAGATCAATGGGTGTGGTAGTTTGAACTCTTTGTGGAAGGGAATGCTCCACTATAGCTAGCGAAAAGGGAAAGTCAGTTTGTTTGACAGGATCTTTTAACTAATGATGAGTTATAACCACTGACACAGACCATCATGCTATCGAGCTTAGTTTGATGTCATGAAGTTGATGCTCCAGGGCTTGTTTCCCCTTGCTTGGGGACAGAGTTCTGGTGCCTTACCACGGTCATGATTCTCGTGAATGGGGTTGATGCAAATTATTGCGGTTAGGCACACAGCCATTGCCAACATCAAACTCCTCGTCATTGGGAGAAACATCAGAGGGCATAGAGGAAGGTCACTCATGCTGACAGATGGAGCCATGGTGCGACAGTGGGAGAGCTGTTGTTGCAAGAAGTTCTCTTGTATTAGAATCTCCATGTTGCAGGTGAGCCCTTGGAGCTGTGTTCAAGGGTCTTGGGGCGCTGCAATGGTTTAGAGTGCAACGGTGGTATTAGCAATAAATGCATACCATAAAAGAGCCACTATTTTTTCCCTCCCTTCAAAACTGAGAGTAACTTGCATTAATCAAAAGAGGTCCATGATACAAAACATACAGACTCGAAGTAAATAAAGCAGAAATTGAAAGTGAAATTTATAAAGGTGAACTAGGTGGATCCATCCCACTGTGGAAGTTCAAAATACATTTTGGGATCTTGATACTGGGTATATCTTCAAACATCAAGTTTGTAGATGCCCATTGCACAATGGAATGTGCACATTGGTTCTAAGTCCGATGAATTTAATTAACTGCTTTCCAAGCTTCAAACTTGTTAAGCAGCATCCTTACATCTCTGATCAAGTCTTCAATAATCCAGTCCGAAACTTTGCTGTGGTTTGTCAAACTGAAATTACCACTTGGGAATCATCTTCAATAACAATGTTTTTCTTCTCCAAGGCAAGCCGAATTCCTAGAAAAGCAGTTAGAGCTTCTCCACAATTTAGATTACAAGATCTAGTGAAATCTGTTTTACAGCCAATTATAACTGTGATATATGTGTCAATTATTTTATATTCACTATGTTACTAACTGATGTTCATGCAGAAATTAAAAGGTATACTCGGTGATAAGTAGTAGGTCTTATATTTAAATGAAGTGATGAGGACATGTGCAGGGCATGTGTTATTAAACTATGTCGTCTCAACTAAGGATGGAAAGTGAAGGAGAACCGTCCGATTGAGTCATGTGGTGTAATCTGTGCTTCATGTATATATACGAGTGTTTTCTGTGTTAGGGTTACGAGAGGGTGGTCATTTGTGCATTTTGCCGTTAGAGAGTGTTTTGAGTGAATTAGAGAGAAGGGAGAATTAGGGTTTGTCGAGGGAAAAAGAAAGCCAATTCTTGTGACTTTTCTTGGCTCGATATTGGTTCAATCTTGTACATTGGCACATTTGCTTTGAAGATTCATCAATAAAATGATCTCTGAGGCTGTTCCTGCCGTGGATGTAGGCTATTAGGGCCGAACCACGTAATCTCTGTTTGTATTTTCTATTTCTCTAATCTTTTCTTATTTCTTGTTGTTTTACATTTAATCTTGCTAATCTTGTTATCTTTATCTTTTCATGTTGTATTTCTTTGATTGAATTTCGATTTTGAGTCTTTAAGTTCATAAAGGACTCGGGTTGAATTCTTAACAAGTGGTATCACGAGCTTAGGTTCTATGGGGACCATGGAATTTGATGTTGAGAAATTTACTGGGGAAAACGACTTTGGGTTGTGGAGAATTAAGATGAGGGCTCTACTAGTCCAACAGGGTTTGCAAGATGCCCTCACCTGTGATAAAAGGGGCTCTTCCTCGAAAGAGGAAGGGAAGGTGGAGGTCCAGAGGGACATTCTCCAAAAGGCCCACAGTGTATTGATTCTCTCCCTAGGAGATAAAGTTTTGAGGGAAGTAGCTAGTGAAGAAACTGCTGCTGGTATCTGGCTAAAGCTTGAACACCTCTATATGACAAAATCTTTGGCTAAAAGACTCTATAAGAAAACTAGGCTATATACTCTTAAGATGACTTCTGGAACTTCGATAGGAGAACATCTGGACACTTTTAGCAAGATTATATTAGACCTAGCTTAGATAGATATTAAGGTAGAGGATGAGGATCAAGCAATCCTCTTACTGAGTTCTTTGGACTCCTCATACCAGAACCTTAAGGAGACCATGATGTATGGTAGAGATACAATATCTCTAGATGAAGTGCAATTTGTACTTCATGCTAGGGAATTACAAAATCAAGAGAATACCAAACAAGAACATGGTGAGGGCCTGTCTGTTAGGGGAAGACTAGAAAAGAGAGGCAAGGTAAAACAGATAACAAGAAAGGTAGGTCTAAGTCTAAAGGAAAACAGTTAAAATGTTTCCTATGTCACAAAGAAGGACATTTCAAGAGAGATTGTCCTGATAGGAAAACTCAGGTAGGAAATAAAAATAAAGAGGATGGTGATGTAGCAGTGGTGTTAAATGGGTATGATAGTGCTGAGGTACTAAATATATTTGATATAGGCCATAAAAATGAGTGGATTTTAGATTCAGGTTGTTCTTTTCACATGTGTCCCAATAGGGACTGGTTTGAAAGCTTTTCTGAATTGGATGGTGGACATGTAATTCTAGGGAATAATAAATCTTGCAAGATCATGGGTATAGGGTGTATAAGATTAAAATTACATGATGGGATGGAGAGACTTTTGAGGGAGGTTAGATTTATACTTGACCTAAAGAGAAATTTAATTTCTCTTAGTATACTTGATAATTTAGGTTATTCCTTTAAGTCTGAATCAGGGGTCCTTAGAGTCACTAAAGGTTCACTCACTATTATGAAATGGGTGATAAAGAATGGCCTTTATACCTTAGTTGGCAAAACCACTACAGGGGAAGCATCCCCTGTACAGAATGCAATTGAGAAAAAATCTATGCTCTGACACAGGAGGTTAGGGCATGTTAGTCAAAAAGAGCTTTTAGAACTACAAAACAGGATTTGCTGAAAGATGCAGACCTAGATAATTTACCTTTCTGTGAAGACTGTGTCTATGAAAATGCTAAAAGGGTTAGTTTTAAAAGGGCAACTCATATGGCTACTCAGACCCTAGATTATGTACATGCTGACCTTTGGGGACCTTCTAGAGTAACTTCTCATGTTGGAGGGAACTATTTTCTCTCCATTATTGATGATTACTCTAGGAAGGTATGGATTTACATTCTTAAATATAAGAGTGACACATTTGAAAAGTTTAAAGAATGGAAATCATTAGTGGAAAACAGGTAGACAGAAAATTGAAAACCTTAAGAACTGATAATGGGTTGCAGTTTCTGTCAACAGAATTTAATAATTTATGTCGAAAGGAGGGCATTCTAAGACACAAAACTGTTAGAGAAACTCCTCAACAGAATGGTCTAGCTAAAAGGATGAATAGGACCATTCTAGAGAGGGTAAGATGCATGTTGGTTACCTAAGACCTTTTGGGCTAAAGCTACTGCCACAACTATCCATTTAATTAATAGGTGTCCATCTTCTGCCATAGATTTTAAAACACCACAAGAAATGTGGACTGGAAAACCTTCCAGTTATGATTACCTTAGAATTTTTGGGTGCACAAATTATGCACACTCAAAAACTGACAAGTTAAACCCTAGGGCACTAAAGTGCATTTTTGTGGGATACCCTGAGGGAGTCAAGGGGTATAAACTATGGATAGACAAACCTGGCAGAAATAAATGTATAATTAGCAAGGATGTGATCTTCAATGAATCCCAAATGGCTCGTGTACAAAATACAGAGGCAGAACAAAGACCTGGAAATATAGAGGGAAATGTACAGGTTGAGGTGGAGAGGAGAAACACCTCAACAGATAGGAACACTGGGGAAGTCAGTAACTCTGATGACCCAATTTCAGAGGACTTAGATAAACCAGGTTCTGACTCTTTCATTTTAGTAAGAGACAGGAAGAAAAGGACTATAAAACCACCTATTAGGTATGGTCACGCAGAGTTTACAACTTTTGCTTTGACTATTGCTGATGAGGTTGTTTATCAAGAACCAAGGACCTATAAAGAGGCCATTGCAAGCAAGGATGCCACCAAGTGGATACTTGCTATGCAAGAAGAAATGGAGTCTTTAAATAAAAATAAAACTTGGGATCTAGTTACAAAGCCTATTGGGGTTAAGTTGGTTGGATCCAAGTGGATCTATGAAAGGAAGGAAGGCATACTAGGGTAAAAGGTGCTAGGTTTAAGGCAAGGTTAGTGGCTACAGGTTTCACTAAAAGAGAGGGAATAGATTTTAATGAGATATTTTCTCTTGTGGTTAAGCATAGTTCTATTAGATTGCTTTTATCTTTTATTGCATATCATGATCTGCACTTAGAACAGTTGGATGTAAAAGTTGCTTTTTTACATGGAGAACTGAAAGAGGTAATTTACATGCAACCTCCTGAGGGGTTTATAAAAGACATTAACTCTGATCAAGTTTGTTTACTTAAAAAATCTCTATATGGCTTAAAACAATCACCTAGACAATGGTATAAGAGATTTGATACTTACATACTTGAAAATGATTTTAAAAGAAGCTGTTATGACAGTTGTGTTTATTATAAGGATGTTAATGGAATGTTAATATATCTTTTGCTGTATGTAGTCGATATGTTGGTAGAATGTAAAGACCCTGGTTTGATTAAACAGGCTAAGTGTATGTTAAAATCTGAGTTTGACATGACAGAACTAGGACCAGCCAGTAGAATTTTAGGAATGGATATTACAAGGAATAGGCCAGAAAGGTGCCTGCATCTATCTCAGAAAAATTATCTATCTAAAATTCTTAAAAGATTTGGTATGGACCAAGTTAAACCTGTAAGCACATATTTAGGTCAACATTTCAAGTTGTCCACTACACAAGCCCCACAAACAAAATCAGAAATGGAGTTTATGCATCAAATTCCCTATGCTAGCATGGTGGGAAGTGTGATGTATGCAATGGTTTGTACCAGGCCTAATCTTACCTTCGCTGTCAGTGTTGTTAGTAGATTTATGAGTAATCCTGGTAAGGCACATTGGTAGGCTATTAAGTGGCTATTAAGATACATTTTTGAAACTATGGTTTTGAGCTTGAAATACGAGACTAATGTTAAGGAAGGTTGTGAGTTAGAAGGTTTTGTAGATGCTGATTATGCTGTAATGTGGATACCAGAAAATCATTAACAGGATATGTTTTTACTGCTTATGGGGGGGGGTTATTAGTTGGAAGTCAAATTGCAATCTGTTGTAGCTTTGTCTACAACAGAGGCTGAGTATATAGCTATGACAGAAGTGTAAAGGAAGCTATATGGCTAAATGGTATATCACATGAATTTGGTATTTTTAAAGGAAATATAATTGTAATTGTGATAACCAGAGTTAGATGTTAGGCTAAGCATATAGATGTTAGGCTTCATTTTGTAAGGGATGTAATTGAGTCTAGGGAAGTTGGAATGGAGAAAATTCCAAGTGAGGAAAATCCCTTAGATATGATGACTAAGTCCTTGCCGTTAGCAAAGTTCAGACACTGTCTAGACTTAATTAATATGCAATCTGTTGGGGTCACTTAGTAGAGGGACATAGAAGGAATAGCTGAGATGAGAGTAGAATAGGAGTGATGAATAAAATATTGTCAAGGTGGAGAATTGTGATATATGTGTCAATTATTTTATATTCACTATGTTACTAACTGATGTTCATGAAGAAATTAAAAGGTATACTCGATGATAAGCAGCATCTCTTATATTTAAATGAACTGATGAGGACATGTGCAGGGCATGTGTTATTAAACGGTGCCGTCTCAATTAAGGATGGAAAGTGAAGGAGAACCGTCCGATTGAGTCACGTGGTGTAATCTGTGCTTCATGTATATATATGAGTGTTTTCTGTGTTAGGGTTACGAGAGGGTGGTCATTTGTGCATTATGCCGTTAGAGAGTGTTTTGATTGAATCAAAGAGAAGGGAGAAATAGGGTTTGTCGAGGGAAAAAGAAAGCCAATTCTTGTGGCTTTTCTTGGCTCGATATTGGTTCAATCTTGTACATTGGCACATTGGCTTTGCAGATTCATCAATAAAATGATCTCTGAGACTGTTTCTGTCGTGGATGTAGGCCATTAGGGCCGAACCACGTAATCTCTGTTTGTATTTTCTATTTCTCTAATCTTTTCTTATTTCTTGTTGTTTTACATTTAATCTTGCCACTCTTGTTATCTTTATCTTTTCATGTTGTATTTCTTTGATTGAATTTCAATTTTGAGTCTTTAAGTTCATAAAGGACGGGTTGAATTCTTAACAATAACCCTTGAAAAATCCCTACCTACTGTTGTGGCCGTGCCTCCTAAAGGATGAGCTGTCACATCAAAGGCGATTGAGATTTAACCTAAGGCAGAGGGTTCCACACAAGGTTATTATGGGTATCAATTGCTTCCCAAGTTCCATTGTGCTCTTTGTAATTCTTGAGAACCTTACTCGCGACGTGGTTTATGGAGGTAGGCTGGGATCCATGAGTAATCTGGTTTCTATAGAATCATAGGCTGTCCATTGCTATTATAGCAAAGAGTTGGAAATTGTGGGCATCTTGACTAGGGATTTGAAACTTAGTCACAGGCTCTAAGATGGCTAGTATCTAGTTGGGGATATTTTGATCTGCAGGAGTTTCAATATCCGATAGCCAAGGGGATTATCACCATAGTATTCTCAAGTAAGCACAGGAAAGGAACAAGTGAGAGGTTGGTTCCTCAGAGGAAAGACAAATTGGGCAGAGAATTTGGCCACTATTAAGAGGAATGCATTGATTTAGTAAAGACCTAGCTAGTGGGTAAAATGTTGTGGAGAACTTTTCAAGTAAGCAACTTGAGGCGGTTCTGAATGTGCATTGACCACAAATTTTTCCAAGTTTGTGGGGGATGGGAATTGTCATGCCTATGAGTTGGAATGTTAAGAGCAGCGTAGGCCAACTTGATAGAAAAGATTCCACTAGAGTGATGAAGCCACTTAATGCTATCTCTCAGATTGTAAAAGTCGTATTAAAGCAGCAAAGTATTCCAATGTCTCGTTTCCTCAAGAGTTAATTTAGAAACCCTAAGGGACAAAATCTTTTTGATGCTCAAGGAATGAAGTGATAACACTTTATATATTTATCACTATGTGCCTCCCACTTATTCATCAAAAAGAAAAAAAAAATCACTTTGTCCTACCTAAACAATCTTAACCAAAAATTTTTAAACTATAATTTACTTGTAGACACTAAAATTGGTGAAAACAAAAATAGAATAAAACAGATGTACTCAGATGAGAACAACATTTAAATAGAGAGTGATGGAGTCACGTATTTGATATAGGGTTTTATGTACGTAGGCTGAGCATAAAAATTGAGTTTGATAAAAAGTTGTGATGTTTTATATATCTGGTCCATGTAAAATGCCCCCATAGTTGTAACGCCCCAGTCTCGTAGGAATTGGAGAGTTACTTCTTGTAACTTAAAACTCACATTTCATCAAGATATTTACAGACTCCAAAATATAAAATCATCAAAATACTACAAAATTTCTTAATAAAATCCACCAGTCCTCAGAATAATCCATTGTGCTTAAATAATCATCTCACCCATGCTCCATAATCATTTGAAAAATATTGTGGAGATAAAGGGTGAGTTATTAACAACTCAGTAAGTAGAGAACATATACCAAGTACAAACATGAGCATTTACAAAGTTAAAAATACAGAATAAAATGATTTTACTTTTAGAATGCAGAATTAGAACATGT
Source organism: Carya cathayensis (assembly GCA_011037825.1). Classification (NCBI taxonomy): domain Eukaryota; kingdom Viridiplantae; phylum Streptophyta; class Magnoliopsida; order Fagales; family Juglandaceae; genus Carya; species Carya cathayensis. The sequence continues at coordinate 583,357 of QGSO01000525.1, forward strand.
TATCAAAAATATAAAAGTGAAAGTTTCGGAAAATATTCTTATTCAAAGTTCCTTTGGCATAGCATAACTGACCACCATCATACTAGAATATCATATCACATCAGAGGCCATGTTTAACCCCCATGATAGGGTTATGCAAACCCTGATCGCTAGCCGAGTAGAAACAGAATGTGAATGTTCGCTTTATTATTCTTGAAACCCCGAGTGTGCATACAGGAAAAACCACCAGAAAACCACTTTGTTTTCAAAGTGGGTGCACTAGAAACAAAACAGTTGGTACCATCCCAAACAGAAGCCACTATTAGCACTCGTGGTAGGTCACCATCTACAAACCACATCCCAAATTCAGAATGTCATGCCAAAAGTTTTCAAAAATCACATCATATTATATTAGAGTTTAGAACATAACAGAAATTGATCACAAAATATAATTTATGCACAAAATTTTATATTTGCTCTCTTTTGCACAGTTTAGAAACAAAATGCTAGGAAATAAGCTCATGTCTATACCAATCATGACAAAAATAATTTCTCATTTATACAGAGTTCATGAGTAATTCCAAAACAAATAATTGAGGTTATTTTTCATATTTCTTTTCAAAAACTAAAAGATGCATATTTTAAAAGTCAACCTCATTTCATTTTCCTTTTATGCAAAGTCCAGCATAGGAACACCCTGCTTACCTGAACTTCTTAACTTTTCAGAAATTCTCCACAACAGTAATAAACAAAAATCAATCCTCACATATAGAAAATTTATGTAACTTGAATAAATCTCCAAATGATCAGTTACCTCGTATTTATGCATGAAATAACTATTTTAATTCCTCAAAAACCTAAAAATTCTCTTAACCCTTAAATATCCTCACTTTCCAAAATTCATCGATGTCCACTTAATATTTACTTAACTTAATTCCCACTTTTATTCACAAGTTTTATTTAAAAAAAAATTAAAACCCAACCTGTTTGAAAAAAAATGAAAAGTTGTTGAAATAAAAATATTATCCAACCGAAAAATAATTTCGAATCTGAACTCAACCCAAAAACATTTTACTTCAAAAATCACTTAACGTAACGCACTAAAAAAATATATAAAAATGGATCAAGTAAAAACAAGGCCACTGAAATAAATCCTTAAAATACCATGTTGTAAAAACTGAGGCCAAAAATTGTAATTTACTAACAAAAGTTTTACTATACTCTACATAGAACAATTAGGAAAAAGCAAACCAACTACCTTTAGATTAAAAGAAGAGGGAAGACGCAACGACAGAGAAATACCAAGAGGGCTACGTATAGCGGTGGCCGGGGAGACTATCATTGGTGGCACGACCAGGTGTGGTGACGGAGTACGGAGAGTGAAGGAGGGTGATCGAACTGCCATACACGATGGGGAGAGAGAGAACAGAGAGTGAAGGAGGGTGATCAAACTGCCATACAAGACAGAGAGAGAGAGAGAGAGTGTGCGTGTGTGTGTGTGTGGAGAGTAAGAAACTGGGAGAGGATCGACGTGGGCTTACCGAATCAGCACGGGGTGACTAGAGGAGGCACGAATGACGATTCTGAGGCTTTTTCTTCGTGTTTCATGTTTGTTCCATCATGGCTTTGAGGTTGAGCAACTGGGGGGCATTATGTGGGGTGGTGAGGCTGAGATAGAGCGCGATTGTGAAACTGTTAGATAGATGTTGCTTTGTTATGGTTTCTAAAAAAAGGGGCTAGTTGGCAGTGAAGAGAGATATGAGAAGGTTGGGTGCAAATGGAGAGAGATAGAGTGAGAGGAACCAAGAGGAATTTATGGCATTAACGAGCAGAGATGCGGTGGAACTGTTCGGCATCGCTGGGCTAGGCAGCGACTAACAAAAGTGCTGAGGTGCACGGCGGCAAGGTTGGGGCCACGAGAGGTGGGATAAGTGGATGAGCTTACGATGGCTTGGGCTGCTCTGTTTTAGGGAAGCAAAAACAAGGCTTTGTGAAGAAGGGGGCGTGCAACTTCCACGGTAGAGACTTGCGGTAGTGTTGCCTTGCGTGATGATGGCGGTGATGTCGTGGAGGGAGGCTAGCGATGTGGTGGTTGGAAGCTATGGCAAGGAGGAAAACTTTTGGGAAGAACAAAGAAATTGAAGTTAACGTGGAGGAGAGCACGCGGCGCAATGGCTCTGGCAAGGCAACGTTGTTTTGATGATGGTGGTGGGTAGGGTTGAGAATCGGATGGTCCGAACTGGATAAACTGACTGGACAGGCCATTTTTGGACCGGACTGGACCAGACCTAATTCGCTCCGGTCCGGTCGAGTCCAATTTTCAAGGGACCGAAGGTGTTCAGTCTGGTCCTAGTCTAGGGGTTTTTCACCCAGGACAGGACCGATTGGAAATTAAAAAAAATTATTATTTATATATATTATTTATATAATAGTTGTATATAATTAATTATATATGGTATAAAAAAATATTAATAGTCTAATAAAAAATATTAATAGTCTAATATAGACTGTAGTTATACTTATACTAATATAGTTATACTAAATCATTATAACTAATACTTCAACAATAGCTATAGTGACCTATACTAATAGTCTACTATTAATACTAATATACTATTATATAATTTATATAGTTATACTAATCACTATAATTAATACTATGTATAGCTATATAGTATATTTATCACTATAATTAATATAATTTAATTATCACTATACTTATATTTAATTAATATAATTATCACTATACTATAATTTATATAGTTATACTAATCATTATAGTTAACACTTATATAGTTATACTAAAGCACTGATTCACCATAACTAATATTACTAATATATAGCTATATTAATGGNTTAAAAAAAAAATTCAAACCCAACCTGTTTGAAAAAAAATGAAAAGTTGTTGAAATAAAAATATTATCCAACCGAAAAATAATTTCGAATCTGAACTCAACCCAAAAACATTTTACTTCAAAAATCACTTAACGTAACGCACTAAAAAAATATATAAAAATGGATCAAGTAAAAACAAGGCCACTGAAATAAATCCTTAAAATACCATGTTGTAAAAACTGAGGCCAAAAATTGTAATTTACTAACAAAAGTTTTACTATACTCTACATAGAACAATTAGGAAAAAGCAAACCAACTACCTTTAGATTAAAAGAAGAGGGAAGACGCAACGACAGAGAAATACCAAGAGGGCTACGTATAGCGGTGGCCGGGGAGACTATCATTGGTGGCACGACTGGGTGTGCAGGTGTGGTGACGGAGTACGGAGAGTGAAGGAGGGTGATCGAACTGCCATACACGATGGGGAGAGAGAGAACAGAGAGTGAAGGAGGGTGATCAAACTGCCATACAAGACAGAGAGAGAGAGAGAGAGTGTGCGTGTGTGTGTGTGTCGAGAGTAAGAAACTGGGAGAGGATCGACGTGGGCTTACCGAATCAGCACGGGGTGACTAGAGGAGGCACGAATGACGATTCTGAGGCTTTTTCTTCGTGTTTCATGTTTGTTCCATCATGGCTTTGAGGTTGAGCAACTGGGGGGCATTATGTGGGGTGGTGAGGCTGAGATAGAGCGCGATTGTGAAACTGTTAGATAGATGTTGCTTTGTTATGGTTTCTAAAAAAAGGGGCTAGTTGGCAGTGAAGAGAGATATGAGAAGGTTGGGTGCAAATGGAGAGAGATAGAGTGAGAGGAACCAAGAGGAATTTATGGCATTAACGAGCAGAGATGCGGTGGAACTGTTCGGCATCGCTGGGCTAGGCAGCGACTAACAAAAGTGCTGAGGTGCACGGCGGCAAGGTTGGGGCCACGAGAGGTGGGATAAGTGGATGAGCTCTTGGGCTGCTCTGTTTTAGGGAAGCAAAAACAAGGCTTTGTGAAGAAGGGGGCGTGCAACTTCCACGGTAGAGACTTGCGGTAGTGTTGCCTTGCGTGATGATGGCGGTGATGTCGTGGAGGGAGGCTAGCGATGTGGTGGTTGGAAGCTATGGCAAGGAGGAAAACTTTCTGGGAAGAACAAAGAAATTGAAGTTAACGTGGAGGAGAGCACGCGGCGAAATGGCTTTGGCAAGGCAACGTTGTTTTGATGATGGTGGTGGGTAGGGCTGAGAATCGGATGGTCTGAACCGGATAAACTGACCGGACAGGCCATTTTTGGACCGGACCGGACCAGACCCAATTCGGTCCGGTCCGGTCGGGTCCAATTTTCAAGGGACCGAAGGTGTTCGGTCTGGTCCTGGTCTAGGGGTTTTCCACCCAGGACAGGACCGATTGGAAATTAAAAAAAATTATTATTTATATAATAGTTGTATATAATTAATTATATATGGTATAAAAAAATATTAATAGTCTAACAAAAAATATTAATAGTCTAATATAGACTGTAGTTATACTAATATAGTTATACTAAATTATTATAACTAATACTTCAACAATAGCTATAGTTACCTATACTAATAGTTTACTATTAATACTAATATAATATTATATAATTTATATAGTTATACTAATTACTATAATGAATACTATGTATAGCTATATAGTATATTTATCACAATAATTAATATAATTTAATTATCACTATACTTATATTTAATTAATATAATTATCACTATACTATAATTTATGTAGTTATACTAATCATTATAGTTGATATTTATATAGTTATACTAAAACACTGATTCACCATGACTAATATTACTAATATATAGCTATATTAATGGTATAATACTATTATAATCTATATAGTTATACTAATCATAATAAGTTAATAACTAAATCACTAGAAATATAACTATATATATTTAGTATGAATGTATTATTATATTCTTTAATATTTAAGTATAATATATAGTACTAGTATATATTAATATATTATAAGAGTTATAGTATAAATATAATATAGAAATTATAATATACTAAATCATTATAACAGTATAACTAATACTAATATATAGTTATACTAATAGTCTACTATTATATAGTTATGCTAATCACTATAATTAAAACTAATATATAGCTATACAGTATACTTATATAGTTGTACTAATACTATTAGTCTATTATATAGTCTAAGACTCTCAATTCTAATATAGGCTATATAGGTATAATTAATACTAATAATGTAGAATATAGTTATACTATCTAACTGATTCAACATAACTAATATTACTAATATAATATAGACAAATTGAATTACTAATAGTCTAATACTAATACAATTATATAGTTATACTAATTATAAATTCATAATAACTAAATCATTATAAGTCTATAACTATATATATTTAGTATCAATGTATTACTACATTCTTTAATGTATAACTATTAACTATAAGATATAGTACTAGTATAATCGATCAAAAATATATATATAGTACTAGTATATATATTAATGTATTAACATATTATAAAAGTTATAGTATAAATTATAATATATCATATATTTGTAAACTTATAATAGTATTAGTATAGTTAGCTTAAATATGTAATATGTTAGTATTAAATCACTATAACTACATAGAGTATTAGCAATAAGAGTATTACTATTATAATATTATTACTATTATTTAATATAGTATTACATATAGTATTACTATCATTACATATAGTTATTAGTTATAATATTAGTACTAATAGACTAATAGTATTAGTTATTAGTATTACATATAATTACATATATTACTATTATTACTATTACTATTACATATAGTTACATATATAGTTATCACTATTACTAATATTACATATAGTTATTAGTTATAGTATTATTACTAATAGACTAATAGTATTAGCGTATTACTAATATATATATATATATATATGTAATAGTATACTATATGTATATATATTAAATATATCACAATATAATTACATAGGTATTAAACAAAATTTCATTGGATTACAAATAAGAAAAAGAAAAAAGTCATAGGGTTGACCGACTGGACCGAATGGGACAGGACTGGACCAGTCCAGGGTGGGAAAACCTTGGACCAAATAGGTCCGGTCCGGTCCGGTCCGTAAAACCTCCCCGGACCGGACCAAACTCTCCCCTAGTGGTGGGTTTGTTGTCGTATTTGAGGGTGGCTGTGGCAACCCTAAAATTTGAGGAGGAAGATGAAACTACGAAAGGGATCTATGCATATATATAGGCTAGGGGTGAAAACCGAAGGACGCGATGCGGTTTCGGTCCAAAACTGAAACCTCTCTGACATGTTGAAAATTTATATATCTCGACCGAAACCAGCCATTAAAGGAGAAGAAAGCCGTCTAAATTGGGCTAGGTTTTCTTCTAGTCGGTTCGCCGGCATCATTGGTGGCACGATGGGAGGAAGAGAGAAAGAGATATGAATGTGGAAACATATTTCACAAATTAACTCGATTGATTCATAACAAAATCAACAAAATATCACAATATAGCATAATATCAACAAATATTACAATACCACATTTCACAAAATATCACAATTTGAGAGAGAGAGAGAGAGAGGGAGAGAGAATGGCACTGAGAATGATAGGAAGAGAGATGCAGAAATGGAAGGAGATTTGTTGCCTCTAAAGGCTGGACTCGCTACTGTTGGAGGTTGAGAGAGTTTTCCCTCAAAGTGAAAGCCATGGGTGTTCATTGGGAAGCTAAGGAAAGTGATTCGAGAAACGGAAAAGAGGAAGAAGTGGGAATTGGAAGGACTAAAGGAGTTCGGCGAGGAAGAAGAAAAGGGAGGGAAACCAAACGCAACACTTAACCCTAACGACGGTTGCTTTATTTTGTTTTTTTCAAATGAAACGACGTCATTTTATATAAGAAATATATATAAAATAATATAATACAAAGTATCAGTCGGTTTAGCCATTTTCGTACGGTCTAAAGCGGGACCGAACTGACCGACACTTGGTTTTGCATATTTCGTACCGTCGGCCGACCCATTCGCCCCTGGTTTTGACCAGTTACTGAATCCGACAGTCGAACTGCATCGAAGGAGGTCGGTCCAACGGTTTTATGTACACCCCTAATATAGGCATTTGAAAACAAAATCCAAGAGAAGGGAAGGGAAGAAACGTGCATGAGATGGAAACAGGCGCGAGACATGCATCAAGCATGCCATGGAAAACATATGTGAAGATGAAGCAGTGCATGTAGAAAAGTCTGCGAGGGCTGTGCACGAACTTGTGCAACACTTAGAAATAAATTGATGAAATTAAATAAATAAATAAACAAATGTACACTTTTTCTTGAATTTTGACCTCGACTCAAACTTAAAAAAAAAAATCCAACTTGTTCAAAAATCATCTCAGCCAATAAAAGATTTGTAACTAAAAAAAAAAAAAAAAAAATCCAAGAAAATCTTAATTTACGAGAGATTTTAGGCCCGTAGTTTAAAAAACAAAAAAATATTGAAAAATTCAAATTGACTTTTCACACGTATAATAAAAATCTAAATTTTTTTAAAATAACCTCACACTGCACCCGGATGTTACATTAGTACAGGAGCTGATCCTTCCATTGATTTCGAGAGTAGGTAGGTGGCTGTGCATGAAATGGAAGTCGAGATAGATTACATGTACACGAGCTATATATATAGCTAATTCTTAGCCCACATTGTTGTCAATTCATTCCCACCCTACTTTTAAATTTATTGTAATCCTCGAGGGCGGCTAAGCACTTAAGATTATGAACTAACTTTGCCCTTATAAAGTAATGGACCCTCCCTGCCAATCTGCAGTCCAACCAATTATCGTTAATTTCCATCTCTGATCTCTATTCTATCTAGCTATCTATCTTTTAAGCTATAACTTTTTGATCAGCCATGAATGTCGCTCCTTTGCTTGAAACGGTTGAGATGACCGACGTTCGCTATCCAAAGGGTGATCATCTTGGCCATTTCCTTGCCTGGATATCCCTTGTTCCCGTCTTCATCAGCTTCGCTGGCTTTATCTCCCATCTGATATTCCGCCGCGAACTCCAAGGTTTGTTCTTTTTCCTTGGCCACGTGATTTCCCTGCTTTCCACCATCTTCATCAAGGATATAGTCAAGCAAGCTCGACCTCAAACCTGCGCCATGCTCGGTGTTTGTCACTCCTACGGATGGCCTTCAAATCACTCCCAATTCACCACTTTTTTTGCTTCATATGTCTCTCTCTTAACCTACAGACGTCTTGGCCTCTGCAATGGGAAGTTCAAGTGGGTTGGGGTTGCACTAGCTTGGTGTCTTGCTTTTCTCACCATGTATTCTAGGGTTTATTTGGGTTACCACACTTTGGATCAGGTCGTGGCTGGGGCCTTTCTTGGGTTTGTTCTTGGGATTTTCTGGTTTTGGTTGGGATATTCTTTCGTCTTCTGTTGCTTTCCAGCTATTGAAAACTGCAAGTTGTGTAGGATGTTCTGTATTAAGGATACTTCTCACATTCCTGATGTGATGAAGTTTGAGTACGAAAACTCGAAAGCTGCTCGAAAAGCAAAAGCCACGGGCTACAAGAGCCTCTAATTGATGAATCTGACCCAAATAAAGTGGTATGTACTATGTACGTGCGAGCTTTGATTTTTGTGAGGACGAATTATTTTTGTCTAAATAAATTCCGACTTACAAATCAACTCTCTCTTTCGTACGTTCAATTTTTTTTTTTTGTTGGTAAATCCATGTGAACTGATGGTATAAAATCGACATTTCCGATGAAATAAAAAAGTAGAACCATCACTATATATATATCATGAATATATACAAGAACTTTCGCTCACTCAGTCTCAGACATGCAGTTTACATGATAAGATGAGATGAGATAATTTTAAATATAAATAAAATATTAAATAAAAAATTATTAAAATATTATTTTTTAACATTATTATTATTTGGAGATTTGAAAAAATTAAATATTTATTATATTTTATGTAAGAATTTAAAAATATTTTAATGATGAGATGATTTGAAATGTTTTTTCTGTCCAAATTGGGCATAAAATTTTTTCTTCCGCCTTTTATCTAGAAAACCAAACCCCTGGTTCACATTTTTGTTTGTTCGGGAGGGCCTCTGCCCCTCCACTCTCCCACTCATGAGTAGTGCTAGTATATCGTCCAATTTTGATCGTTGGGCATGCCTCCTAACACTAAGTTATTAACTTTTTGTTTTTTTACTTCTTTTCTATATATATTAACATATTTTAATATGTTTAAAAAATAAAAAAAATATACCAATTCACTCAAAATCAATACCTTAAGCATTAAGTAAAAAAGATTTAAAAAAATTAAATACATGAGTAATGAAAATGAAGGGACAAATTTAGGTAACATACTAGCATTTCCTCCTATTCATTTTCTCCCCTTCCCTTTTCCTAGGATCACTGATATACCAATTTTTTCGTTTTTTCTCATTATATCTCTATTGGCTAGGTTCAAAGATGTTTCGATCTATTGCTTTCCAATCACAAAATGAGTCTACACACTTATGCAACTAGCGGTTACATGGTAAAAATCTGACTCAATATTCTAAGGTCGGAATATAAATAATCTTATCGGGCTTGCATCAGATTTAATGGACAAATTTTAAATAAACTGAAGGGCTATTATTTATTTAGGTTTGCTTTATGTTGAGCTTAAATAAGACCATATATTATTTAATAATTAAATTATAAAATATTATAAAAAATACTTATTACAGTGTAAAATTTTGGTAATAATTTAATTACCACCGCACTCGCCACCGGCCACCTAACCTAGCTCGGTCGCGTCTCGTTCTCTCACGTTAAGTTTTGCAGATTCCCGCCATCGCCCGGTCCTTCCCCCCTCGGTAAGCCGGCCCCATTGTTTTGATTTTCTGCCCCTCTCAAAAAGTACATGCATGTTTTTATTATTACAAAAATATCCTTCAATCCATAGCCTTCAGCTTTCTGCAGAAGCCTCTTGAAGAACCTTTTGAGTAAATTATGCCACTGCCGTTGATATGTAAGCCACGACAGATTATGTCCTGGTTTGTGCTTAATTTTCCTTTGGACTTATGTTTTAAGTTAAGTTTATGTTCAATTGATATTAGTTCAGACTTGTTATATATCTTAAGTTGGGCTAAAATTCTATGTTAGGATTGATTCTATATATGTTAGAATTAGTTTAATATTGAATAAATATGTTAGCCTGGTAAAAAAATTAAAATGTTAGCATGTAAATTTTAGCTTTACAAAAACTATTTAATAGAATTAAAATATATTACTAAGTATTAAATTATTGCTAGACTATAATAATAGTTTACAAGAATTTTAATATTAGGTAATATTAAATCTATTTTATGAATTAAATATTTTATTAGATCGATTTTACTAGTGTAAATTTTTGCATACAAAGTTAAATATATTTTTGTTAAAGAAAATTGTCATTATTCATTCATCAAGAAACTTATATATATATGATCGAATACATTCTGAGATGTTCCCATATCAAATATGACATAATAAACCAAAATAATGCATTTAGAACTCCACCAGTGCACTATATCCTTTTGTGACTGGTCTGGTTTTTACTACTGCTAATACTTTCTACAGACAAACATCCAATAGACAACACTTTTTACCTAAACAAAGACTCAACCTCACCCTTCATAGAAGGAGATGACTCAACCTCTACAGACAAAAGTTTGAGAGACACTATTTTTTAATTATTTTAATCAACAATAAGGAAACCAAAAAGAAAAATAGTAAGATAGATACAAAAAATGACGGATTATAGTTTGGACCAACTCATGTAGACTTCACAAACTATGATAGCCCATGAAGGCAACACGCTTGTCTCTTTTCAGCCATAATAAGACGATGAAAGAAGCTTTTCTCAAAAGATTAGATTCTGTCACTAATGATGAATTATTTGTTGTATAAATGTGTGTTTTTTGGACATAATTAAATCGTTGGAATTAATTATTTGTGGTGTGGATTAAATCTCCAGTAATGGGTATCAGGTGCAAAAATAATTTGAATGTGATGGAATTGATGGTGGAATGGGCACAAATATTTTCACTTGCTTTGGTCTGAGTAATTATTGGCCATTCTAATGAGTCTTTCGATAGTTCCAATATTTGTAAAACCATATAATCAATTACTACAATTTTGAATTCTCCCTAAATTGCCAAAAGTTATTACCAAATGGAGTTTTTTGTTCTGAGCCGTATATGGATATTATTTTTCTAAACATAACTGAAATAATATGGGGTATGAAAATGTAATAAACCATACTCAATGAGAGACTACTAATTGATAAATGACTCTATCGACGTCAATTTTCATCAACGGCCCGTAAGGAGAAAAGGATCCCTCCCTAGCTCGCTGAAGTGGCATTGGTCTAGGTTGATGCTATGTGGGCCCTCAGTGTGCTAGGCCTAGGTCGAGGCTGTGTGGACCCCTGGTTGATCTAGTGTGCATGTACGGCATTAGTGGGTATACCCATGATGATGAACAGTATATGTATGCAGTAAAATATAGAGAGAGGGACACGTAAATTTACGTAGTTCGGCACTAAGCCTATGTTCACAGGGGGCTTGGGGAGTGGAGAATCCACTATAATAAGCTTGATTTACAGTCTCTCAGAGTCTCTCTTCCTCACTATACAGTAGATTTAATAAATCTCTCTTCCCAGTTTTGACTCCACGGCGGAAACCCATTTCTTGAGGTTGAAGAAGCATTCCTGAGAAGCCTAGCCAAAAGTTCATCCGAAGGTTCCTTCAAGTTGTAAGTTCCTTTCCTTTTTATCTCTTCCTTTGTTTATATCACATCACCTTCCTTTATGGCATCTCCCTTCTTTTCCTCCTGCCATCCTGACATCACCATGCCTTTCCTCCTTTCTCTGTCTTCCCACCTTTTCCCCTCTTTTGTCCTCTAGTGAAGGCCCTTTGATGGGCTGAGCCTTGAGACCCTTTTGGTCCTTATGACAAAAATCCCCCTAACAGATGCCTATGATTCTTAAGGATAATTTTACTCAAAACCTAACCTTGAGAATCTTCGAAAGTAAAATGTGTATCAGCTGATCGAACTGATCTATCCTTGTATGTAGAGAAATAAATTCTGGGAGTGGGTCCTTATTCATCTATTCCTTGCACTAAGTAGTAAAGATTCCCGAGCTGAGATTAGGTAGGACACGGGGTCGACTACACGAAGTGCAAGCGTGGAGCTCATATTAGCTAGATAAGTGGGAGATAGGCTTGACCGCATATAGTGCAAGCGTAGAGCTTGGCCATGAAAAAGATAGGCTCGACTGTGTAATGTGCAAGCATTGAGCTTGGCCATACGGGAGATAGGCTCGATTGCATAGCGTGTAAGCAGGGAGCTCGGTTATGCGAGAGATAGGCTTGACCACATAAAGTGTGCACGAAGGATGGCCGAGCAATCAAGCGACCTGCCCGTCTATTTAGGTGCTTGGGAGGTCGAGGGGCCCTGATCATTTCTGAACAGGGTGCGAGTGCAGAGCTTGGCTATGCTGGAGATAGGCTCGACTGCGTAACGTGCGAATGCGGAGCTTGGCTATATGGGAGATAGGCTCGACTGCATAAAGTGAGTGTGAAGGATGGCTGGGCAGTCAAGCTACCTACCTGCCTATTCGGGCGCCTGGGAGGTCAGGCGGTCCCTAACCTTTCCTGCATGTTGACTTCTTCAGAGGTGGCCAAGCAACATGTTAAGACTGAACTCGCTCTGAATCTTCAAAGGAGGTCGAGCTACAAGTGAAGGCTGGTCAAGCGTCACGTAACCAGGCTCACCAGGTTGACCCTCGCACTCAGCATGAGAGGGGTTGAGTGGCATGTAAGGCCAGGCTCGCCCAAACACTCTGACAGAGGTCGAGCAGTGTGTAAGCCTAGCTCACCTTGTTCGTAAGGCTGAGCTCACTTAAATATTCTGATAGAGGTCGAGCAGTACGTAAGGCTGGGCTCACTTAAATATTCTGATAGAGGTCGAGCAGTACGTATGACCGAGCTCGCCTTGATGACCCTCTCGCTGAGTGAGGGGGCCTAACGAAATGTATGACTAGGCTCATCTAAATACTCTAATGGAGGTCGAGCTGTATGTATGACCGAGCTCGCCTCTTTGCCCTTCGCATTTGGTGAGAGGGGATGCTTGTCGATGCCGCAAAAGTCAAACTAGTTAGTGTAAATAATCATTGAAGTTCATAAACCTAAGTTTTCTAGCTGTTATACAGTGAATATGCTTGTTTGTCTGAGCTGTTTGGCTGATATATAGCCAAGATGGTTGTTTGTCTGAGCTGCTTCTCTGAGGTGCAATGAAGATGCTTGTTTGGTTAAGCTGCCTGGCTGAAGTGCTATTTATTGCAAGAGATGTCGTCCTCTTAGTAGCATCAGGTAGTCAAAGGACTAGACCCGTACTCCACCGAGGGAAGGGTAGAGGTGCCTTAAACCACTCTTTCCCCATTCATCCCCTCAGGGGAGGTAATTAGTCGATGGCCTTAGAGTTGGATGACTCTGCACTGCGGCGAGATGGGGTAATCTGTTCAGGTAGCCTCAAGGCTAGTCCCGATCTCCTCTGATGGGGAGGTTGGGCTAGCCTAGGGCTAGTCCCGCATGTTGAGCCTCACGTAGAGGTAGTCTATTCGGGCAGTATGTCTGATTGGACCTGCTCCCATCCATTGATACCGTAGGGAAGGTAGGTGAAGGTCGAGCAGGTGCCTTGCCCACTCTTCATTGTGACGGAATAGAGTAATATTCGGGCATCCTCAAGGCTGGACTCGATCTCCTCCGGGAGGGTTGAAGTGGCCTCTGGCTCATTTCGCCCTTTAGCATCCCATGATGAGGTAGTCTGTTTGGGTAGTCCTGGATTGGACACTCTCTTTGGTCGATGGCCACGAGGAAGGTAAGGTATAAGAGAAATTTTATATTAAACCTAAAAGAACTCATTGAGGATCACTATGAGATTAGTAACTCATTATGGTCTAGATTTATATGAAATATATGTGAAAACAATTGTAGTGTGAAAGTCTAAAGTTTACAAGAAACAAATAAAAGGATTACTTAGAAGGGGTAACAGATTTATTGAAAATTGATATTTGAAATTTGATAATACCAATATTAATGTATAAACCTGTTAGTCAGTGGGAGTATATTTACATTTTTGGTCATGCGTGTATATAATTTTTGGTAAGTATGAATTATGGTTTGTAGTATGGCATTAAAGTTATGTATCTAAATAACTTTAAAAATGAAATTTATGAACAGGATATCTTTCGTAATTGGGATTGAATTTTAATACCAAGATGATGACTATTAGGATTATCTCAATATAGTTGCATAAAGTTTTAAAAGATTTTGCATGAAGAATTATTGGTCAATGGATACTTTAAAAATAAAATGTGACATGCTCAGTATTTTACCGTGTCCTAAAATTGATTAGGCTGTTAAAAGAAATTCTATATATGATTGTTATAAGAAATTTGATAATTGTACAAACTTGTATAAGGTTGAATATCAATTTTTCAATTGGCATCATTGGTTGTTGCCAAAGTAACCCAAGGATGTTTGACGCAAAAGCTATGAAAAGAGTGCAATATTATTTGCAAGAAATTAAAGACTATATTGTTGTCTTAAAAAGAACTAATACTCTTAAGGTAACTAGATATTCAGACCCTATTTTGTGGGATTACTTTATGATGAAAAATACAGCTATGGTTATGTATTTTGCTATCTGGTGGAGTTATTTTGTGAAAAAGTATGAAGCAAATCTCTTACTACTTCATCTGCAATAGAGATTGAGTTTGTGGTATGCTTTGAGGCCACATTGTAAAGTATCTGACTGAGGAAATTTATCTTAAGACTTGGCCATCCTGACATCACCTTGCTTGCCCTTATTTCTTCATCCTCCCACCTTTTTCCCTCTTTTGTCATCTATTGAAGGCCCTTGATTGGCTAGGCCTCGAGAACCCCTTTGGGCCCAGTGACAAAAATCCTCCTAGCACTCACCATTAATCATTGTTCAAGTGTGCAGATACAATTTAACCTTTTTTTCTAACAAGTAAACATAATATTGCCCATATATTGGAATAGAAGGTGTTTACACTAATGGGCAACATCCATATGAGTCTGGCAGTCTAGGTTGCTTCAATACTATTTCCAATAGTTGACATGGAATGTAGGCTTCCAATCATATAGTGGCTTGGCATGCTTGTTATAAGAGGATCACTCACATGCATATCTTGGTTTCCATAACATCTGGCCCATATGCCGTGAAAATCAAGCCATCAAGTGATGATACATTGATTACCTTGAATCGGATAACCTTAATGTGAACATATGTAGCCATCAATATGCCACTCAACCAATGAACGTACCAAGAACATTTATAGAAATGACCAAACTCACTTTTTCAATATGGAACACCATACCAACCCCTTACTACATGCACACACTGCCTTTTATTTTAATATAGAGATTCCATTATTTGCAACACTTCAACCTATCATAGATATCATTACCACTTTGGATACTTAGAATGTTATTAAAATTTGCATTAAGGTTTGTGTAATTAACCTTATACCATGATATATATGTGTTCCTATCATACATCAGCATGCTATTTAAAAGGCTAAGATGTTTATGATACGTTTCAACAATTTTTATGCAAGCTACTCAGCTTGGCATCATGTAAAAGATTATGAATATGAAAGAAGTATAACTTGCTTAGATGCATCACTAAAATCTGTAAGGTTTATAAAATGCCTGAGTTGCAAGTTAGATGGCCATAAACAAGTTTAAGAACCACTCTTAGCATATGTGATTCAAATTGAGTAGGCAGGTAGATCAAAATTGCATCTAATAGAAACCTAAAGCATATTATGAGGTCTTCTTCAACCTTTCATGCAAAGACTTATGTAATGAGGTTTTAAGATGAAATTAGACTTAAACCAAATACACAAAGGGTTGGTCATGTATCATGTATCAGAACCTACACCTTCTTTTCTATATCATGGGGATAGAACTTCATATATTACGCACAGGTACAAAATAAGAGTAGATAGAATGGCTGTTATATTTATCAAAACTCCCCATGCAAAGTAACTATAGAAACATTACCTGTAAAAACCCAATTTGAGATCTTGACCAACAGTCCAATAACAAAATACCTATATACCCAATGTTCTAAGTATTAGCAATAGTTGGATAAAGGCGTTCAACACCTATATTGCATTATGAGAGTTTGGAGAAACAATGTAGCTAGGCAGAATGTCACATGTAAATACATCAACACCAAAAAAGTGTGATTAACAAGCTTTTTGAGCTCTTTTGAAATGGAAAAAGCTTAACTCGAAAAACCAAGTTTAACAATCATATGTGCATTATAATATGGTTTTACTTACATAATCGGCATCCATGATGAGGATCCCTAAACATTGTGAAACTCCTAGTACACCATCCTTCATGAGCCAAAATTGACAAACAAGACCACAAAAACCATATTATAATAAATTACTACTACACTGCATGTTACTACCCATTAGCAAAAACAAAAGACAGTGGGTTCTATGAAGCTCAGATGCTAGCATATTCATCTGAAAAAGAACAAAATGACAAAATATGTGGAGCAAACATTCTCCCAAGCAACTCCTTGAGTCTCTCTTTGAGACTCTCCTTGGGACTGCCTCTCGGATATATAGCTATTCATAAACTTTTCGTACTGAACTTGTCTTTGCAAAAGTTGTCACACATCTCCCCTCAATCCCTAAAACTGATTTTTTGTAATACTCAACTTCTTTGTTATGTCTTTCCATTACTTTAGCGTATTGGAGATCGTGTTCACGCTCAGTTACTTTAGTAGACTCTAGTATTACGATCTCTCATAGTCCTCTAGCATATCCTGCTCATTGACCTAATACCTCCCTAAACACAGAAGCTGTAGCCTCTGTGGTTCCATCCTTGGCTCCTATATTAGACAACTTACCAACCATTTGGGTTTGCACAAACATGCCTAAGAATAATGAGGGATTACAACATGTCTCCCATGCTAGTATTGGATTTGAAATGATTACATAAATAGAAAGTTCTCATATATAAAAGTCTACAAATGTCTCACGTAAAGTTTATCTGTGGTTTGTATTACAAAATTTCCCTTTTTGTTAGACCAACGAACTTCCTCGTAGAAATCCACCAATTTGCCACTGGTGGAATGTTGCATGTTTGAAAAAAATTATTAGCCTAAAAACCAACCCAACTAGTTGTGCATTGTGCACTTACTATGTAGCTATGAAGGAGTACAAGCAAGCAGACCATTCTTAATTGAAATATATGACCTATTTAATTTTGACATCAACTTCTCTATAGTCAACAATAATGACCAAAGACACAAACCTGCTCCTCTAGTATCCTCACAAATGATTTCCTTCCAGTGGTATGATAAATTTTCAACATTTTTATGTTCTCTTAATTTTGCTTTGACTTTTCTACATGCCATGATAAGACAAAGTTATCCAGTCATTTTTTATAGTATGCATGGTCAATAACCCATAGCAAATCTTGTTTATGAAATTACAATTATTGGACATCACATACCTTGAATGCCTGGTTTCCACATTACTCACATAACTTAACCCAAACCAGTGGGATGACCAAATCACACCCAATGGCCAGTGCTTCATGACTTCCATATCCCAAGTACTTCTTGTGCAACTCATGGTGGAAAGCATTGGAACGCTTATAGAGTTGTTTACATACTATTTTTTTTTATGATTATTCATTTCGCAATCCAATATGAAATTGGCCTACACATAAGATGAAGTCATGTCATAAACATATTCTCTCTCTTTCTTTAAATTAGATGGAATTTATAACTCTTATCTACACACAGTCAATCAGCTTGTCTTTTTCAGCCATTGGTACATTAGTCAATCAAGTGTAACTCATGTCCGCATAATGCTTCAATATCCATGTCACCCTTGTGGTAAACATGGTTCATTCTCACAACAAGGTGTTGTTTGTCTATCATTGATTTTCAATGGAATTTTGCCGTGCTTATGAAGTTTATCAAACTCTGATCATTTTGCAGGCTCGTGTCCACGTATTTTAGTACGTGTTACTAAGGGTACTTGCACCGAAACTGCATCCATTTCTAAACAATATATGTAATAAAAATTGTTGCCCACACAATTATAAGTGTTGTGTGGTTATTCACATACATCAAGTTTAGGAACATGAAATCACATTCAATGGGATTACATATAGCTTACCAATGTCATCCCGGTGTGTATGTGCATCCACCAATGGATTAACAAATTCTGTCTCCAGTACTATGTCTGGTGGCTAAGTTGAATCATTAGAGTTACACTC
Organism: Carya cathayensis; assembly: GCA_011037825.1. Lineage (NCBI taxonomy): Eukaryota > Viridiplantae > Streptophyta > Magnoliopsida > Fagales > Juglandaceae > Carya > Carya cathayensis. Next base: position 601,633 of record QGSO01000525.1, read on the forward strand.
ATTTTCATCTCTAAGAGTCCATGAATGAAGTTCTAGACACGTTGGTTATCATGTAATTGATACAGCCCAAGCTCGTGTAAGGACAAAACCTCGTCCTTTCCCCTTTCCTTGTCCACTAAGCATCATCTTACTTTAGTCTAATTCTAGCTGCCTACGAAATATAGAATTTCTCACTTTAACATCAAATAACACATTCAAAATTACACAAGGATAACATGAGGACAGAATAATAATCCAACTAACTCAGTGCATAAAGTGTCCAAACATGTTAACCCAAAGTGGTCCAAGAAAGAGCCAAAGGGAGTAGAATTATGATTTTTGATGAAACTGTATAGGAAGTACCTTCATGGACACCTATACCAATAGTCACATCTAAAAGATTGCCATTCTTTGTAGTTGGATTTTTGGGAATTCTTATCTAAATGATCTTTCGTTTATTATTGGTTTCCATCTATAAACTTTTATATAGCAGTGGAGGAGTTACAATCTTGTTGGCAGACACCCTTTGAAATGCAACAAATTCAATTAAAAGCATGCTAAAAAAATTAGGGAAAAAGAGATAACTTACCTCTTCTCAATAACATTTGAAAAGACATGACCTTTTCAAAGGTTGGTCCTCTCAAAAAAAGGAATGTAGAACAACCAACTTATGGCCCATGAACTGGGCTTGGTAGTTATCTAATGGGAAGAAATACCCCAAAAATTAGTGAATCACAAAATAAATTGACAACCTTTTAACATGTAGTTTGGTTTTTCATACCTGTTGAGGTTTCCACATCAAATAACCTAGTTCACATCTCCTTTATTTGGTGCCAAGTGGACCACATTCAAAAACATATCTACTTTATACAACTCTTGGGGAACCAACAACACAAAGGCACTACAGGTTTCTTTTGTAAAAAGATGAAGCTTGAGAGGATCAATTTACCTTTATGCCAACTTCTAAAGCTCAGACTAGAGAAATCATCAGTGCCCGACATGAGGATGGTGATTATAGCTTCAGCCAAGATAACCCAATAGCAAGAAAAAACCCAGCTTACATACTTCTACTGCCCACTTTTATCAACCTAGAGTACTTTGGTGGCTAAGTATAGGGTCGTGGGGTCTTTTGACCTCCATGTCCATTGGGCTGCACAACGAGTTTCTGACTCGTTTGTTGTGGCTATGTATATGGATCATGGGGTCTTTTGACCTCCATGCCCATTGGGCTGCACTGCGAGTCCTGGATTTGACTTTGGTGGCTAAGTATAGGGGTCATGAGGTCTTTTGACCTCCACGAGCTTTTGGTTGCAAAACGAGTCTCTGACTCGTCTTTGGTGGCTACATATAGCGGTCGTGGGGTCTTTTGACCTCCACGTCTATTGGGTTGCACCGCGAGTCTTGAACTTAACTTTGGTGGCTAAGTATAGGGGTCATGTGGTCTTTTGACCTCCATGCCCATTTGGCTGCACCACAAGTCCTAGACTCAACTTTGGTGGCTAAGTATAGGAGCCGTGGGGGTACACAAACTGGACAACCACCTGCCTTTATTAATTTGTCTTTGTTGATTACATAGAAAAATGAAAATTAAAGGTAGAAAGCATAAATTAAGGGTAGAATTTCTTCCAATGCTTAGAATTCCAAGGATGCTGTAGTTCCTTTTCGTGGTTGTCTTTGAGGTGTTATGTTCCTGGCCTGTGGTTGGCTAGCAATATATATGGCCCCTCCTAGCGTCGCCCAAGTTTTCCTTCGTCTTGCGTTGTCACTCTCGTCTCTTTGAGGACTAGGTTGCCTACTTTGGAGGATCTGGGCTTAACTTGTTTATTGAAGTAGTGCTCTCTTATACTTTTGTGGAGAATATTTTAGGTTTCAACTTCTTCTCTTTTTTTCTCCAAGAGGTCAACGTACTCCTCCAATGTTTCATCGTTCTCTATTTGATCATAATGGCGTGTTTGGTGAGTGGGCATACTATTTCTACTGACACGACTGCGAAGGTGAATGGTGTCTCACCTGTTAGGGTCTTGATCGTTGTCCTGTACACCCACAGTACTCCCAAGAGTTCCGCTTCCCACTTTTATTTCTTTTCTATTAGCTTCTTCTTGAAGATCCCATGTAAGGACTTGTTCGTTGACTCTGTATAACCGTTGGCTTGTGGGTGCCAGGGTAACCAATATTTTGCTTGAATTTCCAACTCTTTGCAACACTCCTTGTAATGCTCTAGAAGGGATCCCAAATCGATAGATGATACTCTTCCACAGGAACCTAGTAATGGTCTTTGCTATTATAGTCGCTAACGGTTCTACATTTGCCCACTTTGTGAAATAGTCCATGGCTACTATGATATGCTTCACGCCCCCCTACCCCTTCCCCCTAGGAAGGGGCTAACTAAATCAACTCCCCATTGGGTGAATGGCCAAGAGGCTATGATAGAGAATAACTTCTTTAGGGGGCAATGAGGGACAGAAGCGTAGACCTAGCACTTGATACAAAGAACACTCGATACACTATTTTGCAAGTTGCTTGGTGTCCATGGGGGCATTGGGCCAAAAATAGCCAGTCCGGAATGCTTTTCTTGCCAAAGCTTTTCTGCCCGAATGGTTCCCATAGATGCTCTCATGTATTTCTGCTAGGACATATTGGCCTCTTCTGGCGAGATGCACCTCAGTAAAGGGGCGGCGAACCCTCTTTTATAAAGAATTCCATCCACCTTGACGAAGCGTGCTGCGCTTCTCTTGATCTTTCTTGCCACCTCTTTTTCTTCAAGGAGCTTGCCTGAGTCTAAATACTCAAAAATTTCCTTAGCCCATTCTGGCTCTGCTAGCCCTAGGTGGTTCACTTTCATTCAATCGCTGGAATTTCTATTACTCTTCTGTGTACCTCCCACAGGAGGTTGACTTCTTCCTTTGCGAAGGCGGCTTTAGCCAACCTATCTGCTATGGCTTTATCCTCTTTGGGCATCTATTCTAGGTTAAAGTAGGTCAGTTGGTCGCAGACCTCCCATACTCAGTTCAAATATTGATTAAACTTCTCCCCTTTCGTGGCGTAGGTTTCGATAACTTAATTTACCATGATTTGGGAATCTACTTTTGCCTCAATCTCCACTGCATCCAATGCTTTAATGACTAAGAGTCCTGCTATTAAGGCTTCATACTCAGTTTCATTATCAGTGGTTTTGAATGTGAAACCATATAATAATGCTCCTTGTTGCTTTCTTCAATGATGTAAATCTCTATTCCCCCTTCTGTTTGACAAGCAGATCCATCAACAAAAACTTTCCAAGGTCGCTGGTGCAGTGTGGCTGGAATTTCAACTGGAAATCCAGTGAACTCTACGACAAAATCTACCAAGGCTTGTCCCTTGACTGCACTCTTGGGCACGTATTTGATATCGTACTCATTGAGTTCGACAGACCATATGACCAACCTGCCTGCAGAGTTGGGCTTCTGTAATATTCTCCTAAGTGGGAGATTAGTCAACACTTTCATGGGATGGGCTTGAAAATATGAGTGTAACCTTCTAGCAGCTGTTACTAGGGCGAATGCCAACATCTCCATTCTCAGGTATTTGGGTTCGGCGCCTCTGATTGCACGACTCGCATAGTATACAAGTGCTTGGACAACACCCTTATATTTTATTTGTATTGCAGAGACGGTGTGAGGAGATACCACTAAGTATATGTATAGGGTATCTCCATGATTAGGCTGCTTCAGTAATGGTGGGCTGGAGAAGTCGCATTTTTCATTCCATGTGTAGATCTTTCTCAAAACCCTAAAGAAAGGTAGGCATTTATTCGTGGACCTCAAATCAAACCTATTTAAGGTTGCTATTCTGCCTGCCAACCTTTGGGCATTGTTGATGCTTTGGGGAGGCTTCATGTTCAGTATGCATCAATCTTTTCAGAGTTTGCTTCAATTCCTCTTTCAGAAACTATGAAGCCTAAAAACTTTCCTAAGTCTATGCCACAAGCACACTTTGCCGGATTTAATTTCATCTTGTATTTGCAAAGTACACTAAAAGATTCTCATAGGTTAGCTATGTGCTAGGTAGGTTCTCTGCTTTTTACCAATAGGTCGTCGACATATACCTCCATAGTTTTTCCAATCTACTATTTGAACATTTGGTTGACTAACCTTTGGTAAGTTGTCCCAGCATTCTTCAACCCAAATGGCATTACCCGATAACAATAAAGGCCTTTGTCAGTAATGAATGTTGTCTTCTCTTCATCTGACTTGCTCATACGAATTTGATTATATCCCAAATAGGCATCCATGAAACTTAGCACCCGATGTCCTGTCGTGGCATCTATAATAACAGTTATCTATGGTAATGGGAAGCTATCCTTAGGACAAGCTTTATTCAAATCCGTGAAGTCAACACATCTTCCACTTCCCGTTTGCTTTTTTCACTAATACCACGTCAGAGAGCAACTCTGGGTAATAGGTTTCCCTTATGAATCTTGCTACCAACAGAAGATTAGTCTCCTTGCTACCAACAGAAGATTAGTCTCCTCAGCTATGGCTTGAGCATTTCTCTATGCTGAAGGTTCTTATCTTTCAACGGACTTTCTTCACCACTGGATCGACACATAGCCTGTGCCCCGTGATTTCATTGCTGATGCTTGGCATATCCTCGTGGCTCCAAGCAAATACATCCATGTGTTCAATTAACAACTGTTTCAATGCCTCTTTCTATTCGTTGAGAGTCTTGTTCCTCCACAGGTTGTGGCGTTTGGTTGGTCCAAATGGAGTGTTATTGGCTCTAAAGGTTCATTTGCCTTTGCTTGTATCAGATTGGTCTCATCTCTAGCTTCAATGTCCTGGTTAGTGACGACCAAGGGCGGGGGCAGTGGCTCAATAGTTGAATCCCCTACTACCAATACTGATGGAGCCACTGCCACCTTGAGCTCCTGCACATAACATTCTCTTGCCAAAATTTGTTCTCCTCTTACCTCGCCAATGCCTGCCTCCATTGGAAACTTCATTTTCAGATGGTAAGTAGAGGTGACAACCTTCAAATTATTCAGGGTTGGACGCCCCAATATGGCATTGTATGATGATAGGGCTTTAACGACCAAGAAATATGTCATCGTTGTAACCATGTTGTCTCCTTGTCCCATTGTAACTGGTAGTGCAATGGCACCCATGGGCTGGATAGCTTCACAAAAGAATCCCTTGAGAGGGGTAGGTGACGTGTGTAGCCTATCTAGGTTGATACTTACCGTGGCAAAGGGATCCCAGAACAAAATGTCAGTGGAGCTCCCATTGTCCACCAAGATTCATCTGGTAGTGTAATTTGTGACCAACAAAGTGACCCCCAAGGCATCATTATGGGGTATAAAACACCCTCGCAGTCTTCATTTCCATAGGAAAAAATGGAGGAAGCCCCTAGCCTAGGGTACTTGGAGAGCCTATCCACCGAGTATACTTCATGATATCTGGCTTGTCGAGCGTGAGCCTTCTACTAGATGCCTTCACGCCTTTGTCAGCAAATCCTCCTGCTATGGTTCGTATTTTCTTCAAAGGGGCTTGGTCTTGATCGTGTGTTTGGCGGGGTGTCTTGCCTGCGTTCCCTATTCTGGCGTTGCCTTTTTGGGCTTCTGCTCTATCTGGGTTCATGCCCATGATCTTTTTCCCTTCTTGGCTTGACATGGTCTACTAATATCCATTCGAGCTCCCCCCTTCCCACCAATTCGGCTACTCTTTTCTTTATAGTTGAACAGTCTTCTTGTCCAAAGTGTCAGATTAATGATATTTGCAATAACATTGGCCCTTAAGGGGTGGACATGTATCTTTTCTTGTGATCCCTAACTTTTCTTGCACGTTCAAGTTGTTGTGGATAAGGCAAGATTCTTGGTCTCGATTGGTGGAGTGTCTCTCACACCCTCAGCCCTGATGACTCGACCCAGCTTTTCTGTCTCTATTTGAGTTCTTGGATTCCGACTTGACTTATTGCTTTCTTGGCTCTAATAGATCCTGTAATGTGTCTTCTGTGTTGACATAGTCGTTAGTCCTATCCATAAATTCCCTCAAAGTTGAGGGGGTTTTTCTGGCTAGCTCGGTCATGAATGGTATTCAGAGCCAGATACCTCCTAGTAAGGTGGCAAGTGTATTTTTTCATCTTAATCATCAGTGGACAACCTTTCTTTATTAAATTTGGTGAAATAGGCTTTTAAGCTCTCTCTTTCTCTTTGCTTAATAGTAAGAAGGTAGGCTGCAGGATGGCGTCGTCGCTTGCTCGCCAAGAATTGCATTAATAATTGTTTGGCCAATTCTTCGAAGCTGTTGATGGACCCTGCCATAAAATTTCAACCAAACCAACCACATGCAATCCCTTTCAAGGTCAATGGGAAGGTATGTTAGACAACTTCTCCTAGAAAATCGTGGAGAGTCATGTTTGTTTTAAAATTTTCCAAGTGATTCATAGGGTCCCTGGATCTATTGTACATATCAATTTGATGGATTTTGAACTTAGGCAGTAGCAGTACCACCATTACTTCGTCTTGTAAGGAAGGTCTATTTAATTCGACAATTGCTCCATAGAGGAAGAACCTCTCATCTTTCTCGCCATCTTTTGATATTTATCAATAAGGCTTTTCAGATCATCGTGTAGTGTCTTCTTCCTAACTCATCAACATTGACCTTGCTTGCACTGTAGGTGTCTCCTTCCGTCTGTTCATTATTGACTAGTGGCATAGTAGCCTGCTTCCTATTTAACTCCTCATTCTCTTTTTTTAATTGCTCTACTAGGGTCGTTGCTTTCTTCAGCTTTTCTTCTATATCTGCCAATCTCACTTCTATCTCTACCATGTTCATCTCTTGATCTTTGGTTGCCTGTAATTGTGTGGTAGTTGGCATGTGAAAATCACTTTGAAGTCTATAAAAATGATCCCGCAGATGGCGTCACTGTTAAGGACGTATTTCACACCACCAACTACACAGATACCTGTAATGAAATAAGAGGGTGACATGGGGTGTTCAGTGAAACTCCGATGCCTAATTAGGGAAGTGATCTTGAGTAAGTATATGAATGAATGTAAATATGTTACCTTCAAGTACTATTTATAGTGGCATTAAGTATAGAAGATAACCAATGTTCTACGATATCTTGAAGGCTTTCCATATATCTTAAAGGTTTTCCGTATTAATTGGAGTGATCCTCATTCTAGATAAATCGAAGGCATTGCCTATCATCTTTAATATGTATCCACAACACTTATCATTGCATTTGTACTTTGGCTATTGGGCTTTTATTATGACGGATCTGTGGATACCAAATATCCCTTCCGGTGATCAAAGACTATATATATATATGAGTATTTTTGTAGCAAAAAACATTGCTCCCTAATATCCATTCTTAATTAGCAATGAAAAAATCTCCCCAATTTGTTGTAGTAAGACGTTACAACCAAAATTCGCATGTCATTCATAAGTCATAACTTGTCAAAGTAAAGAGCAAAAAAAAAAAAAAATAGTAATGAATCCATTTCTTAGTTGTGGAAAAATAAATTTTAATAACAAAAGAAAAAAGCTAGGGATCCCGTTGGGAACTCCAATTATTTTTTTTTATTTTTTTATTTTTAACTTAGTGGTTAAAAAATGTTGTTTAATAATATTGTGGATTTTTTTTTCTCTTTTTAAAAATACTTAAAAGTGTTAAAAAATGATATGATAAAAAAAAAAGAAAAAGAAAAAAACTTAAGATGGACCAGCGGGAGCCCCCAGCGGTGGGTGTAGACTCGCCCAATAACAAAAGGTTTTTGTTATTGAAACTTGACCATCTTACCACTAATATTAAACAAGTTTTCACCAAACGTTTTAGCAAGCAAAAGTTCTTCTTCTTCTTCGTCTTCTTTTTTTTTTGGGGTCTTTTAACTATATTCTTTTGCTAAGAATAACATTCAAACTAACTTGTAACATCTTTTTTCTCCCCAGAGCCCCCTTTCCCCTCTCTAATCTCCCCAAACCAGAGCCGCGTGAGGGGGGGGGGGTGGGAGCTTCGTCTCCCGCTCCCCTCCCTTTTTCTCTGTTGCTGTTTTTTTCTTTTTTCTTTTAGGTTTTTTCAGGCCAATAAGGGAGGAAAGCTACTCTGGACTGTCCAGCCGCCGACCGTCAACAAACGCCCCTCCAGGGTGTTGGTTAGCTGCCGATCTACAAGCCTACCGAACGTGGTGCCGAACGGAGTGGGGCGTTACCCACATGCGTGGGTCGAAGTCTTGGCTCTCTGTGGCGTGTAGCTGTCACATGCCACCAAGGGACCACATGCAAATGATGTTCTCAGCTTTTTTGGATCCTCAGTTTTCGGTTCTTCAGCTTCTGAGCGGCGGTTTCCTCCCAGAGTTAGGTTTTGTCAAGCACGACCTTTGTTTGCCGGTTGTTTTGTGTTCTGTTTTTCTAGTTTTTGGGCGTCCGGTTTTCTGTTCTTGTACGGTCTTTGCCGCGGTTGTTTGGTGGCGCCGGTGTGTGTGTTCTGTTTCTCTTTTTTTGGTGTTTGTTTTTGTGCCGCCGTGGTGTTGTTGGTTGTGTTGTTCTGTTTGTATCTTGTGAAGTCCACGGTGAGGGGATGAGTTGCTGTACGGCCTCAATCTGAGGCAAAGAGCGGAGAGCGGCGGGCGATGTTATGGCCAGTGGTCGTAGGGCCAGTCTCCGCTGTGGAGGTTGTTGTGGTCCGTACGCAAGCTGGATACTCGTTTTGTTGAGGCTCGTGTTGCCGATTGCCTGTGGAGGGGGTGCTGCTAGAGCTCATGCCGTGCTCGTGGTTGGTTTGTTTTTTGTTGGTTTTTTGTTTTATGGTTTTGTCGGTTTTTTAGGTTAGTGTAGATTTATGCTTTGGACTGTCTGTTCATAGCAGTTGTCTCCTGTAGTCCGCCTTCCTGGAGGTTGGAGGGGTCATCCTGGCTTTGGTAATTTAGAGTGTTTTAGAAGTTAAGACAATGTCCGCCACTTTGTGTGCGGGGAAGCTCCTGATCATTTGCGTTAGTTGACTTATAGTCTAGTATTCCTGTACTAATAAGTCGCAGCTGTAACTTTGTTTATGAATGAATGCATGAAGCATATTTCCATCAAAAAAAAAAAAAACTCGTAACATCTTGAGCAGTGTAAATATAATATATAACAACCCCTATCATCGAGGTCATGACCTTGCATCACTCTAAGTTTTGAACATAGATGAACGAGTATCAAACATTACACGATAGACATAAAACACATTGAAATAATATCAAACATTATTCTGATCACAACCGTAAAATGCATAAAAGTTCGAAGAATTTCCATGTTTCAACCAAACCTAAATTAATTTAGTATTCCAACATATTTCAAATGATCGTTGTTTGAATTGTATTTGTGTTTTTATATATACGTTTTGAGTGATATCTTATTTCAAACTATTTGAGATTTCTTTTTTTATTTTTTGGGTATATAGTTTGATCAATTTTCAAGCCATTAAAAACTATACTTTGGACTCCAAACTACTTTCATTGTTTTCATTTGACAACTAAAAACAATCTACTAGGTCCAATCTCCACCTTAGAATGTCGGTGCGGTAATTAAAGGCGTTTAACAGAGCCCATGGGCGTACATGTTGTACAAAGGCTGGAAGTGCAATAGATGTAGCTCGGAAGCATTGTTACGCACGTGTATGCGAGCTTAGAACCTTCCTAATTGAGGCACAACCTTAATGGAAGGGCAAGTAACTTCGGATGAAGATATTATGTCATATCCGAGTCTTACTAGGAAAAATATTGTTACTAATTTATTTAAATTAAAATTTTTCTTATGTATTTTAAAATATATAGGTCTTTATTAATGTAATTTTAATATTTATATTTTATATATTTAAATGAGATTTAGAAAAAAAAATGTGAGAAGGGTATATTTGTTTTTTTACATTTTATATTAAATTAATCTCATTTTAATTCTAACTATTGGATTGATAGGTAAATAAATATATTACATTCCATTGGCATGATGTTAGCCATTCATTTACATAAGGCAACTTAGAGCATCCCCATCCAGATCCCCATAAAATTTCCTATAATTTAACTCAAAATTACATTCCCTTAAATTTATTTCTAAATTTTATTATCTTCTAAAAATCTCATACATCTCATTCCCCATACCTATCTATATTTTATTAAATAATATTTCTCTATTTTTTTATTACTTTTTTCTCTCTTTCATTTACAATCTTAACTACTAACTCTTTTGTCTTATTATCTTCTTTTCAAATATCACTTTCTACTAAAAATTTATACGATCTTAACTATCCAAAACAGTATTATTTTTCAAACCGAAATTTCTATTATAAAAATAGTAATTTTTTTTTAATATGTGCATTTTCTAGCATGATGGCCAATTTTTTTTATTTAATACTCTTTATCAGTTTCTTTAATGGTAATACCTAGTCACGTATTGATGATAAAAATTTTTGTCATTTCTGTAATGGTAATATTTTTTGTCTTTCTCAAACGGTAACATTTTTTGTCTTTTCTCCAACGGTAATTTTTTTGTCTTCTCTCAAACGGTAACATTTTTTGTCCTATATGTAACGATAACTTTTTCCTCTATAAATACGCATATTGCTAGTATTCACATTCTCACACACTCAAGTCTTATATGATCTATAGAACTGAAATTCAACAGTCTCCCCTGATCTCTCACGCCCTTGATCAAATGGCTCACACCTTCTTTCGCAAATTGCTGACATACGTATCCTCTGAAGATGATATCGATGTTGTTCTTAATAACGAGGCCAATGGATAGTCATCGAGGCATCATGGCAATTGCTAATGTCATATTTTTATTCGGTATGATCATATTCAGGGGCACAAGCGCCTATTTCGCAATTATTTCGTAGAAAATCCAATATATCCATCGAATCTATTTTAAATGAGATTTCAGATGAGTCGTCCTCTATTTCTCTGTAATCTAAATGAGGTAGAGTCTTAAGAGCCGTACTTCGTCCAGAGAATAGATAATGCAGGAAGACTCAATTTATCTTCTATGCAAAGGATAACCGCAACACTTAAAATTCTGGCATATGGGGTTACTAGAGATTTTATAGATAAATACATATGTATTGGTGAAAGCACCACAATGGAGAGCCTCAAAAAATTCTCTGAGACAATAGTAAGTGTTTTTTCATATGAATATCTGCGGTCTCCAAATGCCAATGATATTGCCCGATTGCTTGCTGTTGCTAAACAACGGGGATTCCGAGGAATGCTGGGAAGCATTGACTGCATGCATTGGAAGTGGAAAAATTGTCCTGCAGCATGGAAATATATGTACTCCGGCCACATCCATGAACTAATTATTATTTTAGAAGCAGTTGGTTCATATGATCTTTGGATATGGCATGCATTTTTTGGTATTCCTGGTTCACATAACGATATTAATGTGTTAGAGAGATCTTTTATTTTCACGAAACTTGCCCAAGGGCATGCTCTTCAAGTCAATTACACAATCAATGGCAATGACTACACTATGGGGTATTACCTTTTGGACGGTATTTATCCCAAGTGGCGAACTTTTGTGAAGATGATTCCATCACCACGAGGGAATAAGAAGAAAAATTTTGTGAAAGCACAAGAATCCACAAGAAAAGATGTCAAGCATGCATTCGGGATACTTCAATAACGATTTGCGATGATTCGTGAACCTTCCCGAATGTTGAAAGTGAAGGAATTAACAAATATAATGAAAACATGTGTTATTCTACATAATATGATCATTGAAGACGAGCGTGATGATAGTGAGGGTCTGAACATTGAATATGATCAACTCGATGAAAATCTCCTGAAATTGTCGCGCAATCATACAACTAAGCTTACGGACTTCATCCAACATCATCATCATATTAGTGACAGCTCGGCCATCATCAGCTTCAAGAAGATCTAATTGAACATCAATGACTATTATATTCCCAACATTAGGCATGTCACATTATAGTATGGTATTTCCTTCATATTATTTTTTACTATATTTGAGTTAATCTGCTTTGCATTTGTATTTCCTTAATGTTAGTAGTGACTATATATTTGCAATCAAATTTAGCCTCGTATTTCCTTGAGTATAATAGTGGACTATATTTTAGGTAATTTGTAATTGTTTTTGAAATTGTAATGGCCAATTTCCTTGCACAAAAATATCAATTTACAACACAACAAAAATACAAAAAACATTTCACATTACTTTTTACTCATCTATTATTGTCCAAAACATAAAATAAGAAATACAACTTTTTTCAAAAATATATTCAATCAATCCAAATCTACTGCAGCATTGCGTCTCGCCATGATTTTCCTCTGGAGTTGCTGGAAATATAACCACTACATTTCTAGCATGGCACTCACATCTATCATTATAATGCGCTGATTTGCTTCTTTCAACGCAAACTCTATTTTCTACGCCTCCAACCTGAGTCTTTCATCTTCTTGATGGATTTTATGTAGCTCTTTTTTCCGATCAATTACCATCTTCTCGGCCTCCAACCTCAGTCTCTCATCCTTGAGACACAATTTTTTTCATCTTTTTCCTTGTCATACTTCATTTTCTCAGCCTTAAGCTGATAAAACTCTTTCTCTTGAGCGCGTGACTCCTCCAAAAGTGTATACTTCATCTTTTTGAGTTCTAAATTTTCTTCTGCCGCCTGCCTTGGGCCTTTCGTTTTCCTTTATCATCTTTCCTTCCCATTGGTCGGTCTAATTCGATCACCTCATTCTCCATCACATTATCCATCTCGAGATCAAAGACTGAATCTACTGTAGCACTTGAACATCGAGCCTAGGTCGGGGACGGGGACATCGTCTTCCTTCACTTTGGATCCTCTTTCGTGGAATGCCAAATCTACTTAGGTTGGTCCTTCAATAGGTGCCAACAATATTCGAATTGGAAGAAGCATTTCTCTAGCAATTGGTACATAACCTTGGCCTTGTCAAACTTGCATGTAAAAAAAATTCCATGTTAAACCAATGTACACAAAAATCTATAATTATTCGTAAAACAAGTAAGAGTATGGAAATTCTACATTGTCTTGCTCGATTATGCCACTTTGATTCAATCCTTCAACCATTCACACAAAATTTGTTTGTCTCCTTTTGAATAATCAACCACCGATGTATTAATGACTTTATGGTCTGATCACTTGTGGTTTCTTTAAATTGTTGGAAGTAATAAAAAATATTTTCCCATAATTGGGAGTGTTTTTGATCTGTTCCCTGAACGGCATCAAAACTACAATTCAACCATGTGGAGACAAGTAACTTGTCTTCTTCGGGGGTGAAGTTTGCACTCCTGACTGATTTTCTAACGCCAATAGGCTCTTTAGGGGGTAAGGGTGGAGAGTCATCAAGGGTTACCAGAGAGGTTCCACTTTGCCCACCTTAAGTGGGGTCGAGTTGAGGATCTTGACTAAGGAGGTTGGTGAAGTACATATCTCCAAGGTCTTGTGAATCCATCTCTAAAAAAGCATTGAAATGTTAGAATAAGAAACTTTAAAATTTGGGGTTTAGTCCAGGTCGCCGGCTCAGGAACCGAATGGTGACATTTTGGAAATTTGGACACCCACTCATGGCTGCAACAACCGATTGCCAGTACTTGTTGGTCATTTGAGTTGCCTAGCTACTGAGGAAATGATCATAAATTTCCTGTATGCCCACCAGGCTTTGTCATCATCACAGCCAAGTTCCATTAGTTTTTACATTACCTCTATATCACAACATAATACAAAACAACAACCAAACAACATGCAAATCATAATAATGCTAAATAAGAGCATCCCCATCCGGTCAATTTATATCAAATATATTAATAAATGGGGCTTAGAATGGTGTAAATATTAACAGCATGCGTAAGAAAGGAGCCTAACATCAAATGGCTACAAAATCTCACCTGAATCCCGAGTGCCTTTTGTGGAAAATACCACAAACTGCAATATGGTCATCCAGGTGGGGATTACCCTGCCATATCAATGGGACCCCATTAACACTTATGAATTAACCCGCATAATAACACCATCATCACAACCTAGTAATAGCCCTCCTTCGCAAAGAGATACGAAATACTGCAAATGACCCAACAACAGAGAACAAATTACCCTCCGGAAAGAGCAATGAAAGTGCACATAGCTAAAATAAAATAACAATGCAGCTGACCAATGATACTTATATAAAAAAAAAAAAAGGGTTGACCAATGATAATCAAGAGAGGGGCAATACATGCATGAGTCAATTCATTCCAGGGTCCACTTTATAAGTTTAGCCACTTCCATGTTTGATAAGCATATATGACTAATCATTGCTTTGAGATGAAATTTCATTTCTCAAGTTCCATTATCAGTGATTGTGCCTTGGGCCATTTAGACACATATATGTTAAATAAATTACTGCTCATGAAACCGTTTAAGCTATATGATTGGATGTAAATTTTATTTCAGGTAAAAACCAAACATTTAAAGATATTGGAAACTAAAAACCAGAATAAGGAAACCATGCTCAGTCAAATATATAGCTGATATATTCGTTCTTTCACCACATATCTCTCAGATCAGATATATATATATATATATATATATATATATATATATATATATAGATGTAAAAGAAATGGACAAAACAACATGACAAAGCAACAAATATCACCCCATAAATCAATTTGGATCTAAAAAAAAAATTACAATCAATAACAAAACATATGTAAATAACAATGTAAAAGAACTAAACACATAAAATAAGGAGGAGTAGCAAAGATGTTTAATTACCTGAGTGATTAACCTAAGTGATTCAATTCAATGAAAAAGTGGAAATCCAATAAAAACTAGGTTTTCATGTTATCAACTTCTCAAAAACATTTGCAATGGCATTATGCCAATTAGATCTAATCAATAAGAATAAGGAAACCAACTACGTGCATCTCTAGCCATGATTTAAAAGAAAAAAAAATACAGAACAAGAACTACAAGGAAAATAAAAGCATTGGGAATGTTAAAGGAATCTGCATATTAAAAAAAATACAAAAAAGACATGAATTATCCTTGAAACAGTAGGGAGAGCCTACATTCTAGATAGTAGGGAGACCAAGAATCTTATCCTTGAAACATTCTAAAAGAGACATGAGTTTTGATATACAGAACTCATACAACCTTGAAAGAGAGGAAGGAAAAAATAGAGAGGACAGAGAAAGAGAGCTAAGCTGGAAATTTTTTCCCCCTTTTGATCAGTGAGCTAAGCCTATTGTTACAAACTCACCATCTCTATTGATTAATCATTTGGAAATTATTGTAATGTAGACATACAAGTTTATGGCTAGTCAACTGCTTTACACAAAAGACTAAATTAAAAAAGTATCATGTTTTCGTTTGACAAGCAGAAAGCACCTGAGTAAAGAAGATGTACACGATTCCAATCAAAGTGAAACATAAGATCACATTACAAAGGTCCATAAAATGCTAAATAAGAGGTTCCACCAGTAGCTGCTATCAATCAATCAAACAAGAATCTCAAAACATCATCTTAAACTTCTTCAGTAGAGTGTCTAGTGACTATAAATCCATGCATTTTATTCATGCCAAATACTCCACGTGAGAGATAATGGGGCTGACATGTATATTATGCTACTACAGATCTCATTAAAGCTACATTTTCAACTAGCAAAAAAAGTTGTGTAAGAAACCAACTTCATTCTCATTAAAGCTACATTTTCAAGAAAATATTTCCCCACTGTTTAAGATTATCCACAGTCAAAGTTGTTATCCTCACTGCCAAAAACTAACCCACTTTTTTTGGGGTATTATTAGACTATGATAGCTTTTCTTATTAGAAAATTGTGCAAGAAACCAACTACATATTTTCCTTTCAATAAATTTTGGGGTCCACACGTATTTGGCCAATCTTCATTGCTGACTACAATGGGCCTCATGCATCCATAGATAGTTAGAGAAAGCTATCAATTTTGTACACAACAAGGCCAAATGGCAAGTGGCAGGTAACACATAATCACGGTCAACTCAATAATTTCACTCAATTCATTTTTCCTCTATCACACAACCAAGACATGAGATATATCCTAAATAATAATCTTAGTAAATTAAATGATCCAATTCTGAAAGAGAAATATATCGTATAGGATCTATTACTGGCCAATATTCCATGAACTGGATATAATAGCTCCATGAATTGCTCCATGCACTCAAATTTCCAGTTTTATAGTGTCAAATGAAGTCAATGATAATCAATGATCGAACATTGACACACATCTATACATTGCGAAGTGAAAATGCTTAGAAAATGGCCTTTCGTTATCCAGTAATCTTCCCACACCATAGCCCATTCAAAAAGTGAACTTGATTCCCTAGCCCACTAGGTTTTCACTTAATACACGGAATTTGGTTTTAAACCTCCCCTTTCCCTTGAGTTTAGCCATGGAAGAAAGCCAACAAAATCACAAAGTAGCGCGCGCACGCGCGCACACACACACACACAGAAAGAGAGAGAGAGAACCTGAAAAAAGCTACCTGTAGTTTGCCCCCAACACCGAGATCAGAGAATAACAAGAGCTACGATAAAGAAATAATCAAGACCTCAAATTTCATCAATATAACTTTAAATTCATCAAGCCGCGTACCCTACTAATGATTTTTCATCTCTCACAGACTTGATCATGGCATTAGGAGGAAGAAAAAAGGGAAGAGAGAGAGAGAGAGAGAGAGAGAGAGAGAGAGAGGAAAAGAATAATAGAAGAAAATTCGGGGAAGACAAACAACGTGATGGAGAAATTCAACGTTTTTCACTTACAAAAATTGGCAATTCAGTCTGCAATCGATGATGCTTGAAGTGAGAGGGAGGAAGCAAACCGTTTACCCTAGCGAGAGAGAAGAAGACGCGGGACAGAAGGGGAGAGTGCTGAAGCCAAGTACATGATGCGGATGTACAGTACTTCAACCGGAAACGGAGATCGTAAAATGGGGATCAGGATGGGGAGGGCTTTTTGAGCAAAACCCTAAATAATTTCTTAAATTATAGGGAAAACTATCATATGCAGACCCGAATGGGGATGCTTTCATATGTAGAACGCCAAAAGCAAGAGAAAGGCTTTCGGTTTTCTTCCTCCCTTAAGCTTCAAGCCCCCATTTCTCCAACCAATTTCTTCATCCCCAATCACGATTCCATCATAATTCCTTCAAGAGAAAGGTGCACGTAGGTAAACCTTGTTTTCAATTTCAATTTTTGAGAATTTCAATCCTATAGTTTTAATCTAGGGTTTTAAGAGAATGAGTTTTCTGCTTGTTCCAGCCAAAAATCCTTCAAATTTCTCCTCCAATTTTTATTGGTTGCAGGATTCACATCTTGAAAGGGGGATCAAGCCAAGTCATACTCATTTTCCCTCAAGATCTCGTGTGGATGGGTTGTGCTCGTTAGAACCCGAGCCATGTGACGGGTTTTCTAATTTTGGTGTTGACTGAATGTTTTGTAGTCATTTTTGGTTGATTTTCGTTAATTCCTCTTGTGATTGTTCTGCTTTGGTTGTGACCAAATAGAGGAAAAAGTGAGTTTGGGTTGTGCTCTATTTTTTGTTTTAGCCGTGTACTTGTAATGGTTTTTTATTGCAATTTTCCTTATATTCTTGAGTTAAAATATATTTTAATTTATGTTAATCCTTGTGTTTGTGTAGTAAATTAAGAGAGTTAATATTGCGTTTTTTAGCATGATTTTCCCAAAGTTATGGCCTAAGTGAGCCACTAGAAATTTTTAAAGTAAACTAGTAAACTTGCTTGAAGATTTTGAGTGTGCCGAATATTATGCCTAATGTTATGCTATGTTTTCAGAAAAATGTGATGCTTCTCTTGAGTTTTCTATAATTCTAGTATTGTTTAATTATGTGGTTGATGCTTCTCTTGAGTTTTCTATAATTCTAGTATTGCTTAATTATGTGGTTGAGAGTTTGGTTAAGTAAAAGATAGTTAAAGGCATGAATGTGCTAAGGCTACAAACAGTCCATAGAGGTGTAGACAAATTCTGCTATGTCCCTGTTTTCAAGCTTAAAATGGTTCGCCATATTTCCTTTAATCCTTGCGTCATTTTCTCAACCAAAGTCAATTGTTTGTATGAAAAGCCATTGAAAACAGTGGATGAAAACTAACCATCTTTTAGCCTAAGCCCTTTGTTTGAAACGGCTTCCCACAAGATTTAAAAGCTGTCAAATACTACTTTGTTAAAATTTCCAGATCTGTAGCATTTCTTTGCTCTCTTCCATACCTCAATAAATTTATACAATTTGTACACTTTAACCCATGATCCCCATCCATCCCTCATGTAGAAAACCCAATGGCCTTTAATGGATAGCAAGCATGCTATTAGTTACTTTTATGAGTTTCTTTAAAATGTTTAAATGAAGAGTTTTAATGTTTTGACTAAGTGCCATGTACGGTGGGTAGTTGAATGGGTTAAGGTTATACTTTGTGATTAATATTCTTTAAGCGAAGAGAAGTTGAGGAAATCACTTTAGGTCTATCTTGGAATTAAAGTAGGCTTTAGTTAAGGTGTTGGTTAGTTAAGCTTAGAACGAAATGGATGTTGATGTGTTTATTCCAAATGAGAAAAACACACTCATGCACGCAACGGCGCCCCCAAACACACAGTATTTGTAGCTATACACCAAGACTAATCGAAGCTTTAATAAGAACCAATGTAAAACTCACAATTGCAACGTGGAAACCACAAAATAACAACAAAATAAACGTGTGGACAAAACACAAACCGAACCCCAAACCAATATTTGCAAACCGAAACCCAAAGACTACAAAACCAAGACACAGAGCTACAAACCAAAATGATATGTACAATTGCACAGCAAAAGAGAGGGGACAAGGGCTGACCTTATAGCATTACAAAAGTGCGAAGAAAATATATAAGCCAGATCAAACCCTATATCGATAGCACACCTAGAAAAGATAGCCACATTGTCACCATCTGACAAGAATTTGGGCACATCTGCGTGTCACAACAAAATAAAATCATCAGAATTTGGAGGGCATTTTGTTTAAAGCATAATTACCACAAAGGACCTGGAAAAAATTGTAAACAACGCATTTTCGTCCATCCAAAAACGCAACCTGACTCTATCCATAAAGAATAGATATTGTCTACTCCATCACTCGCATACACCACAATGGCACAATCTTCCTCCCTCTCTCTCTTTCCCCACTTCCGCAAAGTAGATTTCGTCCTCTGCTCAATATGCAACCACACCTCACAGCCATCACATCCATTCATGGAGTCATCGTCATGCACCTCCTTTCTCTCTATTTCTCATTATTGCTTTAGATACAAGGTAAATTCTATTTTCGTAGACTAAAAGTATCTGTTTTGGGTATGCATGGTTTCGTCTATTTCAAATTCGGTCTGAGGGATGTGTATGTTGAGTGCCAAGCACTTCCCTACTCTTATTAAGGTCACCTAACCGAACATTCTTGACATATATTTTCGACGACTTTCCTTTTCTTTTCTTCCTAAAATTGAATTTCTCTGTTCTTCATGACAAGCAGCTAGAGATGTCTAATTCTGTCATTAAAAATAAATATTTCTTTCCCTTTTCCTTCAATTGATATTCTAGATTGACTTCTTATAATATACAACGAAGTTCAAAAAATATATTTACTTGACTAGCTAATAACTACGGAAGTAATTAAAAAACACTATTGAAGTATTAAGTAGTATGCTCTTATAACAAATAAACTAGAAGATGCATAGATTTTTTATCCCGTCTGCGGCTATGGTAGAATAATAGTTGTGACACATATAAACAGAAAGTGTGGACTAATTTCATGTTTCTCTTATAGTATATGGTCGTACTTTTCATATTGTAGATGAATAAAATTGCACAACAGGTTGAAACTGCAGACAGAATCATCCCGGCCACGATGATGAATGGGATTTGAAGTCCATAGTAGCAGTTTCGGGTGTCAATACGATACTCATATATACATCCATAGTAGTAAATAGTAAATAAATAGAAGAAATATAAATAGAGCCTACACCACAAGTCGTTTGGAGGATATATTCACTATGATGAGAGTATTTTACAATCTCTCACGGTCTATCGTATCTTTTAGTACAATGGAGATTGGTGGTCCTTTAGCCTAGAGAAGATTATTTTTTAGGAGTTGCTCGTGGTGAGGTTAAAAAAGATATCTCAATGATGAGGTTGAAGATGCCCCTTTCAGAGTCATCCAAGAGCCCCGTTTATTAAGGATTTAGGGGTAGTTTGTGAAAAATGTTAGCTTTATGTCACTTCACCATTTCCCTTGCATGTCTGACTTGCCTTCCTCCCTTAGCTTTTGCTTTATCTTTTACCTTCCTTCTTTTTCCCAATTGCTTCCTAAGGATTGCTTTATGGTGGACTGGTCGTGGTGTGTATTGGACCTGGTACATTTACCCCAACAGTATGCCTGTGATTCTTAAGGTTGATTTGCTCAACAAGAAAGCATTGAGAATTTTCAAGTCAAGTTATGACAAAGATAGCCTAAAGAAACCTGTAGAAAAATAAATTTTGGGAACTGATCGTTGGTTTTCTATTCTTTGTGCAAAGCAATGAAGGTCTCTGAGCGCTGACCAAAGCCACATCAAGCAACCCTGGAAAACCCTTGGAAAGCCCAATTGAAAAAACAAAAACAAGAGCAAATTATGCCCATATATGAAGCTATGCATAAAGTTCATACTAATCTGTTGACGAAAGCATTCAAACTACTGCAACAAAGACGATTCATGGCATTTGCCCAAACCCATGTTTTTACCTTGAAAAGGGCTACTCCTAAGTATGGGAGGGTGAAAGGGAGAGGCGTAAAGATTCAAAATTTTGTGTCACACGTACTCATCGATCAGTCTGTCCACTGAAAGTGAGAGGAATGGGAGTGGCTTAACTAACAGAAAACTAGGAGTGGCTCTACTGTTAAGGAGATAAATAAAATTAGAGTTACTACTCGAGAAGAGTCACGAAATTTGTAGTAAGGGCCTTGAGGTGATTTATTTGTTTGTGAAATTTGAGCTTGAGACACTTGTTTGTACGAACGAAAGGAAGAATCACCTAGCGTATCGATGATGGCATGCGACTATTTATGGTTTAGCAAAGAGTGTATTTCCATTTATAGTAATGTGTTTGTTTTTTATGTCGTTAGCTGATTTTTTTCTCCTTGAGGTGATTTTCCATGGACGTTCCCAATTTTGTATTGATGTTAAAGTTTGTTTGTTGTGACTCCCTTTAAGTGGTTAGGGAGCCCTTTACCACTTGGGTTCATCTTAGGGTGTTTGTCGTGCCTGGAGGCTTGTTCCCGAAGATAACACGCTGGCAGCGTTGTGGCACAAGTGTCAACACTAACCATTGCTAGAGAATACCCTGTCCTGGCATTGATGTCTGAGCTTGAGTGTGAGAACACTCGGCTTTGATGTGAGGTGGGAGATGACTCGACTGTGCTAGGTGCTAGTGCAGAGCTTGGCTTGGAGAGCTAGGCAAGGAGGGAAATGCTTACGGAAGTTGTTTCCTTCATTGTGTGAGTGCGGACGTCAATTTGGAGAACTAAGCAAGAGATGGCTCGACCACATTAGGTGCGAGCATAGAGCTCAGCTTCAAAATTTAGGTGGATGCCTCGACCGCTCTAAGGGAAAGCACAGAGCTCGGCTTTGCTGAAGAAGATGGCTTGATTGTGCTCAGAGGTTTCTGCCCAAAAACCAAAGATTTTGCAAACCTGAGTTGTTTTGCTAGAGTGTGGTGAAGGCTTGAGGCGAGCTTGTAGGAAACCATGCCTTGGTAATGATGAAGATCATGGGTACCCGCAGTATTGTGCGGTCTACTTTGATGAACACAGATTAAGGTGTTCGAGCTGTGCCTAAGAGAGGCCTTGTAGCCAGTGTTTCATGACACGCAGGTGATTTCTAGCAAATTATGTTCCTGGGGCGTGTAGCCACTAGGACTCTTGTGAAACCTCGAGGAGTTTGTGGAGAGAACCTCAAGCTATTTGGCTCTTCATTCCGTGTCTATGAGGATTGGTCACCAATTAGAGCATTGTGTGAAGGGTCTCTCTTGACTCGTTTGTTTATTTTTCGCTGCTCATAGCACTCTTCTTATACAATGTATGACTTCTGCTAGCCTCATTCCATTTGCTAGTTGCTTGGTCATAATTCTTCCAATTGTTGTCTTTAAGGGCTTCCATCCATCGTTGTTTGCTTTTTGCTACTTGCGGTGTTCTTCCTTTCTTGGTTTCAACAACCAATTGAATAGTAGCAGCAACAAGTGCAATTGGGACAAAGCCCTTTACAGCCTCCACAGTCACAACTATAGGAGCCAAGTAACAGTTAGAGCCCATTTGCTCACAGTGACGTTTTTGGCCTGGTCTCATGTGTTTGTTTGTGGTCCTAGATGTGGGTGATCACTTGATGCCTAAAACGCTGCCGCCCTCACTTGTGGTTTCAGAAGTTCATAATGACAAGCTTGTTACCTACCGTGGAGGTGGTGGGTTAAGTGAGGCCATGAGTTGCCCACTAGTGTATTATGCTTGTCAGTAGCTGCAAGGATGGCAAGCTGGGTGACATACTGAGCGAGCTGACCATTGTGTACATAAAAAGTGGAGAGTTGGGTGATATTTTGTCATTGCCTTCTACAGGAAGTGACAGGCCGAAACATGCTTGTGGCTATTACACCACCAACATGTGAGATCATTGCTCTCCACAGAGCTTGCCCATTGTGCCTTTCAAGTGGTGTGTTCATTGCATGCCATGAGGGGTTAAGCGACTAAGGTGGCAAGGAAAGGTACTTGCCTGTAGTGTTCTTTACGTGATGAGTATCTGGTGTCCCTCGTTGTAGGCCCTAGGGGCTGACTTCGTGCTTCTACCAGTCTTTAGTTGGTAGGTGATCGCTGATGAGGTCCTTAGAGCTTATGTAATGGATGGTGAGAGAGATCCTACCGTCTCCATTGGGTGGTGCTGTTGTTGTGTTTTATAGTTGGTTCATGTCGTGCAAGGGGGTGGCAAAAAGAATTGCAGCCATGTGAGACTCCTAGGTTCACGACGACATGCACTCCTTTTATTTGCCATGCACGGTGGGGTTGAGTTTACCAATGATTCCTAACTTTGGGAAAGCCATGGCAACAAGAGAGACCCTTGATGACCTGCATGGCTCACTAATGGCTTCGTTTGATAGTAGCCAATCTCCATGCCCATGTGCGAGGAGGGACTAACCAACTGACGTCCATCAACATGGTGATACTCATGTTGAGACCCCCTGCCCAACCACTTGGCGAGAGTGTTGCTTGTGTTTTGGCTTCCTTGTTGTTGTGAGATGGTGGGAAAGGCTTGCCGACAATCTTTGTCATGGCAGTCAAAGGCTTGCCAACTAAGAGATGCCAATTTAGTTGCATGGTGGAGACATTACCTACCATGGAACATTGCTCGCCTTGTGAGTTGCTCAGGGTTTTCTCCATTGGCAAAGAAGCTCTTATGGTGTGCAAGGTCTCCATGGGTGGGGAATGATGATGTACACAACTTCTACAATCAAGGACAACCTTGCCAGTGACAGAAAGCACTGATGGTTTAGACAGTTGCTGGTGATGGCCCTGCCAACTCATGAACACTCGTGTGTCCCGGCAACTTGTTGCTCTTTGCGTGGCACAAGAAACATCTATATTTCCATCAACAAAGCTCTCCCTAGCACCAAAGTCCTCTCGAGCAAAGGTACATGCCGAGCAACCATGCTGTCCTAGAGACAATGCTCTCTTGAACAACAAAGGCATTCATAGAGCAATAAAGTCGTGTTGTGTGACAAAGCTCTCCCAAAAGGCAAAACTTTCCATAAAACAGGTTTGCGCAATCCAAATCCCAAACAAAAAGTCCTTGGGCTAATAAATGGAACAAAGAGGACACAAAATGGTTATCAACTTTAGCTAGAGGAAAAGCCTAGAAACTTATCCACACAGCTGAAGCACTAGCTACAGGTTCGCCCTCGGGCACCTCAGCTACCTGTCTTCACTAGAACAAATTGCCCAAAAGCGCTTGCTCGAGCACATTGGCTCTTCATGATCATTGAGGCAAGGTTGCCCACAAGTCTCATCAGGGCGCCTCTAGCCCTTGTGTACTCCAACAAAAAGAAGAGAGAGAATGGAAAACTTTGGCAACAAATGGTCTTCAAGCCACACTTGAACACTCCAGATATATAATCCTTACAAAACATCAGGTTACTCACCTCAAGAAAGTTGAACAGCCTTAGGGTTGGGCCCCCCCTAAAAAAAAGTGACCAAGGCTCACACAGGTCTTGACCACAATAGAGTGGTCAAGCAAGCCTCCCACTACAATGTCGTCCAACAAGCCTCTCGTACAAGAAAGTCAAACTTCCCTAGACTCAAGCACTCGGACCTCCTATAATGCTGGCAATAGAGGCTAAACCATGAAATTGCCTCAAAGGGGCAATAAATCCAATGGCACCAACAAAAACATTAATGATCACCAAATATGGAAATGCACTTTCCGCACACACTGCTCACAAATGATGAACTATCATAGGTGAAAATCAATCATACATTCGCACAAACAAACATCTTATAGGCTCATCCTAAGAGACCCTTGCAAGGAATTTACAAGCCCATCTTCAAAGCCTTTACATGAAATTTACATGTCTCCTCAAGGTTTGCTCTCATAGATCTCCGTTGCATCATATAATAGTGGAAAATCAAGGGCAAGTCTTTAGACTTTATTTTTCAACAGTTTTTATAGACTTTCGCTACCATGATTGTCTCTTATATTGAAGATTCTTAAGGCCATTTTGTTGGACAATCTGACTTTAAGAATCACAGGCATTTGTTGGATTTGAAATTAACTAGGGTTCAGCCCATTATCAGGGTTAAAATGAAAATGATATAAGACAATTAGGACTTAGCTACTCTAAAAAAGGAGACGTCTATAAAAGGAAGGAACCATTACGAATGTGAGGGATTGGATAACTCTATGAGAAAAAGCTTCTCTACCATATCAGGAGACTCTCCAAAAGCGAGGCTTCTTCTTCAAACTCCTTAGAATCCTCTTTCCTCAATGGTATTGAGAGCTACCAGAAGCGATGAGAGAGTGTAAAATTATCCAATATAGTGGAGTTTCCCCCAAACTACTTGTAGACATAGACTTTTATGCACAAATAACTTATAAATTGATGTGTCTCTCTCTTTACTTGCAGTTTATATGATTTATCTATTACTTATTGTCTGAATGAGCATCTGAGCACCATATCAACGCCCAAGCCTACATCATAGGCCATTAAACCGTATTGTTGTGCTGCGACCTTGATGAAAAAATGCATCAACAATTGGAACAAATTGCAAGATGTTTAGAGGGATGTACACTTTATGGATCTTACAACATTTATTATTTTACATATATATTTCCTCACGCGAGAGATCCAAAAGTGTGGACATATGAACTCTACGAGACTTCGATCCAAAATAAATGAGGATTTAAAAAGTTATATTCACTTGACAGACTTAAATTTTCAAGTCAGTAATCATGCCGATCGTTCTCTTCAAATTAAACCGTGTACATGCATTGTTTTATCTAATCGTGTGTGTCTATATATATTATATATACATGGTGTACCTTGACTTTGTTGTCATGCATTTAGCATTTTATTCTTTCTCACCACCCTTTATATTATATTCTGTTTAAATTAATGCAATTTGTATTGTAGTAATTTATACTAAACATGTACTCGTACTTCGCAATTACGTGTGAAGAAATTTTGGAGAAAAATCAGAAGATCAATAAATTGTAATGAGCGATATAAATGAGTAGTTACTGCACGCTGTGCATGTGATTGTGTTCTGCTAAAATTGACTCACAAATCATGCGTAAGTACTTGACGAATTCATCTGTGCATACATAACGTTTGTAATTTTTCTTACCAGGGAGTAACAAACGAAGTCAACGAGGGTGCTATCAATATTTAAAGAGCAGCTCAACATTAAGAAGATCACAAAGATAATTGCAAGGAGTGAGCTAGCCAGGCATGAGTCAACGAGGACACCGCTCTGTTCCGTCATCTCCTCAACCAGAATATTATTGGGATATTGCATCCGAATCATCAAAAGGGACGTTGAGCTCGATCGAGGAAACTGAAAATGAGGCTAACGATGACATTGATGAGAGTAAGTACTTTTTCTCTCTCTAGCTCGCCCACGTGTGCAAATGTAATTAACAAGCGACTAAACTTTCGAATATCTTAGGAAATTATATATATATATATATATATATATATAATATTACGTTTTTCGTATGGTGTGCGAATATTCTGTTTGAGGAGATGATAAGTTCGAACTTTGATATATATATCTAATATATAATTTAAGCCTTTGTAATTTGAGAAAACGGCATTCGTTCACAGAGAGAAAAACGACATAAATAACTGGATACACAGAAAATAATTTTTTGCCTGATAATATATTCTTAAATGTTCCTGCTTCTTAATTAGAATCTAAACGGCATTGATATATCAACAAACTAAATATTTTGATTACTTATGCACGAAAAAAAAAATTACAGGGACAAGAAGATTTCGTTTCCTCAACACTTCTGTTTGTCTCTATCAAGCTGCCCTAAGAGGTGATTGGTCAGCTGCTAAGGATGTACTTGATAAATATCCAGAAGCTGCTACATATTCCATAACAAGACAGAAGGATACAGTTCTTCACATCGCGGCTGCAGCAGAGCGCACTGATTTTGTAAAAGAATTGGTAAGGCGGATGAACCCAAGCGAGTTAGAAATAAAAAATAAAAGTAAGAAAACAGCCATTTGCTACGCCGCTGCATCAGGAATCGTGGCAATTGCGGAGGAGATGGTGAATAAGAACAATAAACTGCCGCTGATTGGTGTTAGTAACGAATCAGTCACGCCTCTTTACATGGCAGCTTTGCACGGACGTAGAAACATGGTGTCTTATCTATACTCTGTCACTCCTTTTGAACATTTGACTCGTCCTGAATGCATTGATATCCTTGTTGCCTGTATTTCCACTGATTTGTACGGTATGTACGTACGCCCTTCTTGATCTCACTTTATCATTACTATTATCGTTGTTGTTGTTTGTGACAAATAATTTACGATGCGGCCGTTCCGTTTGTTTGATTTCTTTATTGTAATTGATCAACTTGACTTAATTGTCGGATCGAATTACCATACAAATCTTATATCATATGATATTGTTATTGACCATATAGGGATTTTGTTTTTAATTATCCATGGGCCAGCCTAGCCTCATTAACCTCCGTCGACTGTGATCAATTCAACTGTACTGCTGCTTCATGGACAGATATGGCATTGAAAATTCTGAAAAGAGATCCAGAATTAGCAACAATGAAGAATAAATATGGGAAGATAGCATTGCAAGAGCTAGCCAAAAAGCCTGATGCAATCGGCAGCAAAAGTCAGCTATCCGTCTGGGAAAGATGCTTAAACTTCTGTTAGTTTGCTGCCAACCCAATTTTTTTTAGTACTGGCATGCAGGTGATGTTTTTTAATAGAAGACCGATCCTCTGCCTATTATCAATAGTTTAATAAAAGCAACTGTTTTTTCCATATATATATATATATATATAATGTATATATGGCTGCATGCAATAGGCTTATAAAGTTGGATAGCTTAAGAAACCTTTCGAAGCTTAGTGGAGTAATCTTGCCATCTCCATGTCTATCTTTTTTGTATAAAGAATCAATACTTGTTTTCTATGAGGTGACCTTTAATAAGTTTATTTTATTTTTTTATTTTTTCTAATCCCAGGGCCGTTCAAAGTGATCTATAACAAAACTTTGATGCGCACAATAGCCCACCAATTAGTTGATCTCCTCTGGGAAAACGTTCGACAATTTCCAGGGAAAGAATTCTCAGGCCTGCTTCAAAACCATTCGTCTTTCCTTTTTGATGCTGCAATATCAGGGAACGTTGAGTTTCTAATTATACTTATACGATCATATCCTGATCTCATATGGAGTTTAGACAAGAAAAAAAGAAGTATATTTCACATTGCTATCATCTATCGGCAAGAGAGTGTATTCAATCTAATATATGAGCTAGGTGCCATCAAGGATATCATCGCACTCTATACTGACAAAGACCATAACAATATGCTGCACTTAGCTGCAGAAATAGCTCCTCCAGACCGACTAAATATCGTATCAGGGGCAGCACTTAAATTGCAAAGAGAGCTATTGTGGTTTAAGGTCCAGATCTATTTGATTTAATTATTCTATTTATTCTGGCTATGTATTTCACTTTAATTTACTTGTCAACTACTTAAGATCATTTGAATTAATATTACAGGAGATAGAAAAGATTGTTCAGCCTTCATACAGAAAGAAGAAGAATATTATAGATGAAAACAAGAAAGCTTCAGATACACCATGGGAATTATTTACGAAGACACATGAGAATTTGCACAAAGAAGGTGAAAAGTGGATGAAGGATACCGCAAACTATGGCATGCTTGTGGCGGCACTGATTGCCACTGTAGTTTTCGCTGCAGCCTTCACCGTACCAGGTGGCAATAATCAAGAACTAGGCACTCCTATTTTATTAAGAGGCAACTGGTTTTTGGCATTCTTCATATCAGATGCAATTGCATTGCTCTCCTCATCGACATCGATATTAACGTTCTTGTCAATCCTCACATCACGCTATGCAGAAAAGGATTTCCTTCTCTCATTACCTGCAAGGTTGTTGCTTGGACTTGCAACACTTTTCATCTCTATAGCAAGCATGGTGGTAGCTTTCAGCGCTACCTGCTTTCTGGTATGTGACAGCGAAATCGCAAGTGTTCCAATTATTATAACAAGTTTGGCTGCCATTCCAGTTACATTGTTTTTTATTTTACATTATAGCCTTTGGGCGGATATATTCCGCTCAACGTATGGTTCTAGGTTTCTTTTCCGACCATGTGAACGTAGACTTTTCTAGGAAGAATCAAACTAGGCAATTGACTGATAGAAAATCCAAAATGCTAGACAAAAGAAAAGGAAGGGAAATTGTTAAAGCCAATCAAGTGATTTTGAACCAGCTAGATGTATTACTATCCTTTTGTTGCGTCTCTGGCCTGTCCAAAATCACACAAGACGATATTTAAGTGGTTCAGCAAATTACCTACATCCATTGGAGCCTCTTTTATTGAGTTTGAACAAATTTACAAAACTCTAAAAAACACTCTCACGTCCTCCTTCTTTCTCTCTGTTTTTGCCCACATCTTTATATGAACTGAAACTCTCCTTTTATAGGAGAGGTCACCCCAAGAGTTGCTGGAAATTAGTCGTAATATATGGCTAATTTTCCAGCTGCAGCTTTTGTGGAAAAACAAATACAAGAGTTGTTGCCTAATACACCAAACAAGAGAACAGTGCATGTGCAGCAGATATTTCATCTTTGCATTCACACTTAGGGTGGTTTCAATAATCACCCCCTCCGTCCAAGTGTGCCATACCAAACTGCTCACAAATTGATTCATTTTTCAAATGAATGCACCTCATTCTTTGACATGAGAGACTTCCTCTGTCGAATGCGCTCCAATGCACCCGAGGGTGCTCAGCAGTGTATAATTTTGATCAAGTCCAAATAATGTTGGAACTTGATCCCTGTGATGACTTTCGTCAACATATCTGCTGGATTATCTTCAGTGTCAATCTTCTGAAGTTTGATGTCTTCTTCTTCTAATATTTCACGTACAAAGTGAAATCGGACATCTATGTGTTTTGTTCGAGAGTCATATACTTGATTCTTTGCCAAATGAATTGCACTTTAACTGTCACAGTGAATGGTAACCTCTTGCTGCTTAATGCCCAAATCTGTTACCAATCCCTGTAACCAAATAGCTTCTTTCATGGCTTCTGTTACAGCCATGTATTCAGTCTCAGTGGATGATAGTGCAATTGTTGACTGCAAAGTTGATCGCCAACTAACTGGTCATCCACCCATAGTGAACGCATATCCAGTTGTCGATCAACGTTTGTCAAGATCACCTGCATAGTCTGAGTCAACATATCCAGTTACTAGACTATCTTCACTCTTCTCGAACTTCAAACCAATATCTACGGTCCCTAAAATGTACCGTAGAATCCACTTAGCCGCATGCCAATGAGCCTTTCCAAGATTATGCATATAGCAACTAACTAAGCTGACGGCCTGGGAGATATCAGGTCATGTACACACCATGGCATACATTAAGCTTCCAACAACACTTGCATATGGGACATTCCTCATGTAGTCCCGCTCTTCATCATCTTTAGGAGATTGCAATGTACTGAGCTTGAAATATGGGGCCATAGGAGTACTCACCAGCTTTGTCTTTGAGTTGATGTTAAAGCATTGCAGTACTTTCTTCAGATACTGCTTTTCTTCAGATACTACTTTTGAGTAAGGTGAACTGTACCTTTCACCCTATCTCTGCTAATCTCCATCCCCAATATTCTTCGTGCTTCTCCTAGATCTTTCATTTCAAACTCATGACTTAACTGAGTTTTTAAACGATTTATGTCCCCCTTGCTTTTACATGCTATTAACATATCATCTACATATAAAAGCAAATAAATGAAAGATCCATTTGCAAGTTTTTTTAAATATACACAGTGATAGTATTGGCAACGAGTGTATTTTAGATCCATCATAAAGCGGTCAAACCGCTTATACCATTGTCGAGGTGACTGCTTCAAGCCATAGAGAGATTTCTTCAGACTGCATACCCAATTTTCTTTTCCAGGTTCTTTAAAACCTTCTGGTTGAGACAAATAAATCTCCTCTTCCAGATCACCATGTAAGAAAGCTGTCTTCACATCAAGCTGTGCTAACTCAAGATCATATTGTGCAATCAAAGCTAGCAATATCCGAATGGATGAATGCTTCACAACAGGAGAGAATACTTCACTGTAGTCAATTCCCTCTGTCTGAGCATAGCCCTTGGCTACCAACCTAGCTTTGTATCGCACTCCATTTTTAGCAGCTTGATCATCTTTCTGATTGAAGATCCACTTACAGCCAATTGTCTTCTTTCCTTTTGGAAGCGGCACAAGCTCCCAAGTCTGGTTCTGGTGAAGAGATTGCATCTCTTCATTCATAGCCTTTGTCCATTCAACTTGTTCACTAGACTATATGGCTTCTCTGTAAGTGGTTGGAATCTCACCCCCTTCAACTGGTAATGCATATGTCACATAGTCTGCAAGATGTGTCGGTACACGTTTCTCTCGTCTCGGTCTGTTGGTTGCTATTGATTCGGGTTGACATGGAGGTACTGTGATTGGACTATCAACCTTATCTTGTCCATGCTTTTCTGAATTCTTTGAAGTAATAAACTTCACAGTCTGCGAATCATCTAATGTTTCGCCATTATTGCTGCCATCATTGGAATCTTTATGCTTATGTGACTTAAGCATCTCAGATTCGTTGAATGTAACATCTCTACTGATGATTACCTTTTCAGATTCTATGCACCAGAGTCTATACCCTTTTACACCAGTACTAAAATCTAAGAATTTTGCTTTCTTAGCTCTAGGATCAATCTTACTTTCTTTAGCATGATAGTAAGCAGGACATCCGAAAACGTGTAAAAAGTCATAATCAGTAGCATGTGTACCTCTCCACATTTCAGTGGGTGTCTTCCCGTCATTGGCAACTGCGGGTAGTCAGTTGATGAGGTGGCAGGCATATGTTACAGCTTCAGCCCAAAATTGTTTACTGAATCCAGCATCCAGCAACATACATCGCACTTTCTTTAGTAAAGTACGATTCATCCGTTATGCCACACCGTTCTACTGCGGTGTACCTCGTACCGTGAAGTGTCTGACAATTCCCTTTCTCCGGCATACTTCCATGAAGGGGTCTGAAGTATACTCACCTCCATTATCAGATTTAAGCCGCTTGATCTTTTTGCCGGTCTGAGCCTCAACCATTTTCTTCCAATCAAGGAAGATTTTCAGTACTTCATCTTTATTCTTCATCGTATATACCCACACACGACGAGAATAATCATCTACAAAGGTTACAAACCAATGATTACCTCCCAAAGATGCATTTTGGGTAGGTCCCCAAACATCGGAGTGTACATAGTCCAGGATTCCCTGTGTATTGTGTACAGTGGTTCCGAACTTGATCCGCTTCTGCTTCCCTAATACACAGTGCTCATAGAAGGACAGTTTTCCAGTCTTGGCACCTTTGAGTAAGCCTTGCTTCACCAGTGTTTGCAAAGCATTTTCTCCAGCGTGTCCCATATGCATATGCCAAAGACTGGTGGTATCAGCATCAGTCTCATCTAGCTCCTCACAGCATGTGGAAGCTCTTCCATCAGCAGTACTTCCTTGCAATAAGTACAAGTTTCCTTGCCTCAAACCCTTCATTGACACCTGAACTCCCATTAGTACTTTGAGAGTTCCGTCTTCAATGGTGATTCTGAATCCATTTGAATCCAGAGATCCCAGTGAGATGAGATTCTTCTGCAAGTCCGGAACATACCGAACTTCTGTCAGAGTCTTGACACTGCCATCGTGCAGTTTTAACGGAATGCTACCTATTCCTTGATTCTTACAGGCACTATCATTGCCCATAAGTACTGCTCCACTATCAATTTTTGTGAAGTCAGTAAACCAGTCCCGATTGAGACACATGTGATAGGTACATCCAGAATCCATAATCCATTCATCGGAATGACAAATGGGTGATGAACTTGCCAAGACAAAATCTGACTCGTCATCTCTGTCCACGACATTGGTTGTGGTGGGTTGATTCTGCTGTTGTCCCTTCCGGTTGGGACAATCCTTCCTCCAGTATCCTTTGTTGTGACAAAAGGAACACTTGTCTCTAGCGAGTTTTCTGCCGACTGATGAACCACGTGATGTGGCCCGGGTTTTCAAATGAAAACCTTTCCTCCTTCCAGGATACCTCGACTGTGGTCTCCTCCTTGCTGTTAGCGCTTCACTTGATGTATCTTGTTGTACCTGCTTATCTTTTCTCCAGTACTCATTGCTAATTAAAGAACTAGATACATCATCAAAACTGATCTTTTTCTTCTCATACAATAGAGTAGTAATTAAATGCTCATATGTATCAGGCAAGGAATTTAACAGTAGTAAAGCCTTATCTTCATCTTGGATTTCAACATCCAAGTTTAATAAATCCGCAAGGATTTGGTTGTCACTATTCAGATGTTCAGACATAGAAATACCTTCACGAAATTGGAATCTGAAGAGCTTTTTCTTCAAGTGCAAACGGCTCTCAATGCTCTTCTTCATGAACTTGTCCTCCAATTTCTGCCAAAGTTTCCTTGCATTTGTCTCTCTCATGACAAAATACTTCTGTTCTTTGGTAAGGCATAACCGGATTGTACTGCAAGCTTGGGTATTAAGCTTTCTCCAATCCTTTTCAGTCATCTCATCTGGTCTATCTTCCAACGCAATATCCAACTCTTGTTGGATCAAAACATCCATAACCTCACACTGCCACATGCCGAAGTTGCTGGTTCCATCGAACTTTTCAATTTCAAACTTGGCATTTGACACTGTGGACCGACGTCCTGAGCTACTGGCATGTTCAGAGCTCTTGTCTCTTCCAGAATGTTCCATTTGAATTTAGAAAAATTTAGACTAAAAATTTCAAAATTCTAACCATACGGATAAGTCAGGAACGATCCAAATAGTAGGAAAGCGCTATTTGATTGTTGAAATCGAACTCCAAATGGCTTAGATAAAGCCCAAAATGGATCTGGAAATGAACGGTCCTGATCGTCTGGCGGGTGAGATACACGCGCGGCAGCTGTGAGAGTGGGGCGCGTGGGCGAGTGTGGGACACGCGCTAATTACTTGTGAGTGCGAAACCAGAGCTCTAATACCAATTGTTACGCCTCTGACCTGTCCAAAATCACACAAGACGATATTTAAATGGTTCAGCAAATTACTTACGTCCACTGGAGTCTCTTTTACTGAGTTTGTACAAATTTACAAAACTCTAGAAAACACTCTCACGTCCTCCCTCTTTCTCTCTGTTTTTGCCCACATCTTTACATGAACTGAAACTCTCCTTTTATTGGAGAGGTCACCCACAAAAGTTGCTGGAAATTAGCCGTAATACATGGCTAATTTTCCAGCTGCAGCTTTTGTGGAAAAACAAATACAAGAGTTGTTGCCTAATACACCAAACAAGAGAACAGTGCATGTGCAGCAGCTATTTCATCTTTGCATTCACACTTAGGGTGGTTTCAACACCTTTTTGTTATATTGATTATAAAATGTACTTTGCATTCCCAAATCCACAGCTTGTTGGAAGTGATGCTGTCTTTTGGTAAGAACTTCCATTTTTCAAGCTGTAATGTGCCCATCCTTTGTATGCCTCCTTAATTTTGTTACATCCATTACTTTGCAAGCACATGATTGACTTACATATCCTTAATTTTGTGAAAATTTGCATGCTATTCTGATCTAATAAGGTTTTATAGGCTATGGTTGTCACATTTGAATAGTATCTGAGTGATCTCAAAAGTTCCTGTAATACCCAAGCCCGTAGCTTGGCCCAAGTTGTGAAAATATTATCCCTTTTAGTAAACGACACTGTTTAGGTAAGGATCTCTTTCGGTTTTTTTTTTTTTCCTTTTTTTTCTTCATGTTTTTCCCTCCCTCCCACGACGGTTTCTATTTTTTCTTCCCTTCTCCAATGTTTTTACCCATTATCATGCCATTTCAGATCTGCACCCCACAAGATTTTCCCAACCGTTTTCCCCTTCTGTTACCCACATTCTCATTTCTCTCAAATGCTCTCCCTCATTTTTGTCCCTTTCTCTGTTCCCAGATCAACCTTGTTGCTTCTCATCAAGTTCCCATAGCCAACCACGTAGCCTCTCATCATGGCCAAAACTCCCCAAACTGCTGCCCCCATGCACGTAACCACCTTCCTCCTTTTTCATTCTCCCTTCCCTTGCACTCCTTCAATGTTGGGCATTTCGGTTCATCAATACACTTCACCTTGTACATGCTCTCTCTCTCTCTCTCTCTCTTCTCTGTGCCCTGTCCAGAGTATAGAATCTATAACCTCAAACCGTGCATGTAGTGTATCGAAGTGCTCTATTTGAGGGACCACGGGCCAATGCATACAATTCAAAAGAGACTGATCCGAGATCACAAGTACGTTGTTCCAAAAGCTAACAATTGAAATAATATAGACTTATTAAATATAACACATATCGTGAATGCGTCATTATTAACTCTTTTCTCCTTGTGCTACTTCATATCGTGAGTTGTTTTCTTACAAATATATAATTTTTGCAACTTAGGTTTTAAGGAAAATATCGCAACACTTCAATCGGCACACTTTTCTTACCCTTCCACCTAGATTCTCCGCATACAAGACATGCTTGTTTCCCCTAGTTCTACTTCCAGAATAAAACACAATCATTCTTGCATGCATATATGGATTTGTACTCAAACTCTAATCCCTTTCTCAACTGTTTTGCTTCATAAATGTTCTTCGGCAATGCAAACCCTTCGAGAAGTACTTCATTAAATAAGTCTAATACCATGTCATTACTTTCGTCGACATCCTACACAATAACTTAATGTGAAGCAACCACACAATAAACAACATTTTGGAATGTTTTGTAGAAATTGGATAAAACTCAAGCTTTGCATCTTGCCACATTGCAAAGAAATTTTTAGAATTAGTCCCTTGCCCACTTGAGGCATTGTCGTCGACCTCATCCATAAACATCTCAGCTTCAATGTCACTCAACATTTCCTTCATCTCATCTTGCTCATAATCATCATCCGAATGTCACAAATAATCCGGAAAATTGAATAATACATCTGCTGACTGTGCATACAACTTACCATGCAGTACCCATCGAATATACCCTACATCCATACTGTTCATAAATATATGACTTTCAACTTCATCCAACCTTATCACACACAAATTTTTTACACCCTCGACATGGACACTTAATGTAACCACGACTATCAGCAGAGGCCCTTGCAAAATCAATGAAGGTTCTTACTCTACATGCATAGGGTACATAATCCTTTCCAAGTCTATCACCTAGACGCATCCAACTTTGATCCATTTCTAAAAACATCTATCTATTAGTAACACATACATAGAAAATTCACATGCATTTCATGCTCCAATTCGAATTGCTATTTCAATAAGATAGTTGGTCATATCTCATTTGAGATTATATTATCCATATTGCACATATTCCGTCACTCTACTACTAATTTCAGCAGCACCACCTCATAGTTCTCCAAGTATACATGTTCACATAGAAGGATTGTGACCCTACGAACAGTAGAGAAAGACATCGAAACTTCATACTAAACGTGTTCAATAGGAATAACAAGAACATGCAATACAGATAATATAATCTCAAATTATCAACACTGGACAATTTAGGAATTAGTGGACATCTAAATGTATACGAATTTCCAAATGGGTATAAAGTTATTTATGCAATATCACACAATATCTATTAGAAAACACTAGAAATAATTTAGTTGATAATTGATTGTTATTAATATTACGAACAGTTATTATATAATTGTTATTATAATTTATTCTTATTTAATTATTATTATATAAGTTATTATATTAGTTTAATTGTTATTATTCATATATAAATATTTTTAATTGTTAATATTCGTAAATAACAATAATATTAATTGTTATTATATAATTTACTTACTTATTTATTGATAACAATTAAATTTTAATTGTTATTATATAATTTTTATTATAATTGATACTTATTTAATTATTATTATATAATTGTTATTTTAATTATTATTATTCATAAATAATATTTTTAATTGTTATTATTTGTAAATAACAATATTATTAATTGTTATTATACAAATTAGTTACTTGTTTATTGATAACAGTTAAATTTTAATTGTTATTATATAATTTTGATTATAATTTATACTTATTTAATTGTTATTATATAATTATTTTTATATAAGTTATTATATTATTTTAATTGTTTACATTATTAAATAATATTTTTAATATTTATTATTCATAAATAACAATATTATTAATTGTTATTATATAATTTAGTAATATAAATTGACAACAATTAAATTTTAATTGTTATTATATAATTTTGATTATCATTGATACAGCTTATTTAATTGTTATTATATAATTTTTATAATATAAGTTATTATATTATTTTAATTGTTATTAATTGATACCTATTTAATTTTAATTGTTATTATATATTTGTTATTATAATTTATATTTATTTATTTCTTAAAATTTATATTATTTCAATATAATAAATAAATAAGCACATATTAATTTGATCCTTATTTAATAATATAATGATTTTCCCCCTTTTAATTGTTAAAAATATTAATAATTTATTATTAATATAAGTTATTATATGTATATTATACTTTATATATAGTTAAGTTATTTAATTATAACTTGCATAATTATGATATTTTAATACAACTAATATCAATTATGCACAACAAATAATCACACTATATATATATATATTCTTTAATCACAATATA
This sequence comes from Carya cathayensis, assembly GCA_011037825.1. Lineage (NCBI taxonomy): Eukaryota > Viridiplantae > Streptophyta > Magnoliopsida > Fagales > Juglandaceae > Carya > Carya cathayensis. Next base: position 639,165 of record QGSO01000525.1, read on the forward strand.
TTATACTAATAAACACATAAATTCATAAATAATAATAAAATATATAAATATAATGTACACAAATAATTACAACATATGCTTCAAAATAATATAACATACACAAAAATCACTGGACGTGCTTCAAAAAAATACACACTTATAAAACATATTAATTTTAAGAATAACCATACACACAACAACAATTTTTCATTTTAATTCATGGTTTAACACAATCCATATTACAAATAAATATATGTAATTCACCAATATTAAATTCACAACATATTCACAATATATACAATTAAAATTCAATACCCAACTCACAACATTATAGCCTAATCTAATTGTTCTAATCCATCAAAATCCCCAATCAACTCACATTAAACACATAAAAAATTTCATTTATATCTACAATAAAATCACAACAAAATGTATGAACATATTAATAGAGTTTAGTATATATACCTTGTGCTCACAATATTCCCTTACAAATCACAAGTTTTCAACAAGCCAAAACAAACAATCTTTCAAAAAAATCACAACATTAGCTAGTTAGATACATATAAAAAAAATATAAGACAAATATCATAAAATTGTAAACAAATCAAAAGAAAAAATATTTTTACCTTACTTCTCTTCTTGGAGGAAAAAATATATAGTCTACTAATTTTCTCTCACTCTAACTCTCTAAATCTCTCTCTTTCACACAGGAGGAAAACTTAAATGAGTCTGCTTTCCCATGCCTGTTTTCATTAAAGGTCATCTGTCTTAACATTTGACGTTTAAGTTTTACATCAGAACGTCAAATTGTCCCGCCCAACGTTAAAAAATAAATGTTCAAAGGTTAAAAAACTCCCGCCCAAATGTTCAAAAATACGTTCAAACATTATAGTTCAACGTTCGAACGTTAAGTTTGAGCGGGAAATCTTCTACCACTTTTTCACTTACATTCGGACGTATATCATGTATGTTCGAACTTATTGAGGAAAAAGTCTCTACGTTTGTATATTATATTATAATATATCATATAAATTAATTTTTATATATTATATTATAAATTGTAGATATGTTATTATATTATATATATCATGTACATATATAGTTTATATATCACTAGAGTAAAGTATATATTCTAGTGCTATATATATAGTCTAGTACTATATATATAATACTAGACTATATAGTATTTAACAAGTATATATATATAGTTAAATACTATATATATAAGTACATATATAGAGTCTATAATTATACTACTAAAGTATATAGTTTAGTACTATATATTATACTATATACATATAGTATAATAAAATCTATTAAAGAAAAAGGTTTTAAGATGTGCTTATTTATAGTAACCATCTTTTCTCTCCATTTTCTTCGAATCTTCTGTTTCTCAGGAAGTGAGTAAATCTTACAATACGATTTTCTCTTATCACGGTTTTTAAAGAAAGAATATAAATAGTATACATAGTATATTATATATAGTCAGCATTTATACTAATAAAGTAGACCATATATCTTAGTTATATAGTCTAGTATATATATTATAGTATATATATAGTATAATATATATAATATACTGCATAGTAAATAATATGTATAGCATAAGAAATATTATTGGGAGCAGCCCCTGTTTGAGAGCAGCCGACGCACACCTTACGTGGTGCTGATAAAAGACTAAATTGTCCCCAACTTTCCGTTCCCTCCCTTTATGGTAATCGAGCTCGTCCAGGGCAGCCCGACCTCGCTAGTTCTCATCCTTGATTTGCCTCCTTGGAAAGAACTCGTTCTCCACCCGGACTACATTCAGACATTCTACGAAGACATCCAACTGGAGACACGAAGACAGGTGCTCGAGAAAATCCCCGAGGTTGTACCCTATGTCTCTTCCTCCCTCTACATCCGTTCTCTAGTCTCTCCCACTGCTATAATGGCTCGCATCGACATCGGGGCAAGTGGATCAGGACGCATGGAGGAGGTCGTAAAGAGTAGTATAGATCCCATTGCGAAGGAGTTGCTGGAAATCTGGTTAGATCGCTGTGCTTGTGAGGAGAGAGAGGTGACAGAGGTCGAGAGAGCTTATTTGGAGACGAGAGACGGGTTGGTCAAGAAAAAGACCATTGAAATTGATCTGGGCATGAGCTTGCCGAGGTTGTTTGGGCAGGAAGTAACAGACCGAATACTGGAATCCTTGCAGGAGTTTTTCACTTCATGAGCAGCCAATTGATTCGGTCGGCATATTCAGCTTCTGTCTAAGATGTAAAAAGACAGAAAAAAAACGCACGTTTTGAATTTTTTTAGAAAAAAAATTTTTAAAAAAAATAAAATAAAAGGATGCCACGTATAGTGTGCAAGTGTGCTCCTGCTACAGTTGTGGATCTATAGAAGAACTCATAGTATAATATAGTCCACCCTATATATATGTTATTTCTTATATTATACAACTATACTAGTATATATAAACATATATAATATTTAAAGAATTAATAATTAATATATATTATTTGTATATAATAGATATGAATATGATTTAAGATAATACATGTGTCCACATTTGCATGTCAAAGATTATCGTTCGGAAGTATTGTGTTAACGTCCGAACATTAAGTATATATTAACTGTAACCCGACGACATCCAACTCCTCATTTCTCACTCCATACTCCATCTCCCCTCCGCCACTCACGACGTCACTACCGCCATCATATGCCACCACAACCGTCATAAAAAGGCATGTCCCCTTCTCATACCATTTATGTGTTTTTTTTTTTAGAATTTAATCGGTGCCTTCCTTGATTTTCCGACCACCACAAAGGGAAAATGGCTAAAATGCCACCTTGAAAACTTTCCTTGTAGTATATAGATCATTTCTATGGTGGCCTTTTGCCTTGAAACGTGGATTTCTATGATTTCAGGAATGGTTGAGTTGACATTCCTGCATCGTAACATTCAAACGTTACCATGTAACATCTGAACGTTAAGAGGACATTCCAAATTCTATCCGTTGATAACGTCAGGACATTACATTTTAACGTTCGAACGTAAACATTACAAATTCAAACGTATTTATCCAACATTTGAAGAGTATGTTGGATAAAATGTCTGAATGTAAACCCATTGTCTTCTTCAATTATAGTAAAAGTTCAAACGTTTATCTTATTACTTGCAAACGTCTTGTGAATATGATTTACATTCGGACATACATCATTGTACATTTGGACGTAAATTATTTGTAATTATTTAGTTATCATCATTCGAACGTTTATCTAAATACATTCGCATGTCTTGTGAATATGATTTACATTCGAATGTACATTCATTGTACATTCGGACATAAATTCTTTCTAAATTATTAAAATATCATCATTCGGACGTTTACTGATTGACGTTCAAACATCAATCCCATATTTTCCTACAAATTTTGCAATATAATTTTGTTATATTATTATTGTTTTGGGTATTGAAAAAGTGGAATCATTTGTTATATTTGCTATCAAGATTTTGTTAATTTGTAATGATAAAATTAGAATTTTGTATATAATCTCACCATCCAAACCTATCGTAATATGCATATATCTGTAATTCTAATGATTTTTTAGATTTTGTTTTTCAGGATATAACTTACTATATGACAACTAGGAAACGAGGGATGGAAGGAGGCAGTCCGGACACTGCTTGGCTGAGGGCATGAATAGTGATGAGTGGGAAATACTGATTAATGGGTTCGATGAGATTAGTTGAGAGTGGAAGACGCTGAAAGACGTCTTTCTCACGAGAGGCTGGGGCCAAATATGCACATTAAGGGGAAAGATTTACCCCGCAATGGTTTGTGAGTTTTACATGGAGATGGCCACCATGCCTAATGATGTATCCTCCCATACCATCACTGTATGCGATGTACAATTTGAGTTCTCGGTGGATGTTATCGCCAAGTTAATCCATATCTCGTGTCGCCTACTTGAGGCGACAGTTGCTCAGGTAGGTGACACAGTAGCTGCATTAGCTTTAAGCACATCTGAGGCAGATGTAGCCATTTATGCTTCATCTATGGGCCTTGTTGACACTATGGATGTTCATGATGAAGATCAGCTCGAGGTTGAGGATATGGCTCATGAGGCCGGTGATGACGAGCAGGATGATGATTTCTACATTCTCACTGGCAAAGATCGCACGAAGCTCGAGAGGCCGAACTCCTTCTGCTAGAATCAGCTGCTGTCTTTCTTTCGCATGTTGTAAATTAGTTGCAACAAATGTAGACCATGTGGCACATAGACTACATTCAGTCAGGCTTGCACACAGTGTCTGATTCACTTGGCACGTGGAGAGCCCATTGACTTGCCACTCGTTATATTTGAGCAGATCCGTTATAAGGCGAGCATCTATACAATGGACAACCTCCCATACGGAGTCATCATCACCCGACTATTACTAGTCCAGAGAGTGCTTCGCTAGGCGGAGGAGATGATGCTAGACCAAATGATCCCCATTGACATGACCACATATCGTTGGAGCATTGGACAGGGTAGAGGCTCAGTTCGGCGTCAGTCTGGTCTTGTATAAGATCTTGTTCCTCTGACCGAGTTTAGGACCCGTGTTGCTCTCCCGTCTGCGAGTAGTAGCCAGCAGTCAGCGGGTGCATCTACAGGGGATGTGCGACCTACTTGGGTTGATGCAGTGGTGACAAATATGAAGGCGCATATAGATCGACAAATTGCACATATAGATCAGGCTATTGCACATCTTGCCCATCATTTAGATGTCCTAAACAATAAGGTTGAGACATTGACTGAGGAGTTTCGATCATTTGTAAACCAATAGTTCTGAATATCCTTTACAAAAATTAATCATATTTTATTTTTTATTTTCGACATATGTAATGAATTATATTATTTAATGTATGTATTGTATCTTAATTTCTATTCTCAATTTTCTTTAATATTAATTTATACAACCTTAATATTAAACAAATATATATTATAGTCAATTTCAAAAATATAAATTAACACCTAATGTTTGAATGTTATAGCGACGTTGGTGTTAAAAATTTTCATGTTCACATGCAAGTAGACACAACGTTCAAACTTTAATATGACATTCGAACAAAATATTTCACACGCTCGAATGTAAAAAAAAATCTTAATCAATATTTAATAACAATTTCCATAAAGAATCATAAAAAATATATTTTAGCGACGGTTTAGATACCATACAATTTCTAAACCGTCACCGGAAAAACATTTTTGTCGTAGTGAAGTCTGTATAGCTGAAATTATTAGGTCTTGACCGATCTTGAGGTCAGTGTCCTTACTCACGTCAAAATCGAATTGAAATAAGTTTTTGTCTGAACTGTAAGAGACAAGTTAATTACGACTACCTCGTGATTTTGTGGCTGTCACGAACCATAGTATAATTATTCTAGTTTGGCCATATATGGCCATGAAGCAACATTAATCTAGATCACGTGATTCTTTAATTTCCAACCTATATAGTACTCCAAAAGGAAAACATGCATGCATATATAATTATTTTACAATTTTTACATCATTTTCAATAAAGTATTTATATTATATTTTAAATATAAATTTATTAAAACAAAAGAAAAAACTAAAATAAGTTCAGAAAATAATAATATTTTGTATATACTTTTGTATATTTTGTATATATATAATAATGTCTGATTTGATTTCCAGTAATCTAGGCGCTTCAACAAACAATATAATATTATTGTTGTTGCATATATCTACTATATATATATTCGCCAATATAGGAGAAAATAGGAAAGAACTTTATTTTGTTTTACATATTTTTATTCCGATTTTACTCCTGTTTGTAACTTTTATTTCCATTTCCCTTATTTCCATCTTTCGATGCCCCTACTTTTGTATTTCTTACATCAGGTTTGATTTTGCTGACGAATTTGCCCCTAATTTTGTATTTGTTATCCCCATATGTTCTTCAGTGCTTCACGTCTGTTGAGTTGTACTGGGTTTTTTTTACAGTTTTGCCCTCAGCTTCTATTAAATTTTTACGCTTTTGCCCTTACGTTCTCCTTATTTAACTTTTTTATCCGCTTTTCAATTTTTTTTTTAAATTTTTTTTTTTTTGAAATCAAAACATTACCTCTTTCATTCATCATTTGTTTTCAATACAGTTCTTATATTGTAAAACGAAACTAAAAAAGCCTTCTTGGCCGTCTTCTATCCAAACTTGTTCCTCCTTTACATTGTAAGCAAATGTTGCTAAAAGATGTGCTAATCTGTTTCCTTCTCTATATATATGTTGAACTTTCAACAAAGGTCTATTTACAACAATTCTCTAATATCTTCAACCAACTGGCCACTCCACTCCCACGTTTCCTCCTTGCTATTGACAACCTTAATGATTCCCAAAGCATCACCTTCAAAGAGTGCTGCAGAGATATTTAATTTTATACAAAGAGCCAATGCTCTCCACAATGCTACTGTCTCTGCTGCAGCTGGGGAGCCAACATGAGACTTTGACATACACAGAGACACCAGGATTCCCCTTCATCATCACAAACTACTATCCCTGCTCCCATCTGTAGAGAGGTTTTGTCAAAAACTGCATCCCAATTGACTTTAACAACAACATCCTCCAGAGCCTTCCATTTACCATGTCTCTGCTCACTCGCATAATAGTCTCTGGTTTGCTGGTTTGAGCTTGCTAAAATTCTGAAGTACTAGCCTAGCATGTGTAAGAATATCTTTTGGACTAGTAAAAACCTTTTCAAACTCATATTTGTTCCTCCTCAGCCAGATATACCTCATCACAGTAGTTGTTAATTCCAGTTCTTCTTCATTCAGCCTTTCCACCATTTTCTTCCATATCATCCCTATGTCCATTTCACCTGATGCCCATTTTTGAACCAGGCTACTCTCCTCAGCCCATACATCGACTGTAGCAGGACAACTTCAAATAGCATGGCAACTCATTTCATTTTCTTTCTCACAGATGGGACATAGCGGATTCTCCACCACTCTCCTCTTGAATAGGTTTCCTTTTGTAGGTAAGCAATTGTTTAGTGTCTTCCATACAAACATCTTTATTACACCTTGAACATTTAGCTTCCATAACTTCTTCCAACCCTCACTTCCTTCATCACAGATGACTCCCCATTAATTCTTCTTTTCCTGCTCAATTGAAAGTGATAAGCAAATTTGACACTAAAAATACCTTTTTTAGTAGGTGCCCAAATCAGTCTATCCTCCCTACCAGACTGGCTAATGGGTAGTGTACAAATCAGACTAGCTTCTTCTTCACTAAAAGCTTCCCTCACTAGCTCCTCCCTCCATTTTCCCTCTCTTATTAACTATTCCATCTTTGCATCTACTTCCATTCTTATTCTTGAAGATTGAATTTTGTAGGAGGATGGCTTTGGGATCCACTTATCCTCCCAAATTTTTATTTTCTTCCCATTACCACCCTCCACACTAATCCTTCCTTCAGCAACTCCAAAGAACTCCATAAACTCCTCCATATCAATGAGGGGTTGTTTCCAAGCCTTGCTTCTAATACATTAGACTGTCTGTAATACTTATTTTTCAAGACTATTGCAGCCAAAGAACAAGGATCCTTAAGTGTTGTCCATAATTGTTTAGCTAACAAAGCTTGATTAAAGCTCTCTAACTCTCTAAATCCCAACCCCCCATTGTATTTCAAAGCTCCTAACTTTTCCCAACTCATCCATTTTATCTTACTATCATTTTCTCTATGACCCCACCAGAATTTAGACAGTAATATAGCCAACTCCTTACACAGTTTTTTTGGTAAAGCAAAAACACTCATATCATAAGTAAGGATTGATTGTATAATAGCTTTTAAAAGTACCTCATTTCCTATAGGTGAGAGAAAATGGTTCTTCCGGTTGTTGATCTTGAGCCAGACTCGATCCTTGATGCCTCTAAAAGTATTGTCCTTAGATCTACCCACCATTGTAGGTAGACCTAGGTACTTTTCATAGTTATTCTGTACCCTTCCTCCCAACTCTTGTACAATTTTGTCCCAGTCTACATTTCTGCCATGGGAGCTGAACATTATGGATGTCTTCTGTTTGTTTAAACACTGCCCAAATGCTTGTTCATACTTCTTCAAGATGCTACTGATTTTTTTCCATTCCTTCCAGCAAGCTCTCCCAAAAATTATACAATCATCTGCGAATAGCAAGTGTGTAAATCTTCTCCTCCTCTTGCCACAGCTACTCCTTGTAACTCATCTCTAGCCTCTGCCCCATTGATTAAAGTACTTAGGCCTTCAGCACATAACAGGAAAAGGTAAGGGGAAAGAGGATCCCCTTGCCTCAACCCTTTAGTTGGGCAAATCACATTCCCTGGTTATCCATTTATCAACACTGAGTAAGTAACTGAAGTAACACAGTCCATGATTTATTTCACCCATCTCTCACTGAACCCCATCTTCACCATTACCCTTTTTAAAAAAGACCACTCAACCCTATCGTAAGCTTTTGAACTATCAAGATTTATGGCCATACTTCCCACTCTCCCCATTTGTCTACATTTCATAGTATGCAAAGTTTCATAGGCCACTATGATATTGTCCACAATCAACCTCCCTGGCATAAATGCACTCTAGTTTTTGGAGATAACAGCATGCAATACCTTCTTCATTCTGTTAGCCGGAGTCTTTGCAATTAACTTGTATAAACATTGCATAGACTTATTAGTCTATAGTCCCTCGCTTTCTTTGAGTCGGCAACCTTAGGGATTTGGGCCACATAAGTAAAATTCAAAGAGTTTTCCAACATGCTACCCCCATTTAAAAAGCTCAAAACAGCTTCACTAATATTTGTCCCAATTTTACACCACATGTTCTAGTAAAAAAGGCACTATATCCATCGGGGCCAGGGGATTTATAAGGCCCCATCTGCTTCAAAGCTACCTCCACGTCTTCTCTAGTGAAAGCCTTAATCAACTCTTCATTCATACTACTTGTCACCCTAACCTCCATCTCCTAAACACACTCTTCTACTACTTCCTGAGGTGGGTTTTCAGATTTATACACCTCAGAAAAATGCCCTCTAAAAGCCTCAGCTATCTCTTCATGATTTTTCCTCAACACTAACTGAGCAGCAACTACAGAAAGTATTTGGCTCTTCTTCTTTCTCTGGCTAGTACGGGCATCAAAAAATTTTGTATTTGTGTCTCCTGAGTTGTACAAGTTCCTTGTTGCCCTCTGTTTCCACCTTAGATATTCTTGTTTTAATAGGTTGCCCACTTTCCCCTGTAGCTTATGGATCTCTGCTATGTATTGTGGCCCTTTCATATCTTGTAATTCTTTTATTCTGCCTGTTAACTTCTCTATGCTACCATTCCTATCCTTATCTCTTTTTTTTTAAGCTCTTTGTCAAAGTACCACTGCAAGTGTTAAGTAACTTTTGAACTTGTCTCATTGGTTCATGAGTTTGTTTGTTTTTTTTTTGACCAAACTTTTTCCACTATTTTCCCACAATCCTCCTCCTTCAACCAACTTGCCTCAAAACGAAACATAGACTTTCTCTTCCTTCTTAGTGTCTCAGCCTTCAGAACAGTCATAAGCATTGCTTTGTGGTCAGAGCATCTAGCCACCAAACAGTCAACCACAACATGTTTCTCCATTCATTACTCACTACATATCTATCAACTCTCTCCTTAGTGAAAGAATGGTCAGAATGACCATTACTCCATGTGAACACAGAACCCACACAGCCCACATTAAACAACTCATTCACCTCTAAAGCTTCCCTAAAGTTTCTCATTTGACTTTCTGCTCTCATTTTCCCCCCCACCTTCTCATTTTGTGTTAGGATTTCAATGAAGTCTCCTGCTACACACCAGGCTAACCCTTCTTCTGGCCTAATTCTTGACAATAAATCCCAGGAGTATATCCTTTTTGATGTATCTGGATGGCCATAAAAGCCACTGACCCACACTCTCCCATCATCCTCATGAACTTTGACATTCACATGCCATTGAGAGTAACTAATCAACTCCACTGCTTTTTTGTCCCTCCAAAATAAACCTAACCCACCTTTTCTACCCACTGAATCTATAGCCAAACACCCCTTCATCTTTAATCTATGCTTTAAACTCTCCACTCTACTCCCTTTAATCTTTGTCTCAATAAGAAACACTACTTTGGGTAACTTATCCTTAACAATGCTGCAAAGGTTCTGAACTGTCCGAGGGTTTCCAAGCTCTTGGCAATTCCAACAGAATAGATTCATAGCTACTGGCGAGGCTACTTCACAGCCTCCGCCAATACCTCCACAAACATCATGCCCCCCTCTTCATTTTCTACTCTTGTTTTTTTCTCTCTGCCACCTTCTTCCCTTTCCTCCAATCCACAACTTTCCGCACCTCTTTTTAATAAGGACGTGAGGTTAGTTTGTTCAACTCCTATTCCTCTACCCCTCGCCCTTCTCTTCCATCCACTTCCCTGTTGTTTTGTCCCTTCTTAACACTCCCCTTAGTTACCCCTACCTTTATCTCAGAATTTTTTACTTCACTACCCATCATCATACTTTTTTCTTCTCCTAATTCCCCTTCCTCAACCCTTATGACCATTTTTTGAGTATTCACCCTATCCACCAGCCTCTCCCCTTCAGTACTCCACCCCTCCTTTTCCCCCACTTTGTTCTTTTCCCCCCTACCTCAGTGTTTTCTTGCAAACCCTTTCCCTTCTCTTTTGCTCTTGCCCCTCCTCAACTAATTTAGTAATTTCCACTCCCTCCTCCCTTACAACTTCTTCAAACCTAGATTCAAAACTCTGTGAATTACCCTCCCCCCTTCTCTCTAGTCTTTTTCAATTTGTTGTTGGGGTCTCAGCCATGAACCAAACTGACTTTTCCCGTCCAGTTGTTCACCACCATTGTATCCCTTTTTACTATGACAAATACATCCACAATGAAAACATATTTTTGGTAGTTTCTCATATTTTAGTGGAATCCACATTTGTTTACCTTCATACAGTATAGTTCTACCTCTGGCTAGGGCTTTCGATAAGTCACATTCAACCTTCACTCTTAAGCATCGCCCCCGTGCCATAGTGCCTTCCTTGGTGTCCACATCCACCACTCTCCCTATTAAATTTCCAATCGACTCCCCCAGTCTTCAGTTCATCCCTTCTAATGGCAAATTGAAAAGTTGAATCCAAAACTCTTCTTTGGAGAAATCAATTAAATGTGGCTGAGTACTTCCATCGAACACTTTGAGTGCCAACAGAAAGCTATCAAACAACCAAGGAAAGCCATCGAGCTCCTTATTTCTATCCGCCTGCGTAGCAAATGTGATAACAAAATAGTTCACCCTAATCTCATAGAATTTCATCTGCTTGTTGACTCTCCACAGTTTCTCCATCATTGATCTCAATACATCCTTCCCTTCTGCTCTCTCCGACAGAGTTTCCCCACCACACTCCTATCTCCTTTGTTCTTCAACTCCAAATCTCTAATATCCATTGCAATCGGGGTAGTTTCTTCTTCATTCAAGTTCAGGCGGTCACAAATCTCTTCCAGATCATCCATCACCTTCCCTCCGTCTCCAACTAACGCACCTTCCTCCTATTCCCTCGGAATTAGAGCAAACTAACTAACTTCACCAAAATCACCTTTTAGAAGACGATAGAGAGAAGCTCGCCTCTGGCTTTCTCTCTTCATATGCTAGATCCGACTTTTGTTTTGATTGCATGTTCATGATTTTGCCCATTTCTTTTCAGATTTCCTTTTTTGTCTTTTAACAAATTTGATGTTTATCTTCGGCTCTCACTGACTGCCATGTTCACGATTTTGCCCATGTCGTCTAATCGTCTAAATATTTTTTTTTTCATTTTTACCCTTCTTCTGGAATATCCATTTTTCATGCATTTTGGAATCATCCTTACATTCATGCATTCCTATTTTATCTATATCCCCAAATTCGTTCCAGCGTCGTGCAGCTGTTGTCTAACATTTTCTGGAAAACTGGATTTCTTCTCTCCAAACCATGTAAATTCTAGAATATCACTTCACCGCTTACTCAGTTGCTTCGCTCTCAATCACATAATTTTTAGAACCTCAATCCACCACCTTAGTGAGTATTATCTCTCCTTCACTTTTCCTCTATACATACCCCAACTGCCCAACCAAGAAACAAAAAAAAAACCCTAAATCAAGCATCGCATTAGACCAGCTGTCCAATCAACTTTATAGAGGAAAATATTTTGAAGATCAAAATAGGGAATGGACAGAGCATTATGTCACCCAACAAAACCAAACCCAATTAGCTTTTCTTCTATGGTGTGCATATGCATGTGTGCGTATGTGCAAGTATGAGAGACAAAGTTAGACAGATGCATACCTTCTTGATGATACAGTGAAAAATGTGGGATAACGTATGTGCAACAATAGCTTCACCTACAAGTGCGACGGCCACACCTTCAGCTACCTCGTTGACAACGGCTTCTATATTTGCCCCTGATTTTATAACCAAATTGCATCCTTTTTACTGCTTTTCCTTTGAAGACTAACAATATTGTATTTTTACATGAAATCATACTCAATATCTTTGAATTTCGATAACTTGAGTAATAAAATCATACTCATATACATGAAAGCAGATGAAATTCATGCACAATTTGTAATACATGATCTCTAAATTTCTACACTATGATCAAATAGACCGTATGGATATACATGATAGAAAATAAAACCCAAACAGACTCAACAATATATTTGAATTTCGATAACTTCAATAAGAAAATCATGCTCACATACAGAAAGTCAAACCAAATCCAAACACAATTCTTAATATATGTGTAGATCTATAAAAAAAAAATTTCCCTTGGACGATTTCAGAAAAAGCATTCTTTGCATAAATGGGTCAAACCGCTTTCTTTTCATTCACACCAAAGATGATTTACCAAGTTCGAACGATTGTCGACCACCAATCTACGCCAGAGTAAGTCTCTCAATACAAAGAGACAAGAGAAGAGATTAGAACTTCAACTTTCTAGATTAATAGTCAATCCTTTAATCAATTTACACTCTACTTCCAAATCTTCTATAAAACCCCAAAATATATGGAAGAAAAATAAAACAGCCTCTCATTTGTCGCATGTGTTGAAGTAGAAGCCTTACACCGAGATCCTTACATCGAGATCTCAAAGATCCTTACACCAAGATCATTATAATTGCTACGTAAAGCAATCACTCTCGATTGTTGGCTTTTGGAGGTGCTAGCAGAGAAGGAAGGTGCATGCATGTAATGCCCGTCCTTGTGGTGGGTTCTTTAGAAGATGATTTTAAGAAAAATAGACGGGAATTATAGTTCCTTTTTAAATTTCTTTTCCTTTCATGTCAGGATACAAAAAACTCCATGTTTATAAACAAAACTTGTTTTTCTTAATTAAAAAGGTTACAATGGAAAACATTAACTTTTATAATTGAAGTATATCGTACAAAATAACTTGCCTAGGCTTTCATGCTCTTCCCTTGGATTGTGCCCATCCTGACGTATCATGCTCATCTTGTCCTTGGGAGGGCACACATAAAAAATAAAATGAGTCGATGACTCGTAAGCATTACTTCAAACAGTTAAAATATAAAAACATAGATTTTCAACTATGCATTCATCACTCTATACATATCGTATACTTATCAGCATAGAATGCAGTTCATTTTAAAAACGTTACGAGGTATGGTTTTTCTTTAAAACTGTTTTCTTTCTTAAAACAGTTTCCCACACCTCGCTGCCTTCATTTATTAAAGAGACTTTTCATTCATACATCTTTTCTTACATACTTTCATGCATACGACTTTTCATACTTACATGCTGTAACAGCCCGCTAAAATTATCAGTTTTGGGTTATTTCCCGACAGCAATCACATCTCTCTTGTCTTTACCCTCATCTGGAATCACGCGTATAGTTTATCTTTTCCGTAAATCACGTATTTTGTTCTTCACCGACAGCTGTAAAATCATGAGTCTTCCAAGACCACGCCTAGCCTTTCTCAAGCCCAAACTACCACTTTATGTGGTGGACAGCCACCGTACGCCGCCACGTACGTTCCTCCGACGCATGTTCGTGACGAACAACGAGCGACGCACGGGTTATCCCGTCGATGGTATAACCTTCTATCTCTAGTTATTTTACGTTTAAAATAGTTGGTTGGTTTGTGGATTGTGTAGTTGTATTTGTGGAATTCGTTGCGTAGTTGTGAAGCGAAGTGTGGTTGTGAAGTGTTGAGTTTGATTGTGTATTTTGTGGACTGTGCTGTGAAGTATAGGCGTGAGATGGATGCCGTAGATGTGATACGGCGGGTTGTGTGAAGAGAATACGCGTGTAGCGTATTCTGTGTAATGCAGCGACGCGCCGCGCGACGTGCACTGTAGTGATGTGGGTCGTAGAAGGAAGGGAGTACGCATGTAGTGTACTCCGTGTGGTATGGCGATGCATCGTGTGATGTGCATCGTGTTGANACAAGAGAAGAGATTAGAACTTCAACTTTCTAGATTAATAGTCAATCCTTTAATCAATTTACACTCTACTTCCAAATATTCTATATAACCCCAAAATATATGGAAGAAAAAGAAAACAGCCTCTCATTTGTCGTATGTGTTGAAGTAGAAGCCTTACACCGAGATCCTTACATCAAGATCTCAAAGATCCTTACACCAAGATCCTTACGATTGCTATGTAAAGCAATCGCTCTCGATTGTTGGCTTTTGGAGGTGCTAGCAGAGGAGGAAGGTGCATGCATGTAATGCCCGTCCTTGTGGTGGGTTCTTTAGAAGATGATTTTAAGAAAAATAGACGGGAATTATGGTTCCTTTTTAAATTTCTTTTCCTTTTATGTCAGGATACAAAAAACTCCATGTTTATAAATAAAACTTGTTTTTCTTAATTAAAAAGGTTACAACCGAAAACATTAATTTTTATAATTAAAGTATCTCGTACAAAATAACTTACCTAGGCTTTCATGCTCTTCCTTTGGGTTGCGCCTATCCTGACGTGTCATGCTCATCTTGTCCCTGGGAGGGCACACATAAAAAATAAAACGAGTCGATGACTCGTAAGCATTACTTCAAACAATTAAAATATAAAAACATAGATTTTCAATCATGCATTCATCACTCTATACATATCGTATACTTATCATGCATAGACATGCAGTTCATTTTAAAAATGTTGCGAGGTGTGATTTTTCTTTAAAAATGTTTTCTTTCTTAAAACAGTTTCCCACGCCTCGCTGCCTTCATTTATAAAAGAAACTTTTCATTCATACATCTTTTCTTACATACATTCATGCATACGACTTTTCATACTTACATGCATTCTTTCTTAACATGCATAAATTCTTTTCTTATCGCTTTCATTAGCCATTGCACACTATTGCGCCCAGTGTGCTAAGTTAGCGGTCTTTTCGACCTGATTCCGGCCTTGGCCAGGGGTTGGGAATCCATTTCGTCAGGGTGCAGCACTGGATGTACTACCAGTACTACTTACCTGGCATTGCAATCTGCCAAGTCCAGTCCTTTGGTACCTTTTCCTTTTCCATTCATGTGGCCGTTACATATCTTCATACATCATGCATTCAGTCCATTCATTCATTTTCAGTCCTTTTATTCCTTTTCAGTTCGTTTAGTCTTTTACAGTTCTTATAGTCCTTCAGTTCATTTCATTCATAAGGTCATTTAAAAAAAAATAGTTTTCTTTCTTTTCATAAAAGTCATTTTAAAAGCTATTTTCTTTCATATGCATTGTTTAAAAATGTCAGTTCATGTATCTTTTAAAACTTCGGTTTGTTTCTTTTCATGAACATACATACAATACATACCACTTATAGCATTCATCCACATTCGTACACATAAGTACTTTGGATGCGTGAAAAGGGGCAACCAATGAGGGATGTTACATACTTATACTTGAAAACTTATGCTTTGCTTTCTTTTTCGTAAAGCGTGTGTGGTAGAGAAAGCATTTCATTTTTGTTTTAGTGAAAAGCGTTTCTTTTTCCTTTTCGTTTATTTAAGAAAACTCTAAAAGAGTATGAACGCAATACTTACCTGGACTTCATGCCATACTCATTCCAAGCAGTCCATTCGTGTGCGTGTCAGATGGCAACCTACATGCATACACACAACCTTACGTCATTCTCTATCTAATGCATAAGTAACTATTCTAAAAATAAAACTACGTTTCACTTGGAACACTCTCCATCCATCCCTGGACTCTTACGTGTTATTTACTATGCTAAAACCTTCGGGGTCCTATTCCTTAAAGTGAACTTTTGTAATTCATCTTAGGGTTATGACACTTTTGTAACTCACAATGTCACGCATTCCAACCTTAGACAATATATTTCTCACTACCTTCATGCACCTAGCCCATACTCAATCCTTATTCTCATCCATACAAGCCACATGACTTTAAGCCGACTCTGAGGCTTAGACATCGTGCAACGATGTTGTAGGAAGATTATCCATTGCATATGGTAAACCTGTCCAACACACGTGTCTCACCAGAGACACATGTATCTTATCCCTTTTATCACCTAAGACCAACTTATAATTCTGATGAACGCCCGCTTGTATAAACAAGGTTCATACTCCGATACCAACTTGCTTAGACCCAGTCGATAGGACTTTTCCTATTTCCTAGTGCTGTACAAGTTCATCCATACACTTAACAAGAGGACTACATCCACAAATGCACCTCTGTCCAACACACGGAGCACACGCCATGTATACTCCCTTCACAATAATATGCCGCATCACAACTACGGCACGACCTCACACCCATACTTCACAATACAGTCTACAACACTATCCAATTACGCCCAACACTTTGTTACACAGCCACACTTAACTTACCAACCACACAGCGAACTCCACAATACTAACTACATAGTCTACAGTCCAACCAACCAACTAACATATATCATAAATAATAAGAGATAGAGGGTTATACCATCAACGGGATAACCCATGCGTTGCTCACTGCCCGTCACAATCAAAGTGTTGGCTTGGTAGCCAGGGAACATGGTGGTGGTGCTTGGTGGCCACGTTGGTTGCGTACGGCGGCACAAGGAAGAGAAATAGGTTTGAAACCCATTTCGGTCAAGTTGCACTAGGAGGAGAGAGAGAGCATGTGAGGGCTTGCTGGTGAGAGGGGAAGTTAGCCGGAGCAAGAGGGGTAGCTGGTGACCGGCGGTGAGACCATGGCTACCGTGTACGACGACGGTAGGAGCTGATAAATGGGTTTGAAACCCATTTCGTTGAGCTGCCGTAAGAGGATGAGGAAGCTGCCTTGTGGTTGAACTCGCTGGTGGGAGAGGGAGTTGCCGGTGGTGGAGGTGAGGTTGGGTGGTTGGTAGTGGCGTAGGCTGGAAGGAAGGAGTTGCACGGTGGAGGTGAGGGAGAGAGATGTTGGGCTGGCAGGGGAGAGAGAGAGAGAGAGAGAGAGAGAGAGAGAGAGAGAGAGAGTGAGGAAAGGAAAAGTGAAGAGAAAAATAGAGGGGCTTGGATATTTAATCCAAGTCCTTTGTTTCGGGATTTGCAAAATGATCTATCGGTGTGTTTAAATATTGATTTGAAAACGCATAAGTAATAAAACACTGAGAAGAATTAAGTTGGATTATTCTTTCATCATTATTTAAAATGATGAAGTCTCGTTAATTTCTCAAAGAGAATAAAACCATTTAAATTAATTTAGAGTTTTCAATATAAATTTAAATCTCTTAATATTTTCAAATGACTAAAATATTTAATTTAAATAATTTTTCACAGTTATAATATTTATAGAGCTTATTAAAATATTATAATTGTGTTATTTAAAAACAAGTTTAGTCCAATAACATTGGTAATATCATATATAAATATTTCCAGAATATTTAAAATACTCGTTAGTTTTAAAATATTTATCTTGCTTTGAAATCCCCTTAATATCTTTTAAAACACACTATCAAAGTTCAGCACGTCGATCGAAGTTCATAATTAAAGAAAAATAATGAGCGGGTTATCACAATGCATGTTGCAAATGTGCATGGAGGGTGGACATGTGATGGCCAACGGTGCCGTTTTTGGAAGTTGGAGGTTAGGAAGAGCAGAAGGGGGGCAGGGGTGAGCTATTGCTCGTGGTCCGTCCATTTGGGTGTGCCTGAAACTCTCTGGTTTGGTAAACGGTGGTGCACGGAGATTCTAAGTGGTGATTCACCATGCACGCCGACGGAACAAAAAATAGGAAGGGGAGAGAGAGAGAGATAGAAGACGGGTTGAAAAATAGAGGAGTTCCGTGCAAGAGGTGAAGAAGGGTGTAAATGTAAAGAAGAAAATTAGAAGCTTTTTGTCGTTTGGTAATAGAGAAGAAGAAATGGAAAGACGAGGAGTAGAAAGACAGGGATCTAGAAGATGGAGTACAAGAGAGAGAAGATAAGAGGAAAAAAAGAACTATGATTTTTAACTTTCTTTAAATAGCGTCGCGGGAGAAAATGGATGGGCTAGGTTTTTGTGGGTTTTTTTTTTATATATATACTTTAGAGCCAACACACTTTATGTAAAATTACTATAATTTTTTTAGAAATAAATTAATGTTAAAAATATGTTTAAATTTATCAATTTCACTATAGTTTTCTATTTTTTGGTTCTGAATAAGTACCAGTTGTTAATAAAAAGTCTGATAAAAATAAAATCTTATCAAAATAAAATTTAACATTGTACAATATTTTATTTGCTTCTATTTTTAGTTACTTATATATTATTTTTTCTTTTATTAATGATTTTGATTTAATGATTTCTTTAAATATATAATTTTGAACTGTAAATATGTTTTTGATTGTTGGATAAAATTAATCGTTTAATAACAATTAATTGAAATGTTATATTTTAAAAGTTGAAACGTTATATGTTTATTCTACAAATAAGTAATATACAACATACACATACGACTTTAACGATTAAGAGTAATAATATTTTACCTTTTAGAAGTGTGAGAATGTAAAATTAATGTTTTTCATTTTTCTTATTTCTTATAGTGTCTTTCAGAAATGAAATAAATTAATAAATATTTTTAAAAAAAATTAATAAAATTGTATGCAATTGGTCATTTGTAATGTGCTTAAAACAAATTAATAAAATTGTTTCCACTTAAAACAATTACATTGAAACAAAACCTTTTTTTTCATTGATAAAATCTTGCCTATATTTAACTAAGATGCTTTAGACCATATATTTCTCTTACTGTTAATTTATTTTCTATGAGATTGGTTTTTGTTTTCATATATACATTTTCTTGTTAAACTTAGTAATTATTTTAGGTGGATATTATATAATAATTATATTTTTATAAGAGCATATGAAATTGTAAATATTTATTATAATAGATTTGTATTTAAAAAAATTAATTTTTTACACTTTTGAATGATTTGTTTTTATATTTTTCTAGATATGGAGATTGGAGGTTGGTTAGGATGAAATGGAGATGGAGGACGGGAATTTGTGAATTGTGTGCTATGGATTTGAAACTGTGCGTATTCTTAAATTTGGAATGTTGATTGTTTGTTGGGTTGAATTGATGTGCTGATGTTGAATTTTTATTGATGCATTTAATTGTTCCATTTTAATGCAGCGATCAACATTTTTGGTTAGAGGAAGATTTATGATTATTGATTTACATAATCATTGTATTACATGTCATGTGGAAATTGCAACAAAACAACTGGACATGACAAAAATGAGAACTTTTCATGTTATAATTGCAAAGAAATAGCGACTTCACAACTAAGGTAAACATTTTTTCTCATATTCTAAAGTTAAAAATTTTTACGTTATAATTAGAACATATTAATTGCTAATATTAACAAATAATAATTTCTTTACTATTATTAGATGTTGAGTTTATTTAGAAGCGTATGATGACAGCTCATCAACCCTCGTAGTTGCTTTTGGATCTACAGCAGAACGAATTTTGGATTGTATAACGACAGATCTCGTAGAACATGTAGGGGAGGTAAGATTTACACTTTTAAATACGTTTAAAAAAAGTTAATACATTATCTTTTTGTATGTTTTTATCGTTATAGGAACACCTTCCATATCTTGAGAATATTGCAAACAAAATCTGAGATAGGGAATGAATGATGGTCTTTGGGACACTTATGATCGAGTCTAAAAAATCGTGCCAAAATAAACTTAATATGTTGTCTGTTAATAATGTGCCAGAAAGAATAGGATAATTGTTTCAAAACTTTCAATTATTGTACTATTTAAGTACAAAGTATTTATTTGTAGTTGTGTGTGTATATATATATATATATATATATATATGAGTAATTATAGTCTTTAAATGGGGACTGCAATGCAGGCTTAAGCAATTTTATGTTTAAAAGTTTTTAAAATTATAAAAATATCCCTCTTAAAATGATAATTTTTCTCATTTAATAAAGAGTCTGTATGTGCAGGCCTCAAGTGGAGACTGCAAATAGAATTAGTCTATATATATATATATATATAACATATCAGGAAGTGAGTCTCTTCTTTCTCTATAGTTTCATTACGCACATGGTAAGCGTGATTTATTAACAAAAATTTGTTTCACTCATAATTTTTATAAAATATAAACTATGTATTGTTTCATTTATTAGAATATAGTATCATTTCGTTTATTAATATAGTATCATAAATGTTAAAAATTTCTTTTTGTTAAACCTTTCACTGTTGTAATTATATATCTATTATCACTTTCTCATTTACTATTTTCTATTTATTAATTATTTTTATTTAATTATTTTTTTAGATTATCATTTCGAAATGTTTTTTTTTTTTGGGACAAATGTATTCATTTAATAAGAAATATGATATTAATAACAAGTTTCATATTTTCAAAATGCGATATTGATTGTTCAATAATAAATTTTATATTAATAAGAATTTTGATATTCATAATACTATTAATGGTGCTACTAAAAACACCAGAAATAAAATATTTCATTCCCAGCAATATTTTATTCCATTCAATTGTTGATTGTATAAATATTGAATTTATTTAATCGATTGGTTATTATTCTTAATATGTTAATGTAGTTTTATTTAACAAATATGACTATACAATTACTATCATCCTCACTCTCATTCATCACCTCCCAATTGTCACACATAATTATCATCCGCTTGTTTGGACATTGAGAAGCGATGTTCCCTGAATTCAAACACTTAAATCATTTAATATCTCTATTTCTTGAAGGTTGGGATGCTAACTTGGCTTTGTTGCAAGTTCCCTCATCTTTTCCCTTAGGTGGTTCGGTCATTCCCTTTGTTACAGCTCGATCATTTTTCTCCTAGTTTGGTTTCCAATGAGTGCTAGAAATCGAAGTGTACCTTGTTGTCCCATTTCTCTTTAATTGCCTCTTCACCTTTATAGCCATATGCACCATGTCCTTTATCTCCTCATAATGCTGCACTCAACTACATTGGCTATCTCTCTATTCAAATCACACAAAAATCTAATTATATTGACCTCCTGATCCCCTTCTACATTAGCCCGTATCATAGCCATATCCATCTCTTTATGGTAATCCTCCATACTCCTAGACCCCTGTGTAAGATTTTGTAATTTCGGGTAGAGGTATTTATAGTAGTGGCTAGGTACAAATCACTGTCTCATAAGAGCTTTCAACTCTCTCCATATTTCTACAGGCCTCTCATAATTTCTCCTCTTATTGGTCACTAATTGATCATACTAAATAATTGATCACACTAATTGGTCACTAATTACCGCTAACTTCACTTTCTCTTCTTCTGAATAATTATGAGAATCAAATATCAATTCTATCTTTTTCTCCCATTGTAAATAAGCTTCAAGGTCAATTATGTTTTGAAAAGATGGTATTTTCATTTTGATGCTCCCAAGGTTCCTATATACTCCATCCCGACCACCTCGGCTCCCCCTAAGTCCTCTTTCATGCCTAACTCCTCTATTCCTACACATTCCAACTTTAGATGTTAGATCTTCCTCATATTCATATTCCCTTCTAGTCTCGCGTCTCCGCCTATCTCTTACACCATAAAAATTTCTAATCACTTCATTTTGTTGATCCATCCTATCTCTAACTTCTCCCAATACCATGTTCAAATACTCAAACTGTTGTTGCATGGCCTGCAACACAAAAAATGAGTTATTTGCCATCCCCTTAGGTGATGAGTTACTTTTATGAGACATCGTAGGCATTGTACCAAAAGAATGTTAGTGGTAAAAACCTCACACACTCCATTACATCTTTATGTTCAAATAATGGCACTACACTCATATTTCACTCGTAATTGGTTTTTTTTTTTTCTGATTATGATCTCACATACTTTTGCCTTTAACCTTAAGAGTTTTTCCACTCAAGTTCTTTAAGAACTAGGTAAACTAAATCAAGACAATACAACCTTGTTTTATTCCAACTAATAATTAGGTTCAAAAAACAAGAGCAAGAAACAAAGAAGGAATAAAATGACAAGAGACTCAAAAATATATGAGGGAAAGATTAATCACAAGAAAAGATACCAACTATAATGATGTATATTCAGCCCCTTTGATAATAAGGCTCAATTAAAAAAAAATCTGTACTTTCTTTGTTTCCAATTTTTTTTTTTTAAATTTTTTTTCCTTTCTTTTCTCTTCTTTTCTTTTCCTTTCTCACTAATTCTATCACAAACAACAATATTCAATTGTGAAAATCAAGTAATTGAATTCAAACACATAAGAATTGATAAGGAATTAGAAGATAATCAATAAAACAACACTCTAAGCAATTGACAAACTTAGAGATGAAAGAAACTTTAGAATTTAGAAACTCTAATGATACCACCAGCCCTAGAACAAGAGACGCAAAACCCTAAGACAAGGGTATTTTTGCATCCCACAAAAACCCTAAGGAATTTCGGCAGCCCTCTCTCTCTCTCTCTCTCTCTCTCTTTTTCCCCACTTTTGCAACCCTAGAACAATGAAGCCATAGAATTAAAGATGCAAGATTTAAAACATGAAAAATGCTTTGCACGTGTCCATCTGTTTTAAAAGGATTACCAGCCTCCAATGATAATCCACCACATTAGCAATTCCACACAATTCACAAAAGAGTCATCACACTGGATAATAAACATTTGTTCGTAAACTCAACAATGGCTTAACCCAGTCGAACGCCCCTCACAATTAGATTCGTCCCTCAATTCCGTCAGCCACCAAATCAGAATACATCTGAAGATTTGTGGCCCAATTTCGTCAGTCACCAAACCAGCCTCCAATACATCTGAAAGCCTCTCACAATGGATAAAAGATTAGATTAGAGATGGATTCATTTGAATATTCAAGTTCTCTGCGCAAATCAGAATCGCAAAAGGGCATGGCTTTCCACAATTCATAATCCACTTTCCTCTCTCTCTCTCTCTCTCTCTCTCTCTCTCTCTCTCTCTCTCTCTCTCTCATCTCTCTCTCTCAGTCTAGTAGTTATCTTTGTTCGTCCACTGGTAAATGTTGAAGGTGTGAAAATGGTACCAAAACTTCTTGACCATCCACCCAGTTAAATTGATTGATACTGATCAAGGCTCTGTAATCCAAATAGACTTTGAGGACTTCACAACCCAAGAACCCGATATAGCAAATCCACGCTTTCAATTAGCATCAAAAGGTTAAAGGCTATGAACCCATCTGCACACCGAATAATGCCAACTAAATTTATGTTTATCAACCCATAAATGGAAATAGTCAAAGAATCAGGTAGAATAAATTGTCCTCAAAAATGAAGGAAACAACACATTAATTGCAAGTTTGCAAAGCAAAAGAGGAGCTTGCGAAGGAGATGGCTCAGACGAGGTCTGCGACGGGCTCTGGAAGTTTAAGGGCTACAAGGCTATCTCCTACAATGCAGTCACATTTATGTTCCAATAGACCGCCTACCTGGCACTCAGTTATTGGTGGGCCGTTTTTTGGTTGAGGACAGACCAACCGGTTATAAGATTATCTCTTAAAACATAGAATTAGATTTGATTGAAAACCTAGCTCTGAATACCAAGTGATATGAACTTGCGAGAATTGAATTCCTTGAACCTACAATCAATTTAAAGACTTATCCAAGAAAGTCAAGATCAAGTCAATGGAAAAACCTAAACCCATTGAGGAACTCATTTCAAGAACATAGATTATATAAAAATTTAGACCCATTGAAGAACCTGTCTTAAGAACCTAGATTACAAATGAAAAATGCCACAAAAGTTATGATTTACTTTTGATAAGTTCAAAATTTCAATTAAGAATAAGAGGAGATAAACTTAACTCACAATGAATAAAATTCATCAAATTCCATAAACTAGTTAAAATGAGGCTACAAAGAGTATTTAAACCAAAACCTAATTAAAACCCTAGCCAAATAAATCCCCATCTTTCAAAAATGCCCTTGAGTGCATAGTGTCGCGTTTACAATAACGCGGCTACAGTAACTTCTTGAAACTCTTGTTCAACAAAATAATAACTTTCCAATATGCCCTTAAATAGGCACCCCCTTAAGTCATTCTCATAATAAATCTAATTATTCTAAACTAATAAATAAGTCATTAAAATGAATTAAACAAGTTGAAAGCCTTCAAGTGCCCAAAGCTTTTAAGTCATATTGTTGCCTTCTTCCATAACTTGTATCAAATGAATTAAAACTGGATCTTCATCCTTCGAGCCCATCTTGAATGTTGGGCTCTTGCTGGACTTGTCTCAAGTAGATTGCACCAATCCTTATATTGTCTTCTTGATCTTCTTTATCTCTTGACCTTGTAATTGACCTATTTGAAACTTGTAAAAGATCTTTCAAATTAGGTATATCTTGGTGTCCATTACCCAAGGTCTATTGCTATGAGTGAGTAGTGGCATCCAAGCTTTGAGAAGAGGGCCCCATAAAAGTGCTTGCTATTTCTGATGCCAAGTTCGCTTGATCATGATTGAGGGAGACAAATAGAAAACAATTATATTGGTATTTAGTTTCTACAATTTTCTTACTTGAACCACCAAAGTATTTTGAAAAAAATCTTCAATATCATAGCCTTGTTCTTTTGGGAGAAGGAATGTGGACATGGTGTAGGTTGGTACTACTGAGGCCACTGATTTGATGAGTTTAGTCCTTGCCGCTTGAGAGAGCACCTTTGCTTTCTAACCTACTAAAAATTGTGACTGTTTCTGTTCTATAGAATTAGCAAGCTTTGTTTTGGATATTATATAGATGAGAGGTCTAAATGCTTGGTGTCACCCCGGGTTTTTTATAATGTTAATTATCAAGGAAGCAATTTCATTGGTTGTTGTAAGAGTTGTTCTAGGGTGAGAGCAATATTCCTTTTATTTGCCTTGTTTAGCAAGATCAGGTCGTCTCCAAGAAATAGGTGCATTATGGGAGCAGCGTTGTATTGATGCCATGCCATAGGGTTCTTCTTGAAGAAGTAGTCTGGGGGGGAGGGCGTCCATTCCAAAGGAGGGATACAGATAGAAGTTGTTGTGATACATTAATGCCCTATCCAGTAGTGTAGGACCAGTACTGGACGAAGGTGGGATGAAATCTGAGGAGCTAGATCAGGATATGTAGGATTGAGATGATCACTCAGCTCATCTCATTTATAAATTTTTAAAATTTTTAAAAATTTTTTTAGAAAATAAAATAAATAATTTAATATTTTTAAATCTCAAAATAAAAATAATATTAAAAAATAATATTTTAATAATATTTTATTTAATTTTTAATTTTCATCTCATATTATCTCATCTCAATTCACTCTCTCTATTTCACCCAAACTTTTTTTCTATGTTAGTGTTGGTTGTCATTCATCCATTCGTACTCTTTTTATTTTTTGTCATAACTTAGTGGAGGGTTTTATATGCTTGAATGAAACCGTACGTCTCATGAATGAGTCAGGACTCTCCGGCAAATGCAGATTAATGCAATATAGGTGAGATTATTTTGTCTAGTAGTGGTTTAATGCGATCTTTTAAATCTAAATTTAAGTCGGTTCGGGTTGAGAACTATCTTTTATTAATTTTATTATTATAATTTTTTTAAAATTTTATATAAAAAATAAAAAATAATTCAATTTTTTAAATTTAAATTTAATTTTTTTTAAATATCAAAACAATAAAATTATTAAAAAATAATATTATAATAATATTCTATTTAATTTTTAATTTTTATATAAAATCATCTCATGTTAAAGACATATTTAGAGCATAGGATAAAATATAAAATTCTCATCTCATTTTATTTCATCTCATCATTATAACTTTATTAAATTCTCCCACAAAATATAACAAATAATTCATCTTTTTCTAATCTCAATTTAACTTTTTTAAATTTTAAAATAATAAAAATATTAAAAAATAATATTTTAAACTTTTAATAAAAATAAAAAATTATCATCTCACTCCCAAGTCTAACATCTCTTTTGATATAGCCGACTTAATTAGGATTAGATTCATCTGCGAATTGTTTTAAGAATACAATTCTATCGTATGAGCTATTCAAAAACAAGTCCTCAGTCATCATTGTTAATCGAAAACGTGTGAACTAATCATAAATTGTCACATGTCAAGTTTAATTTTGAAAAAAATTAAATTAGAACTTATTAAAATAAATAGAAAATGAACTTTTATAATAAAAAATAATTTCTGAAATTATAAAAATCAAAAATTAAAAAAGAAACACAAGTGTTGTGGCACAAAGAGTGTGGCTAACAAGTGGTGGTTCTATCCACGTACCCTCTCTGTGGCTATAAGACATGGCCATCGGTGGGCCACCAATGGCCTACGGTTTTTTCTTTCAATTTTTAACATTCGATTTTTTTTTTTTATTCTTTTTCTAAATTGATAAAACTTATTACTTATATATAGCAAAGGCAATCCTCGGCTAGAGCCTAGAAGCCAGAACATGGCTTTGGCGCCAACCACTTTTGACTTGTACGTGTAAAATTAGGTAACTGATTCATTTATTTATGACAAACCTAATTAAGCAAGAAGAATCTTTACTAACTTGTATAAAGCTAGGCAGTACTAATGAAGGATCCCCAGAGTCCTTCGGGGAAACTTCCAACAATTAATGGTCTTTAGAGAGAAGACTCTTTTTTCTTTTTTTAAAGGAAAATCACTTTCATTAATAACCAAACATCATTTTTTTAAGGAAAATCACTTTCATTAATAACCCAACATCGTAAATTAGTCCATAAGACTTGCTGAACATAAGTAGGAACAGACTCCCACCATACATTTGTGTCACTAACATTTCTAGAAAATCTTGCTAGTTTGTGAACTGATTTATTTGCTTCCTTATTGATATGCACTATTGAACATGGCAATATGCTCTTCAGCTACTTAATGTCTGCTACCACATTCTCATACATAGAATTCGATAGTTCAAACCTGGTTAGCTCTTGAACTAGTATAACGATTGTAGACCAAGAGGAATGCAAAATTGAAATCCTCTCAGTATATCTATTAGTTCAATTCTCACATAAGCTTCTTTTTTATTCACTGCCATCAATACCTTCCCTTCCCAATCTCTTAAAATGAGATCTACCCCTGCATTGCCATCAGTATGAAAAACTGCTCCAACCACATTGAGTTTTTTAATTCCTTGTGGAGATAACTGTCATTTAGTCATTCTCTGGATACTGCTATGATTAAGGCCTTTAACTACCTTGTAAGTCTTACGCAAAGAGATAGCATGGTAGATGACCTCTTCTGGCCTAATCTATTTTTCTTCAAACACCCATTGATTCCTTCTATACCAACACGCCCAAGCTATCATAAACAATTTCTCCAACTCATCATTACAGTGATTACCTTGTGCTCGAACACCATCTCCCTAAAATCCTCATATGGTCCTACTGATCCAACCCAAGGGAGCTGCTTACTTCATATTTTTGTAAGTAGTTGACATTGGTGAAGAGCGTGTGTTGTGCTTTCTATACCTGTAGAATAAAGCTGACATGTTGCATCTTCAATTATTTTCCTTCTTTTCAAATTGCTTCTAGTAGGAAGGGCTTCAATGCATGCCCTCCAAGCAAATGTCTTAACCTTATAAGGAACTTTCATGCTCCAAATAGCCTTCCATAGTTTCTTATTAGCTCTACTAAGCTCTCCCCCTTTATTGATTTTGCAGATAGTTTTTTGAACATTTTATAAGCACTTCTTACACTAAAACAACCATTTCTCTCCATATCCCATAATAATTTGTCTTCATGAGTTCCTGCACTAAGTATAATTTTCAATACTGCATCAGCAGGTTCAGGGGGCAATAATCTTCTAACTTTGTGTACATCCCACCAACCAGAATTATGATCTATTAGATCCTCTACTCTTTGGTCATCTCCTGTAGTCACCACCCCTATTTGCTGCAAACTTTTGAATCCAAGCACCCAATGATCTTCCCATAATCTTATCATTCTACCATTACCGACTCTCCACCTAAATCCTTGAAGAAGTTTGTCTTTCACTGACCATATGCCTCTCCACACATAAGAAGTGTTATGTCCAAGAAGGTGTGGCTAAAAAAGACACTTTTGCTGAAGAAGGTGTGGTTGTTGATTTGTTTCATAGAGAGCTCTAAAATGTTTCTAGGTTAGGAAAAAACATTGAGAACAAACAATAGTTGAATAAACAAACATTTTGGTCATGTTAGGAATTACTTTTAATTTCCATCTTCACAGGGCACTCCCTAGCTCTTGATGCTCAGAGGGTGCAGACTAGAGTTAATTTGGTTGTTGGATTGCAATGAAATCAACTCAGTTCAATCTAATTTTAAACTAAGTCTAATATCCAAACACACAATTCTCAAATTGCTAAACTCATCTCAATTCAAAACATCTTTATACATGGGACCTATAACTTTTTTCAACTTCCCATAAATAGTACTAAACTCATCTGAACATCTAAACACATTTAAACTCATCTTATATGAGTTCTACATAACTCACGCTAACATCTTAACTTACTAATATTTATAAAAAACTGAGCTCAGCTCAACATCCAAACGCAACCTAACATGACACATGAAGAAAAGCCAGCCATATTGGTGAAAATTATGTAAATTTTGCATACCTCACATGCCATTCCACTTCGATCTTATCTTGAGAGCAATAATTGAATTGAAGGGATGAAACAAAGATGATATTGACGATGGCAAAGTTGTATAACCATGAATAAATCCACTACAAAATTAAAAATATGCAAATTACAATAATCTTTTTCTTGTTTCTATTACAAGATAAGGAGGAAAAAGAAGATCGATACAAATGTTTTCAGGCGCTCCCTTTTTTAACACTAGGCTTCCACTTTACTTGTGATGACTATTTTCTCCTTGTGTTGGTCTACATTATGTCATATTTCCTTGATCATCGAGGTGACAATTGACAAGGAACAAGCTGTGTCAATATACTATTAATTGCCTTTATTTGTTACTTTTGGCCTTTAACAACTAATTTTATACACATGGCATCCACAATCTGAACCTAATACCCTACAAAATTTCCACTCACGATTTCTATACTTCGTGTTGTCTTCAAGACAACCATGATAACATAAGATTTTTTATAAAATATTTCATGCTAAAAATTAAAATATGACTGACCATGCTAATGCTTATGCTATGCATAACTGATTTATCTAAATTAACTAACTAATCTGATTTATCTGACTGATCTAACTTATCTGGCTGGCCAATACACTTAATCATGTGTGCAAGGTTGTGCATTGACTTCTCCTGCTGTAGCAAAGGAAGTCGATTGTGCAGTACTCTGGCATATGACGGTAGACCACGCTTGAGTCCATGGCTTGCATGCCCACCCTGAAACTGCATTGGTACCATGCATTTGAATGGTCATCTGATTAACTGTTATGAGTTTATCATATACTTGATCTTATGAAAGTTTAAGTGTCTTATACAGTGTGAGATGCATAAGAAGCATAATACAACATAACTATACTATGCGAAATCAAACATAATGCATGACGTGTTTGCAAATATCATGACATGCGTGGTACCTAAACACTAACTTCGAAAGAACTGACTTTAATAATAATATATATAACTAGCTTAATAGGTGAGTTTGAGTTTAAAGAGATCCATACATCCAAAGTTACACTTGCTGTGGTTGATTTTTGATTTACCAATTTTAAAGTTACACTTGAGCAACCTGGTAGCCAACTTAACCATTTTTTATTTTTCTGCGTTTGTATATCAAATTTCAGATGCAGTGTCCAATCTGGGTTTTTCTAGGATTATATCAGATTACTGGATTTTTCTAGAAGATTCACGTTCTGATTTCACATCACATTGTTTTTTTGGATTTTTACACATCCTATTTCATTTGGTTGAACGATTTTGAAAAAGAAACATGATACCATTTGTCACGAAACTTATGAATCTGGTGAGCATGACAAAAGTCAATTGAAATTCTTCATGGATATGACAGTAAGATGAGAAGAATGCAAAAAGGCTATGAAGAGAGGGGGAGCTGCAAAAAAGTTGTTGGATTGAGGGGTTTCGAATGGATGGGGTCATTTAGGACAGAACCAGTTCACTTGTTTAGTGAACCCGATTTATAGGTAATGTGTGCAATAGTTGCTACCAAATAGTGGATGCTCTCAAGATTTTCTCTTTGCATATTGCCTACTCTAATAGTTTCAAAAAACTTGTAGTTTGTTTTCTTTCATTATGTGACATGTAATGTATGAATGTAAAACTTATTATAATTTCAAAAATTCCATTTTTAATGTCTAGCGAGTACATAGCAATGAACCCTTTTATAGTGAATCCCATTTGACTTAAGAAGTGTAGGGAAAGCCTAAATGGCATTCATGGTTGTATAGATTGCTAGAAACTTGGTCATGGTTGAATAAATTCTAGAAAAATACTCACTCGACTTCACCAGAGCTACCGAAAATCAACATATCATAGCATACAGGATGTGAAGGCTGGGGTAAAATCCCCTTGGCCCAAATAAACCAAGCCCACTCATCTAAGACCATTATTAGGAGGCAGAAGAGAATGAGGGGACAAGGGAAGCAAATGTTCGGAGAGGGGAGGGTTGGTGTTAGGAAAAAAAGGAAGAAAAATGAGAAATGAGGGGAAGGCAAGTCAGACACGTTGGACGAGCAAAAAAAACTGACATTCCTCACACTCCCATGGGACAGCTAAAAAGGGATCAGATTAGAGAAAAGGGGGACTTTTTCACAGACAGACTCCTTCAACTTCTTCACCTCAGACGAGAGCTTAGAGAGAGGATCTTCTTTGGAAAATAGGTTTCCAACCTCTATTGTACAATGAGAAATGAGAGACCACGAGAGACTATGAAATGTTTATATTATAGTGGTTACCTCTAACACAGTGAACGCGCTCTATGCTGAACTTGTAAATATGTGTGTCTTATCTCTTATTACATTTTTGCATTTATTTTATATTCACTGCCCTCGATATACTACAGACACCAATAGCAGCTCCAAACTACCACCAGGATTCCAAACCACACTGATCGAGGCCCATCATCAACGAGGGCCAAGAATTATTCTTTCTTCAATTTCTAGCCTTAGTGTGATTTTTGGCAATAACATTTTTATGCCATTTGTGAGATTGATTTATTTTTTACAATGGAAGTGGGAGAAGATGATTCGACATACAAAACTAATTCAACTAATTCCCAAATAATATTCTTAGCTTTTCTACTCTTGTTTTTATTAACAACATTGTAACAGCAGCCATTGCAGCAGTGCACACATTGCACACACTACGTCGCTGCTTCTGCTGCTTTTTTTTTAAGCAAATGAAGCCACAGAAGGCCAAGAGAAGGCCGAGAAGGCCAACTTATGGAAGCAGACCAAACGAAAGGAAAAGAAAAAGAGAAGGCCAAGAGTAGACCATACGAAAAACTAACCGACCAGAGTAAATGCAACCGACGAAATGCCTCCGAAAAGCATTTCTCCAACAACAAAAACAAACTCTGTAAATTTCATGTTTTACACGTTTCTCCCACATTCATTTTCATGATTTTTTCCAAATGGGATTCTTTGATGCTATGGATTGCCAGCGTGTTTCTTTTTCTTTATGTCCATTAGTAAAAACTTTTTTTCTTTTCAAAAATAAAAATAATTACTTCTCCTCTTTATTTTCTTGGTGGGTTAAGAATAGAGAATATGAAAAAGACGAGTTTGAGTTTAAAGAGATCCATACATCCAAAGTTACACTTGCTCTGGTTGATTTTTGATTTACCAATTTTAAAGTTACACTTGCGCAGCCCAGCAGCCACCTTAACCATTTTTTATTTTTCTGCATTTTTATATCAAATTTTATATGCAATGTTCAATCTGGGTTTTTCTAGGATTATGTCAGATTTCTGGATTTTTCTAGAGGATTCACATTCTGATTTCACATCACATTGTTTTTTCTGGATTTTTACACATCCTATTTCATTTGTTTGAACGATTTTGAAAAAGAAACATGATACCAATTGTCACGAAACTAATGAATCTAGTAAGCATGACATAAGTCAATTGAAATTAAGCATGGATATGAGAGTAAGATGAGAAGAATGAAAAAAGGTAGTGAAGAAAGGGGGATGCTGCAGAAAGTTTGCTAGACTGAGGGGTTTCGAAGTGATGGGGTCGTTTAGGATAGAACCGGTTCACTTGTTTAGTGAACCCGATTTACACGTAATGTGTGCAATAGCTGCTGCCAAATAGTGGTTGCTCTCAAGATTTTCTCTTTGCATATTGCCTACTCTAATAGTTTCAAAAAACTTGTAGTTTGTTTTTTTTCATTATGTGACATGTAATGTATGAATGTAAAACTTATTATAATTTCAAAAATTCCATTTTTAATTTCTAGCACGTACATAGCAATGAACTCTTTTATAAGTGAATCCCATTTGACTTAAGAAGTGTAGGGAAAGCCTAAATGGCATTCATGGTTGTATAGATTGCTAGAAATTTGGTCATGGTTGAATAAATTATAGAAAACTACTCACTCAACTTCACCAGAGCTATCTAAAATCAACATATCATAGCATACAAATCAACATATCATAGCATATAGGATGTAAAGGCCGGGGTAAAATCCCCTTGGCCCAAATAAACCAAACCCAACTCATCTTAAGACCATTATTAGGAGCAAGAGAATGAGGAGACAAGGGAAGCAAATGTTCGGAGAGGGGAGGGCTGGTGTTAGGAAAAAAAGGAAGAAAAATGAGAAATGAGGGGAAGCGCAAATCAGACACGTAGGAGGAGCGGAAAAAAGCTGACATTCCTCATCACTCCCATGGGACATGCTAAAAAGGGATCAGATCAGAGAAAAGGGGACTTTTTCACAGACAGACTCCTTCAACTTCTTCAACCTCAAGACGAGAGCTGTAGAGAGAGGATCTTCTTTGGAAAATGAGTTTCCAACCTCTATTGTACAATGAGAAATGAGAGACCACAGGAGACTATGAAATGTTTATATTATAGTGGATTAACATAGGCTCTATGCCGAACTATGTAAATATGTGTGTCTTTATCTCTTATTACATTTATTGCATTTATTTTATATTCACTGCTCTCGATATACATACAGACACCAAATAGCAGCTCCAAACTACCACTATGGATTCCAAACCACACTAATTGAGGCCTAATCGTCAACGTGGGCCAGGAATTATTCTTTCTCCAATTTCTAGCCTGTAGTGTGATTTTTGGCAATAACATTTTCTATCGTTTGTGAGATTGATTTATTTTTTACAATGGAAGTGGGAGAAGAGAGATAAACATTCCCCAAATAAATATTCTTAGCTTTTCTACTCTTATTTTTATTAACAACATTGTAACCAAAATCAGTTGAGTAAACCTTTCATTTCCCATGTGGTTAACAATAATGTGCACTTTAGTAATTGTGCATAAAACACACACCTGAAGTGTAATGGCTGGGAAGATGATTTACCTAGCCACATTAGCTGCAAGTGCACTATGAAAAAAAGAGGCAATAACATGGGCAAATAATGTGCACTTAAATACACATGCACATGTCGGGCAAGCATTGTGCACTTAAGTGCATAGTGTACGTTTCGTGCAACCAGGAGGCTTGGGGCAACCAGCTGCGAGCTCAGCTAACCTACCGGCGGCCACCATGTGGACCACCAAAGATTTCTGTCCGCGCTGTGCTAGCCACCATCCACGAGGGCCATTCACGATGAACATAACGGGTGCACATTACCGAGCACTTGGGAGCCTCATAGCAACCCATTGTGAGCCTAGTGAGCAGAACTGGCAGCCACCATGTGGACCGCAGGTGTCATTAGTCATTGTTGAGGAGGTCCCCTACCACCCCCATAGAGATGACATCTACCATGCGAAGCACATGCACCAAATTGCATGTTGACGAGCCTATTTCGCCACGGCCCAACGGTGGCACAACAAACAGGATTGACAGCCACCATATGAACCACTAGCATCATCTGTCTGCATTAGGTTGGTCCCAAATTGCCCCTAATGGGGATAGTGTCCGCCATGCTAACTGTGTGCACTAGCTTGCACGTGAAACCACTTAGCTCGGCTCAGCCGAGGCGCGACAAGTAAGGGTAGCAATATGTGACATGATTTGTGAACCCAACATAAACATGACATGAAATTAGTAGGTTGGGTTTGATGTTAATGGGTTCGATCAAAACAGGTTGACCCATTAGGAAACGATTTATAAAAGGGTCAATAAGGGGTCAACCTGCTAAACACGAAATCAAATCATTTTGATCCATTTTGAAATTTATTTCAAAATAAAAATTTTATTATTGTTAAGTTGTAATATCAGTATTTCTTAGTACATTTATTCTTTTATTGTTCAGAATATAATTTTAGACATATACTCATATTTGTTATTGTATGGTTTGTAATGTTGGTTTTATTATATATTAAAATTTGAAACATATTGATATGAAAGAAACATGTATTGTGGTTATTAATAAATATAGATTTTAACTTTTATGTGAAAGTATGTTAATCAGGTCAAATGAGTTATGCATTTTAGTTCAACCCATTTATATGAAACAAACAGGTTTAAATGCTAACTTATTTCTAATTAATTATTAAACGAGTCAAAAAAGATAACATGACATGACCCGTTATCTAAATAGGTTGGGTTAGGGTTTGGAAGTTTGACATGTTTAGCTTAATAGGTTAGGTTTGGATTGACCTATATAGTTGAATGTTCATGACTTGACACGACATTAACACAACCCGAAAATATTATTTGCCATTAACAGGATAGCGATTATCCTGCAGGCTAGTTCCAACAGATGATTCACAGAAGAAAATTCACCCAAAACCAGAGAGAAAAGTCTCTAGGGTTTAACGGAATATTATAAAATCAAGCAATCAATGAAAATCAGTCCACAAGCTGGACTGTTATAGCCAAAAATTGTGTTTATCCGAATTTTGCCAAAAATAGCAAAATCTCAGAAATCACTCTAAATTGAAATGCGAAATAAAATAAGCAATCTGCAAAAAATCCGGCCCAAATCAGATTTAAAATGACTTCCTAACTGACAAGCGAAAAATTACCATAAATAGTAAAAACTAACTAAAACTAGTGATTCGGAGGGGAAAACAGCAGAATTTGAGGTTGAAAAAAAGGCACATGGAGCTATGCTCAATGTGGACAGTGTGCGCGCCGAAAGGAGCTTTCCGAATTGGGGTCTTATGTGCGATTCCGACACCCGTAGCCAAAGTTATGGCCAAAAGACTGAAACGCACTCAAAACGGCCCCAATGAGGAACATATCACAATCAATTCCCGCCTTTGCGTTGATCTGCCAACTCATGGTATCTCAGCACCATCAAAGTGCAATCTGACAGCTCAGCATCATCTGTCTCGGATCCCCCTGCATCACCACCCCTAGTGACAAGGGCTCCTATGGCCACCATGTGGACCGACGGCATCATCCGTCCCCATCGAGGTGTCCTTATCCAAGGAGGCAATGCACATGATACCCTCCACACGTAGAGGGTACACATAGTGGCCACTTCACCAGTTGCCCACTTACTGCGAAGGCCTCTAGCAACCACTACCACGCCGAAGTTTTCTGTCATTGGCATGGTAATCCTCAAGAACAGAAAATGCCAGTGGGACCTTTCCCACTTGTCCTACAGTATTCCCGCGCTCAAGTTGCTTAGACTGACTTTCTCGACCACTTAAGGTTGCTCAGCCGCAAGTTCATCGGCCACAGGTGTTTCTCAGCTAGTATGAGTTACTCTGGTCACCAATTACTCAACCATGCATGCAGGCAACCATTGCAACATACATACTGGTAGGCGAGGACGTGCTTGACCACCCTCCTAGGCCAAAGCCCCTCAACATGAGGTACCATCCCGCCATGCACGTGCGTAGGCTCTAACCATGCACAGAGCTCCTCGACTTGAGCTTGCCCATTAACTTCATTCGATCATGGACCTCCCTCAACCGCCTATGGTAGGCATCACGTTACTCGACCACCAATCCTTGCTCGGCCTTAGCTACCAACTACCCACTTAAAGGGTCGTGCCAAGAAGGTCATCATTTCTACTCCAACCAAAGATGCACCCAACTGCCTAGCCACAAGTTGCACGACCAAAGTGTTCTTGCCACACTAGTTCCTTGGCCATAGGGAAGTTTTACTCCGCCACATAAAGGTACACTACTCCAGGAAGATACTCAGCAAAGGAGAAGTTGCTCGACCATGCATTGCGTGTCCCATGCAATGGCCAATGCTTATTATTTGCCCACGGTGATGGTCAACGGCTCAACAAAGTTTCTTGGCCAGAGTTCCTCAGCCACACCCATCCTACCATGCACAAAGTTTCTCGGTTACTAAAAGTTGCATGGCCTGAGCTTGGTTGAACTCAACAATGAAGTGCTTGGACACAAGGGTGCTTAAGGCCAGAAAGTTTGCTAGCCACAAGTTGCAAGCTACACAACCATGAAGTGAGTTGCTCGACCACACAGCCCTCATTGGACATAGTGTGCTTGGACACAATACTTTACACGGCCATAGTGAATTTTGCTCAGCGATGAAGTTAAAAAAAGAAAAGAAGAAACAAAAAAAGGCAGCAATAAGGCAATGGTCAACCTAAGTCAAGCAAAAATCGAAGACAGTGGCTAAATCGATCTAATTTGTCCTTCTCAAAATTTGCTATGTGAATTTCGTTTCTACTAATAAAATTGGTTTTTGTGGCGCAAAATACCGACTACACAGCCCCACTCAGGCACCGTTCGAACATCTTAACCTGTCTTCATCATAATTAACTGCTCAGTATTACGGGTATTTCGATCTTAATCATTGCCAAAACATGGCGGGTTGCAAGCCACACTAACACACTTTAGTCCTTGCCATGCTCGAGCAGAACAATTCAGGTTTGCAAATCTCACACTCATCATTTGGATTATCTACGCTAACCAGTTTGGCTTTCATGAAGATACTTGATTGCTAAGATTCAATAGATGGGACAAATCACTTCACTATCTGACCTCCCTCATGACGAGTCAACGTGTGGGACAGGTCATCAGACTACTTGACCTCACTTGTGACGAGTCAACAGGCGGGCCTAGTCACTTGACTGCCCAACCTTCCTCTTGGATAGTCAACAGGCAAAACAAGTTATTAGATTGCCCAACCTTACTCATACCTCGCCGAGAGTCAATAGGCGGGACAAGTCACTTGACTGCCAAGCTTCCTAGTGACAAGTCAATAGGTTGAACAAGGCATCAAACTGCCTGACCTTACTCACACCTTGCTGAGAGTCAATAGGCGGGATAAGTCACTGGACTACCTGACCCCCCTCATGATGTGTCAAAAGTTGGGACCAGTCACTTAACATCCGAACCTCTCTCACTTGGACAATAATATCAGCACAACATCTTCTCTGGCAAACATCGAGTGCTTACGCCTGCACCACAACGGCTTATTTACTGAAACGAGCCTCTGAGCTCCACAACCACCTCTCGCTACCTTCGGGAATGAGTACACAGGCTCGGCAATTGCCTAAGATGGACCAAGGGGGTCGAAAGGCTCCCTAACCACGTAGTGAGGGTAACTACAAACAAAATCGAAACAGCAAAATGGAAACACTAAAAACAATTCACATAAAGAGGCAAAAATCCGCTGACACTATTAGAAACAATAACATCGGAAGAATAGATTCTCTTTGTTGACGATAAACATTCATCCAAACGAACTCAAAGCTGAGTCATTGGACTCACCGTGAAAAATGGGCGGTAACAGTCTCTTAACTCCCTAGCCCTCGCACAAGCAAAACTGCAACGCTTAAACTTTCACAAAAACTAGTGAACAAAATATTTAGTTCAGTTTTACCTGCAAGTATACAGGTGTGGTAGTACCTAACATGATCGAATCCATAGGGATTGACTTATGTGATAATGAAAATAACTAAAATAATGAAAATAAATTACTAAAATGAACGTGTAATCAAATAGAAAAGAAAATTACTAAGATGAAGATTTTTAAAGTAACAGAATAAAACTAAAATGATAAAATAAATCAATATGGAGAATGACTAAGGTTTCAAGGATCCGTCTAATTATTTAGAATATTGTTTCTGATGGATTTATTTCAATTAAACTAGAATAATGATTCCGTTTAATTGGAAGATTTAACATTTAAGGTCAAGAAAAATAGTCACTAATGATTAAGCATGAACAATTGATGATTGTAACATTCACAAACTCATTTGAATATCACAAGGATTTTTTCAAGCATTCACTGTATTCAAAAATCATAATGAATCAAGATAAATATATAGATAATCAAAATATCCAATAATAAAACTATTCAATCGATCAAACTCACAATATAAATTTCAATGTTGATCCGAAAACAATGTTGAAATCATTAGACTTCACGTCTAACCTTAGTACAAAAATTTAGCCCACCATGTTCATCACAAGAGTCATGGATATTAAAGAAATATTCTTCATAGAAAACTAAAATAAAATATACAATCTAGCACTCGAAAACAATCTAGACAAGAGAATAAAAATGAAGAAAAGATATAACCAAAAAAATAAAAGCTCCCTCAAAACGGAAGCCCCTGCAGTACATTCCTTTCTCCGTCCACTAAAACAAATTGCTCCTATCTTCTTCTCTCCTTCAATGCCTTCCATTTAAAATGCTCAGTTCTCTCTCTCTCTCTCTCTCTCTCTCTCCCCGTAAACCACCTTTTGTCAAAGCTTTTTTTTTTCTGGTCAATCCTCTTGCACCCCAAACGACCTGCTCTCTTTTTCTTCTCCTTCAAGAAAAATAAAAACCCGAATCTCTCTTCCTACCATCAACCTAGCTTTTTCGTTCTTTCTTTTTTTTCATTTCCACTTCCCCCAAAACCAGAGCCTCCTGGCCCTCTCTCCTTTCATTCTAAACCCAGCTTTCAACCCAAAAAGAAACTGCTCTCCCTCTCCATTTTCTGTCCCAGCTGTCCTTTCCTCTACCTTGTTTTCAGTCCCAATTGTGCCTTCCCTCTCAAATAATTTCTGCCCCATTCTTTCATGAAGTCCAACTCGTCTTTCCTCTGTTTCTCGGTAAAACACTCCCCAAAATGATGTATGTGTAAGTCTATCCTCTGCACATGAACAGGTTAGCCTTTTCTTTCTCGTTGCAAAGCTCGCTACATCTCACGTCGGTCCCAAGCTAATTTCCCTCAAAACATTTCTAGTTTATGAGCTGCATGATGGTCAAAACGTGTGCTGTAGGTGCCTTGTTTACATGCTTTGATGGTTGAAATGCAGTTTCCGTGTGTGTACGCACTTCCCAACATTTTTGCCTATGGAAAACCCCTGTATAACTCTCCCCTTTCATTCATTTGACTCCCAAAAGACTGTTGCTTTGCTTATGTGAGGTTACTTGTTTCTACGTTCCAGATAAAAAGTCTCATCCTATGTGCTTGGGTTGAAAAGATCTACATGTTTTCAAAGTTGCCGCGTGTGTGCATGTGCTTCCCAAATCCATGTGCTTCCATAAAATAATGAGTGGGTCCCACAGAACCATGTGCATGTGTTTTTTTTAGTATTATTTTTTGAGAAAATATTGGGAGCAGCCTCTATTTGGGATCAGCCGAACGCACACCATACGTGGTGCTGGCTAAATGACCAAATTCTCCCTAACTTTCCTTTCCCTCCCTCAGTATTTTCACATTTGATTTTCGAGAAACAGAGTTCGAGCTCCTCTCCCCCAAACGTGTGTCTGAGTCGTTCCGTCGTCAGCACTCTCCCCCCACCAGCACCTCTTCGTCGTCGTCATTCCGTGTGCACTCTCAGCCCACTCTCCCCCTTGTATCGCACATCCTCTCCCTCAAACCCAAGGCCGCCC
This sequence comes from Carya cathayensis, assembly GCA_011037825.1. Taxonomy (NCBI): domain Eukaryota; kingdom Viridiplantae; phylum Streptophyta; class Magnoliopsida; order Fagales; family Juglandaceae; genus Carya; species Carya cathayensis. Next base: position 679,502 of record QGSO01000525.1, read on the forward strand.
TCGCATTCTCTCCCCCAACCCAATCTTTGCCCAGCAACTCCGTAGCTGTTGACCATCCCTCTACCCAGCACCCCCGTCGCCATCGATCCACCTCCCTTCTGTCAGTTCTCCTATTCGACTAAGTGATTCATCCTTTCTCTCCTTCTTCATCTCTTCATCCCTGTTCTCTTCAACGTCTTCCTTTATATTCTCACCGGTGGCGTCGCTGGGAAACCAAAGGCGTCAAACTGAAGATGATTCCGAGCTGAAGTTGCTCTATCTCCGAAATCATTGAATGGCATAGTGAGATGCTGAACGAATTCAGAAAATGAGAAGAGCCTCTTCAATCGCTTCATCTTTTTTCTCGTTAGAGTTAGCTCCTCGAACCTTGAAGTCTCGCATCAATGTAGTTCACCCCTACTATGATCCGTCCTATATATCTTCTCTTAAGCCTTCAGGTTCTCTCTCTCTCTCTCTCTGTGTGCACACACCCACCTATGTAGGTATATATGTTTCTGTATATAATGTGTATATAACATCATAGTACCAGTATGTTGTAAGGTATGTCCACTGAATCTCATATCATGCCTGTTCAATTTATATCATTTTTACATAAAATTTGATACTTTAAGAGGGATCTCATGAAGAAAATGGAATCATATGTCTTTGCTGGTTTTGAATTTTCTGCTATATATTTTTTTTTGGAATCATATCTCTTCTCTCTCTTTGTGAAATTTTTATTTTCCTCTTCACTTTGTTTATGTCTAATCGAAGTTTTCTATGATAGAAATTTTTTTATTCATCTCTGTATTTAAGAACTTTCTCTTGACTCAGGAAAAAAAAGACTGAAAATGTAGAATCGGGAGTGGGGAAATGGGTTTCATATCTCAACTGAGCAAAGAAGCTAGATTCTCTTGTTGGTCTTCGCCCAACTACTCCTCCTGCCCCCAAAAGGACTATATGTATATGCCAATGTTGGAAGCGGTATTATGCTAAAAAAATTTAGTCATCTTTAGAGTCAATATTTTTCTTTAAAGCCAGTACTTGCCAACAAAAAATGATTTTGGTTTCTCATTTGACTGCATCTCCCAATGTATCATTCCATCATTCATCACTGCAAAATATGTTGTTGTGGATTTAAGCCTCTTGCCTTCATAGTCATTTTGAATTTCTCTGTCCATTTAACTTGTTTCAAAATGCTTTACTGAAAATAATACAATTAACTAAAGTAACTATTGCAGTTTTTGTCAGGAAGACAATGCTTATGGATATGCTTTATAGCCACTGATGGAACTATTAAACATCGAAGAAAGTATCACTTTCATGAGGTGAGCTTTTGTTTATGTTTTCACAACACTTGGTCCAAGTATGATGATCATCAATCTTGCATTCTATATGGTCGATTGAAGATATGGCATCTAACTATAGTATTCTTGAACACACACGGAGTAAGTTATATTTTGATTTTTATTTTCTTATGCTCAAGCTATGCTTAAAATTAATGAACATATGCATAAGATATAGAAGAGCCAGGTGGAAGAAAAGTCTTTGCTATCTAGCATTTCTAGTTGGATTATGAATCTTTCATTCGATACAAAAGTTAAGGAATGGTTGGCTGCAGAAGAAAGAGACAAGCAAGGCATACATATGAAAAATATTCTCCCAGCTATAGAGCTGTGATATTATTTGGGAGGTTGAAATTACGTAACAACTTATTGAGGCTTAAAGTCAATTCAATATGATTTTAGCACTTTTAAAAGCATGTAACAACAACTTAGGAGACAATTTCCTGTGATACACAGATTGCTAGCGTAGTAACCTTTAATGAAAACTCTTATATTTCACTTATAATTAGTACATTGTACAAGTGATAATGACTATCTCATTAGCCATCAATTTCATTTACAAACAGATCTTCACTCATTTTCAAAGAATGTCCTACAATGGCCTAGTGAAAGTAATTTTGACAATTTCATGCAGTTGGGAATTGTTTATAAATGTTTATACCCGCAATACATATCTCAAATAGAACATTAGAATTGTTTATAAATGTCTATAAATGCATATTTTTTTTTAGTTTGGGAGGTGTACTTTATCATGTTAATTAAATGTTCATACTATGTGCAGGGAGAAGTTGCACAAGCGAGATGTAAATTTTTCATATGGGCAAATATACTTCATTTGATAAAGGAGAACATTCATAGAAGAGACAATGCAGTTTGGAAGACATGGGATGATATATTTTTGTCAGGGCTTTTGATTCTCTAGGAGTGTTTGGGCATTTTAAAACTGTAAAGCCATTAGAATTTTGTTTTTTTTTTTTATTGGCACCTGTTGTAAAAAAAAAAAAAAGATTTTGGCAATTATGCAATGTATGATTTATGAGTTTTGTAGGTATGCTAATAGAAAAGAACTACTACTCTTGCTCTAATTCTCAGTGCACAAACATTAGAAGATGCAAGCTTGCTCAGTTGATTATTTGGAGTCTTGTTGTTTATAGTTTTGGATTTCGAGTTTGCTCGAGTTGATGTATTTGATCTTGCTCAGTTGATGATTTGAATCTTTTATGATGTATTCTCAAATTAGTTCATCCATTTTATAGTTTTGGATTTTGAGTTTTTGATGATGTATTCTCATACTTGTTATAGTTTTGGACTTCGAGCTTTCAATGAAGAATTGAACTGCCATTTTTACTATTGGCATTTTTTGAATTTGCTTCTGAAGTTATATTCTTTAGTGATTTCTATTTTTATCATTTACAATTTTTACTTTGCTGCTGCTGGAAAGTACACTGTTATTTTTATTTCACAGATGCAATGCTATAGAAATAAAATGCACAAAAGCAGAGAATTTGTGAAAAACTCAATCATTTATTGTAACATCATCAGTTAGGTACAGTGTAGCACATAAAGTAACGTCACCACAACTTTACAAGTGACCCGTCTAACTACAATGCTTACAAACTTAACCAATCAACTAAGTCCCCAACACAACATTAACAAAACTAATTTTCCTCTCTTTTGGTGTTTTTCCTCTCTTTGATGGAATTCACCCTCTCTCTNTCTTGTTCTTAGGTTGAAGGAGGACAAGAAGTTGTAAACCAAGCAGAGATGGATGCCATATTCTCATAGTAAATAATTGGCTCTAATTCTCAGTGCACAAACATTAGAAGATGCAAGCTTGCTCAGTTGATTATTTGAAGTCATGTTGTTTATAGTTTTGGATTTCGAGTTTGCTCGAGTTGATGTATTTGATCTTGCTCAGTTGATGATCTGAATCTTTCATGATGTATTCTCAAATCAGTTCATCCATTGTATAGTTTTGGATTTCAAGTTGTTGATGATGTATTCTCAAATCAGTTCATCCATTGTATAGTTTTGGATTTTGAGTTTTTGATGATGTATTCTCTTACTTGTTATAGTTTTGGACTTCGAGCTTTTAATGAAGAATTGAACTGCAATTTTTACTATTGGCATTTTTTGAATTTGCTTCTAAAGTTATATTCTTTAGTGATGTCTATTTTTATCATTTACAATTTTTACTTTGCTGCTGCTGGAAAGTACACTGTTGTTTTTATTTCATAGATGCAATGCTATATAAATAAAAAACACAAAAGCAAAGAATTTGTGAAAAACTCTAGTCATTTATTGTAACATCATCAGTTCGGTACAGTGTAGCACATAAAGTAATGTCACCACAACTTTACAAGTGACCCGTCTAACTACAATGCTTACAAACTTAACCAATCAACTAAGTCCCCAACACAACATTAACAAAACTAATTTTCCTCTCTTTTGGTGTTGTTCCTCTCTTTGATGGAATTCACCCTCTCTCTACTGGAGATCTATTTTCTTGGCAACTGGACCATCATTGTATTCTTCGTGAAGGTTTTGGGATGTGCTTGTGGTTCTGAGAATTAAGATATGTCACATTTCTGCCATAAAAAATGGGCAAAATGAGAAAAGAAAAGTTAATGATTAATGAAACTTTAAGTTCTTAAGCTACAATAATATGAGGGGAACTTACAAGATTTGATTGCTATATATGTCTTGCAATCCACTGATAGGGGAATGGACTATACTTTGTACATTATTTCACTCACATAACCAAAGATATTCATTCATTCCACCATCGCAAAAGGACAATAACAGGTACAAGTAGTTAAGCTGTAGGGTGTATAAAATGGCAAACAATCACAATTATTCAATCTCCCAAAGAAATTGCTCATGCAAGGATAGATGGAAACATATTCTATAACACTAGATATTTTGTAAAGCCATAGGATGAACATGATGTACATAAAGTAAATCAAACATCACACTATTCCTAACCTTCTCTTACTCCTGCATAAACCAGATTGAAGAGGAGCACACTTGAAAATTCAAAGCATAAAAAATAAAATTTCAACTTTATCAAGCTTTTCATTGATGGTAATGGTCCAAATAACCCAATAAATTATATCCATCCACAGTACTTGAAACTATAGGAGATGAACCTAATTAAAAGATAAGAGCTGCCCAATTTAGCAAAATGAATTGATTGGTTTATGCATTTGGAGGAAATTAAAGATGCTTATTGACAAGAGTCAATAAACTAGTTTACCATGAAACAAGACATAAAAACCCCTATTGCAAACCGCTAAAGTTCCTTCAAGCTTCTTTGTTGTAGCAAGCAACTTCTTCTCATCAATGAAAAACAACTTGACAATAGCCTGTTTTTATGGTCATCAATTTTCTGTATTTTTTTGGCAGAACACTTGAAATGTAACATGAAAGTAATAGGTTTACCCACCACCACAGACAATAAAAAGAAAAATAACTCAATAAATTAATCCCAATAAAAAGAAGGAAAAAAAAAACCTTGCTGCTGGAAGTGTTCCCATGAGCTGATCAAATGGTTTATAAGGCTTCCACAAGTAAAAAGTAATTTCTAAATCAATAAGATCTTTGAGATCAGAAGCAAAAGGAGAATAGTGGTAGGGATAAAACCTGAGAGAGGTAGTAGATAGATGCAAATTCGAAACTCATTGGTCATTAATCAAAGTTACACGAAGTTGAACCTTAATTGGTCATTAATCAGATAAATTTATTGAGCAGTTAGTGCAAAGATTGTTACAAACTTATAGAGAAAATATGACTTCTCATCATTAACTGACAAAGCTATCTAGAGCAGCTTTAGAAGGGAATCAACACAATAAATTAATGGCGGATAAGCATATGCAAGCGACTGTCCATCCCAACAAAAAATAAAAGAAAAAACAAAATAAAAAACAAAAATAGCAAGTATTTGGGAGTTGGCACTTGAAACAGGCAAAAAAAAAAAAAAAAAAGAGTCTCAAATAGCACCAAAGTTCAAAATATTATGATCTACAAAGTATTGAAAGAATTACACGATTGTTATGAAATCAAGTCAAAGAAAAGTTCTAAACCTCAAGCCCAAAAGGGTTAAGGAAGCGTCTGAACTCTACATACTGGAAAAGAAAAAAGAGGAACTCACAAGTAAATGATGAAAACAGAGAACTTCAAATTACATTTTTTTATGAGTAGCAAAAAAATAACATTTTTCTCAAAGAGAGAGGAGGGCAACACCTACATTTCCCCCAACACAAAAAAGTAGCGCCTGAAACCGGAGGACAACATGATTAGGACTAAAAAATAATGCATAAAAAATGATACAATGATTATGAGAATCCGTATTTCATATCCTAGCATCTAGCTTCCTCTCATTTTTTCTACATTTAGCGACACACAAAAAGAGTTCACCAAGATAAACTTAAGAGCCACACGGAAAAGATTTTTTTTTTTTTTAAAGAAACCCAGCAGGTGGGGATATGAATTAAAGCCTTAGTAAAGGGGAGGAAACCCATGTACACTTCCAAAAGAGGGAAAACCTATCGATGTACATCGTTTACACAAAAGGAAAGAACCAAAAAAAAACCAAAAGGAGGCACTATCTACATATACAAGGTAGACCAGATCTGTCTATGTTCAAGATTCCTTTAAGAAGATGAGGCAGGTCCCCCACCCGCATCCACTCTGTTAGTTGTAGAGGCAGCCTACGAGCTAGAAAGTCAGCTGCTGTGTTGCCCTCTCTGTACACATGCCTTATGACCACCTGCATGGTTGAGATTAAGGCTTGTATCTCCTCCCAGAAGTCCTCCAGGTACCAAATTCCCACTTTCTTTTTCTCCAGCCATTGCACTACCAGAAGAGAGTCCAGCTCTACTTCTACTTTTCTTGCTTCAAGTCTCCTGCAGAACCTTAGTTCGTGGAGCAGGGCCATGAGCTCAGCTTGGTTGTTGGTTTCGTGGCCCAAATCTAGAGAAAAGGCTAAAATCATTTTGCCTCGATCGTCTCTTATAACCCCTCCAACCCCCATCTGTCCTGGATTTCCACGACAGCTTCCATCAACATTTAGTTTGCACCATCCCATTGCCGGCTTGCGCCAAGACCACTAGCTGTATTCTTTTTCTTTTTGGCTCCTTTGATGGTATGGACAGAGCTTTCAATATTTCCTCGTCATCGGAATTCAACTTGTTTCCAGCTTTAAGGCGCATCCCACACTAAGCAATGGCAGCTTTGATTGACGGCCAGAGAGACTCAGTTTGTACTTTAATTCCTTCCATTCTTGCCTTGCATCTCTAGAGCCAAAGTGACGACGTTAGTATAGAAGGTATGAGTCCTATTAAGCACCCTTTTTGGGTTGATCTGCCTGCACTCCTAAACCATAGATCCACCTTTTCCTTCCATTTTTTTCCCGGGATCAAATGGCATACTCACTTGTGTAGAGGCTTTTTTCCATATAGTCTTTGCAATCTTGCATCTAGCTAGGACATGGTCGAGGTCCTCCAAATTCCCCTCTTCACAGCATTCGCATTTTGAGACCATGGGAATGCCAATTTTACTGATCGTGTCGTTAACGCTTAAACAACCTTTTATCGCCTTCCACATGGTGACTGAGTATTTTTTTGGGAGAGCTGGATTCCACATCCCATGCGCTTTTGGAAAAGAAGTCACCTCTTACGCTGGGAGTCCATATCAGTCTATCTGACCCTTCTTTAGGTTGCCCAAGACATCTTATGATTTCTTCTAATTTTTCATCACCCACTAGGGACTTGAGCATTGCTACATCCCAGCCGTTGTCCAGCCTGCATTCCCGCACTTTGAGGGCTGGTTGTAGCGTGATGGACACGTCATCAGCTAAGGGGCTAGATTGCAACCAACGATCATGCCAGAAGGATATATTCTCGTCCCTGATGTGCCATCTCGAATTACTTAGAATAATTGGAATACTAATCATAATGCCTTTCCAGAAGCGGGACCCTTTATTTTTTTCTACTACTGAAATATAGTCAGATTTGATGTACTTAGCTTAGAAGAATTTTGCCCACATCAAGTTTTCTGTCAAGATCTTCCAAGCAAGTTTCATGAAGAGGGAGGTTTGAACTTCTTGTATGTTGTGAAGTCCCACCCCTCCTTCTCGAGTTGGTCTGCACAATGACGACCAAGGTACCCATTTCCTCTTTGTTTTTCCTTCTGAATATCCCCAAAAGAAGTTGCTCATGAGCTGATTTATGTTCTTTAGTATGGCTTTTGGCGCCTGTATCACTAAGAGTAGGTGGATTGGCATACTAGCCACCACTTGTCTTAGAAGGATTAACTGGGCCCCATTTGACAGGATCTTGTGTTGCCATCCACCCAGCTTCCCTTTGATGTTGTTCATAAGACCGTCAAAATGGATCACTTTTAGCCTGCCGGAGACTAGTGGGACTCCCAGATATTTCACGGGGAAAGTATCTTCCGTGAATCCCATAACTCTCAACAAACCCCTTCGTCTACCCGGCTGTATGTTTTTGGAGAAGAAAATTGCAGATTTTTCCTTGTTAATTGTTTGTCCCGACCAGTCCTCATAGGTCTGAAAAATATCTCTAATTTTTTTAAAGGATGAGTAGCTTCCATTGGCAAACACCATGACATTATCTGCATAGAATAAGTGGGAAATAAGAGGGGCTCCCCAAGTATGGGAGAAAGGTTTTATTCTCCCCACCTCAAATTGCTTGTGCAGTAGCCTTGATAAGGTTTCCTCTACTAATATAAATAAATACGGCGACAAGGGATCTCCTTGACGTAGACCACGGCTGCAAGGGAAAAAGCCCTCCGTAGTGCCATCATTGCCACCGAGAACCAAGGAGAAGAGATGCATTGGTATATTAAGTCATAGACTTCCGGGGAAAAACCGAAGGAGCTCATAACATGATGTAATAAGAAGTTCCAGTCTATGCTATCATAGGCTTTTACCATGTCAACCTTGATGAGAACATTCCCACCATGCACCTGTTTGTTTATCTGGAGGACCATTTCTTGGGCTAGTGAGATGTTCTTGAAAATGTTGCGGCCTGGTAGAAAGGCTCCCTGTTCTGGAGAGATAAATTTGCCTAGTATTGGCGACAACCTCTTAACAATTATTTTTGAGCATACCTTATAGACCACGGAGCATAGACTGATTGGTCTAAATTTTTCGAAGCTTGTGGGATTTTTTTTCTTTTGGAATAGGGACAATGTGGGAGGTCAAATAGAACTGTGGGAGAGGGGCTCCACTAAAGAAATCGCTGACAGCATCCACCACATCTGATTTCATCCATTCCCAACATGATCTATAGAATCCCGAGCCGAAGCCGTCTGGTCCCGGACTACTTTCTATTGAAATGGAGAATATTGCATCTTTGACTTCTTGGGCTGTTGGGAGGCACATGATTTTTTGGTTCTCTTGGTCAGTGATCTCGGATTGGATGAATGCAGCTAAGTCTAGGAGGGGACATTGTGGCCTGGCTTTTAGGAGGTTTTTGAAAAAAGCCACTGCCCCTAGGTGTATTTCCTTTGGGGATTTGAGGATATTACCATCTCTAAGTCTCATTTCCTGTATAACCAACCTTGAATTTGAGTTAAAGGATCTGAAAAACTGAGCCAAGACTTCTCCCTTCTCTACCCATCTTAATTTGGCCTATTGCGATAGTCTTATTTCTTCCCTTTGATTCCATGGGTTCAGATCTTCCCTTGTGATCAGTAATTCTATTTCAATATCCTCTGAAAACTGGTTCTGCAGTTGGGATTCTAGGCTCTCAATTCTCCTTTCGAGACTCTCTATGTGTTGTTCTATCCTTCCAAATACTCTGGTGTTCCATTCTTTTAGAGCCACTTTTAGTTTTTTTAGTTTGCTTACCAATCTCTTTAATCCTACTTCCACAGACGGTTCCTGCCAAATTTCCTGCACTAGCTTCCCAAACCCATCGTGCAATGACCACATATGTTGGAATTTAAAGGTTGACGGACCATACCTGTTGGCCTCTATTCTCAACTCTATGGACATAGGTGAGTGATCAGAAGTTATTCTTGGAAGATAGGTGCACCTTACGTCTGGGAGTAGCACCATTGCTTTTGAATTCATCAAGCCTCGGTCTAGTCTCGCCCAGCTTCGTGCCAATCCCCTCTACCCATTGCACCAGGATAGCGATCTCCCGATTGACTTCATTTCACTTAGGCCATTTTGGTCGATGAAATCATTTAAGTCTTCCATCGCCACTCTTAGCCGAGGATTTCCCCCACGCCTTTCATCATCCCTTCGAATAATGTTGTAATCTCCTATGCCTACCCACAGTGATTCATTCGGTATGTCTTGGTGCAGCGAATTCCAAAGGACCCTACGATCTTGATATCTACACTTGGCGTATATGACTGATATAAACAGCCACTGATTCTCGAATGGCAGGGAGATCGTAATGTGTTGTGCACTCACTTGTATAATTGAAATTTGTAATTCAGCCCTCCAAAGTAGCCAAATTTTGCCACCTACGGGTTGGTTTGAGAGGATTGAATCCATGTTTAACTTGCTTTGTAGGAGTTTCAGTTTTTCTATCTTGACAAATGGCTCTGCTAACATTAAAAAGTTTATATTCTTTTTTTTCACCAGCTTCTGAAGCCTCCTTTTGGAAGACCCCAGCCCCCTTATGTTCCAGAAAAGGGCCTTAAGCATTATAAATTCAATCTTAAGGGTTTGCTAGGAACCCTACTAGAGCTTCTTAAGGATCTTCTTTTCTTTTCTCCTTCCTTTCTAGGTTGCGTCTCGCTATCTGACGGACAGTCTTTAAATTTTCCCAAATGCGATCCTGCCTCCCCTTCCGGGTCCGAAGTAAAGCCCCTCTGAGTTCTTTGATCATCTTTAGTTAATTCAATGTTGGTGTTTCCGTCAATCTTCTTTAACAGGTCACATTCTACAGCTTCTAGAGCACATACTTGCTCTACTGACTCTTCTGTGAGTAGAAATCCACTCAGAGAGTCTCCCCTTAACAGGCAACTGTCTCTCATAAAGTTTGTATTTTCAATAGGCTGGGTCTGCGTCCAGGTGTCTTCGTTCAAAGAGCCTTGTCTTTCAACTTCCAACTCAGCCGTTTGTGTATGGTTCTCTTCCTCTGCTGTTTCTACTACTCGTGAAGGCATTTCTTGCATTTCCTCCAGCTGCAAAGGCTGCATTTCCTCTCTAGTTTCTAAAACCCTTGAGGGAGACTCTACAATCACCTCCAGTTGTGAAGAGGGTAGCTCCGGGTTTTCCTTGTCGTTGGCCTCTGTTTCAACATTGCTTTGCCCTTCTCCATTCTTGTCTCTCTCCATTTCTTCTGCTATTCCTTTCAGTTTCCCCTCCTCCCTTTTCTTCTCCAGGAATTCCTTCTCACCTTTTTTTGTTTTTGCCCCATAATCCTTTGTTCCTCCCTCCCTCCAGAGGCAGGTTTTTCCGTTGTGGCCTTGGATGTTGCATTTGCAGCAATACGCTGGTACTGTCTTGTATTTGATCTCCACGTACAGGCTGGTAGGTTTATGCAGTATGCCAATCCAGAGGCCATGGACAGGGGTTTTGGCAGCGTCCATTTCCACACATACTCGAGCCCCATCGATGCGTGTGGAGCATTTGGTAGTATTGTCTCATCAGAGGAATCTGCCAATGGGGGAAGTGATATTTTTTAGAAATGATTCATGGTAGAAATTCGGAGGGAGGCCTGGTAAGATGACCCATACTAGCACTAGAGATGGTTCCCTGTATGGAACTCCATTAATGTCTGTTAGTTCCCTGGAGAGGGCTTTGAAAAAATCTAATTCGTTAGAGAGCCAAACGAAAACATTTCTAGGTCTACGCATAGCCGAAACTACAGGTTGCGAGCTCAATCCCCACCAATTCCAGATGAAAAGACGGATATTATCTAGTGAGGGGCGTTTCCTTATAAATTTCAAGACCATAGAGAATTTAAATGGGTCGGCAGATCTTTCTATTTCCTCTTTGGAGAAGATGATGCAGACTTCCCCATCTATTATTTTGCTCGGTCTAAGTGGAACGAAAACCTCTGGGAGAGGCTGGGGCGATTGTACTACTAATTCTGCTGCCGTGCGCATTCGCTTTGCCGTCACCTGGGGGCCAGGGTGGCCCATGGCGGCAACGGCGTGTATTCAGCACTCGAACTAAAACCTAGCAGAGCGTCTCTCTCCTCGTTCACTTGAAAATCCCTGGTAATAATATTATTATATACGGAAAAGATTTACCCACACGATTGAGAATAAAAAAAGAAAACTGAAGTCCTATCTGATGCGAAGAAAATAAATTGCTAAACACCAGGGATGGTCATCTACATTTCCTTTCTCTCAGTGTCTATATAATCTAGGAAGAAGAAACAAATACTCCAGTTCTCACTTTTCTATTCCTCGGTGTCTAAGCAACAAACACAGAAGAGCAAACTACCACTCGAAATGTAAGATACCAATGGCAAAAAGATCAAAAGGTGTATCCAAGATCTAAAAGTACCTCAGCAGGGAGATATTCAAGAACTGCGGCAAGATAGATTGAAGCACCAAAGCCTGTCTCCTGAGCGTAGCGACCCTTCTTCAAATACCGACCAATCCGACCCACGGGGAATTGAAGCCCAACCCTGATAGACTTCGGACCGACTTCTTCCTGTCTCCACCTCTTCTACATCCCGCTCCCCTCGTCGTCTTTGCAGACTCCATCATTAAGGGAATCGAAATGTTCTTTGAAAATAATTGAAACGAAATGCCTTGGAGAGTGAAACTTTCGGAAGCGCTAGTTTTGAGTTTGGGAGTGGTGTGGAATGGAGAGGGTGGTGGCATTCAAACCGATGAAATGCACGTTTTGATTTTTTTTTTTTTTTAAAGTGACACATAAGATGTGCTACAAATCAGCTGTGAACAAATTAGCTGTGAACAGTGGCTGATCCGTAGCTTTACTCATATTTTTTATTCCACGTGTATCGCAGTGATGGGTTTTGTAGTGTGAATGGAAGAGAGTTCACGTGAGTGTACTCTGTACTAAGTCGTGATACACCGGATGGCGTGTCACGAAGGGTTGAATGGCGTAGCAGAGAAGTGTGGAGCGTATGGTGTAATGTTGAGAAACTGTATGACAGTGTCCCGAAGCAGTGATGATATGGATTATAGTCCGGGATGACTGGTGTCATCTTGTGGTTGACTATGGCTAAGAGTATATGGATTGAGAAATGAGTTGTTTGTTTGGTTGTTATTGATAATTTTAATGAACTTGTTTTAGTGCAAAGGCTTTCTGAAGTCAATTTATCTCTTCCGAGTATAGTGAAACCTCAAGTTGGCCGTGGTGTTGCAAGTGCTTACAATATGGCAATTGAGTTCAGAAGTGAAAATCTTAAGGACTTGAGTGTTCCTCTTCCAGCTGTTGTGCAGTTCCTCGTGTCTCGCGCTCTATTCTCATAGAACGCGACGATCGAGGTAAGTTAGCCTCTAACTTACTATCAGTTTATTGTGTATGTGTGATGGGTAAGAGAACTACAATTTATGTATGTATGTTATCGTATATGCCATGTCATGCTATGTCATTACATGTTTATCTGTTACGTATGATTTAATCTCTCATGAATAATTATCTGTTAAATAATCTTTTCTGCCATACAATGATGTATGTTATAAGTATGCCATGTTAAGTATGCCATATGATACATGTATGCCATGAAATGTTTATGATTAAATCATATTATGCCATTTACAAGTATACGCCATGTTAGAAAAGTATATGATATTAAATAATATCACATGCATTAAGAAAGATAAGACATGTTATGTTATTATAATGCGTGGGGCCACAACAACTGTGGAGTACGTATTATATTTTATGTTACTTATAATGCGTGGGGCCACAACAACTGTGGAGTACGTATTATATTTTATGTTACTTATAATGCGTGGGGCCACAACAACTGTGGAGTACGTATTATATTTATGTTACTTATAATGCGTGGGGCCACAACAACTGTGGAGTACGTATTATATTTTATGTTACATGAAGTATGGGGCCACAACAACTGTGGAGCATACACTACATGAGACACAGCAATTGTGACATGTAGAATACGTGGGGCCACAACAACTGTGGAGTACGTATTATTTTTTATGTTATGTGAATTCATGGGGCCACAACAACTGTGGAGCATGAAGTATGGGGCCACAACAACTGTGGAGCATACACTACATGAGACACAGCAATTGTGACATGTAGAATACGTGGGGCCACAACAACTGTGGAGTACGTATTATGTTTTATGTTACTTGAATACGTGGGGCCACAACAACTGTGGAGTACGTATTAATGCACATTATTTATCAAGACAATTAAATAAGATTCCAAGTTTATGTTAAGTCAAGTTTCAGATCAAGTTCATGTTATATTATACTCACGTACATGTTATGTTCATGTTTATGTTATGTTCCAAGTTCATGTTCACATCATGTTATGTTCACTTTTATGATATGTTCAAGATCACGTTCATGTTATGTTATGTTCATGTCCATGTTATGTTTCACGTTCATGTTATGTTGTTTGTTCATGTTATGTTTTAAGCTTAAGTTTATGCCATGTTAAGTCAAGTTTCAGTTCATGTTTAAATTCTGGTTAAGTCATGCTATATGTCAAGTTATACTATGTTTATATATGACTATAATTATGCATTTATGCTTTTACTGCCATGCATGCATTTTTAACCTGTGTGTGAGTTTTATGTTAACTTACTGAGATTTGTAATCAAATCTCACTGTGGTAGTCCCAACTACCATTCCCCCGAATGGTAGATCTTGTTACAGGACCCAAAGGAGAATTGGAATCTGACCAACTGAATACGGTCGACTAGGCCACGGTGCGATGTTGATGATGGTATAGTATTTAACTTAGGTTAATACTTGTACTTTTGGAGTTGTATCTCAAGTATTCTTTTGATCACAACCATTTTAGACTAGTGTGGTGATCACGGCTTTTTAGTATGCCTTTATGTATGAATTATGTTTCAAGTATTTGGGATATATTTAGTTTGGTGCATAGTATTGCTAAAGAAAAAGATTATCCGCTGCGAATATTGCATAATGCTAGATGCATGTTAGAAACATTGCATCTTATATGTCATGAACGGGGGCAGGTAACCTTGTGTTGCATGTCCCGACGCTTCAAATGTCCGTTCAATCCCAAGCGGAATTTGGGGGCGTCACACATGCATTCTTTCTTAACATGCATAAATTCTTTTCTTATCGCTTTCATTAGCCGTTGCACACTATTGCACCCTGTGTGCTAAGTTAGCGGTCTTCTAGACCTGATTGCTACCTTGGCCAGGGGTTGGGAATCCATTTCGTCAGGGTGCAGCACTGGATGTACTACCAATACTACTTACCTGGCATTGCAATTTGCCAAGGCCGTTACATATCTTCATACATCATGCATTCAGTCCATTCATTCATTTTCAGTCCTTTTATTCCTTTTCAGTTCGTTTAGTCTTTTACAGTTCTTATAGTCCTTCAGTTCATTTCATTCATAAGGTCATTTAAAAAAAAATAGTTTTCTTTCTTTTCATAAAAGTCATTTTAAAAGCTATTTTCTTTCATATGCATTGTTTAAAAATGTCAGTTCATGTATCTTTTAAAACTTCGGTTTGTTTCTTTTCATGAACATACATACAATACATACCACTTATAGCATTCATCCACATTCGTACACATAAGTACTTTGGATGCGTGAAAAGGGGCAACCAATGAGGTATGTTACATACTTATACTTGAAAACTTATGCTTTGCTTTCTTTTTCGTAAAGCGTGTGTGGTAGAGAAAGCATTTCATTTTCGTTTTAGAGAAAAGCGTTTCTTTTTCCTTTTTGTTTATTTAAGAAAACTCTAAAAGAGTATGAACGCAATACTTACCTGGACTTCATGTCATACTCATTCCAAGCAGTCCATTCGTGTGTGTGTCAGATGGCAACCTACATGCATACACACAACCTTACGTCATTATCTATCTAATGCATAAGTAACTATTCTAAAAATAAAACTATGTTTCACTTGGAACACTCTCCATCCATCCCTGGACTCTTACGTGCCATTTACTATGCTAAAACCTTCGGGATCCTATTCCTTAAAGTGAACTTTTGTAATTCATCTTAGGGTTAAGACACTAAGACCATCCATCAGAGAAGTTTGAACTACTCCTAATGGTCTGTCCTCAAAATCTTTGAATCGACCATCACGCAAACATAAAAGTACAGAAGCATTAATACTTTTCTGATAAAGGTTTTACTGCTACTTGTACAGATGCAATATGCATGAATTTAAAACCTTTTTCTTTAAAAGATTTTATCAATTCTTTTTTAAATAATACACATTGTTCTTGTGTATTGGATATGGGAAAAGTCTGTTCCACGNTAGCTTTACTCATATTTTTTATTCCATGCTTCCACTTGCTTCTCTTCCGAATTGTTGTGCTGCTTCAACATGCTCTCTTCCATGATTTGGAAAATGATCCCACGGTTTGCATGTGGTTCCCCTTTGACTTCCTGCCCAAAATCTAGCTGGTCATGTGCTAAAACTGCATGCATTTTATCCAAAGACAGGAACTCAAAAACTATAAAATCAAACGAAAAGTAAAAATAAGGAAAAAAAAACAGCAGACTAAAAAAATAGAAAACCAAAAATAAATTAAAAAGTAAAAATACCATTGTTCATGTGAAGAAATATCACTAAATTAAATCAGAGGTTATAAATTTAAGTATAAACCATGATATTAACCAATTTAAATCACAACTCAAATTTATACTTATTAACTTTTTCCATCTAAAACCAATAATAATGTCACGAAGCAATTAAAATACATTAGTTTTAAAATTATGAAATATGCAATATTTCAGCTCAAACAAAAACCGAGTCACTGGACTCGTTGTGGACTAATAGGCAGGATAAGTCACTTGACTGCCCAACCTCTCTCGCGCACAGAAAATCCAAGCTCCATGCTCACAACTAATGTAGTCAAGTACATCTCCCGCCCAAGTTGAGCTCTGTGCTCTCACTTAACATCGTCGAGCACATCTCCCACCCAATTCTAGCTTTGCACTAGAACGTAACACGATCGAACACATCTCTCACCTAACTCACCAAGCTGAGCTTAACGCTTGCATTCACACAGTTGAGTACATCTACTGCATAGCTTCGCGCTAGGAAATCTTTATCACTACTACAAACAATTGGGAACCTAGTTCTAAAATTTATTTTTCTACAGACTTCTGCAGACTCTCTATTACAATTTAATTTGATGATTCTTAAGGCCTCCTTGTTGAGCAAGCCTGCCTGTTTTCACCTGGGACATACTCTTCGATTTAAAATTAAACCAAGGTTGGTGATATAAGGAATTAACGTTGATTTTTGGCATATGCCATTGATCTTTATCATCAATCCCAGTCTCAGTTTCTGAGATTTCACAGTCTTCTTCATTAACAATATCTAGAGGCAAAGCCGACCTGGAACTAACTGATGAACTAGATCTAAACATCTTGTTCATCTTGGTCACAACTGAAGCAAAACTCAAGGTCTTTCCTAGACTTAGATCAGTTTATACTACCCTTAGCAGCAATCACCGCACATACCGGAGGGCCACAACATTAACCCAACCTCACTCCACATTCCAAACGCGCCTAAACGTCTGTCCCTCGGCTAAACGGCGATCCTCAAGGAAATCTAGGAGCCCTTCTGGACGCTAATGTATTCAGCTGTGGTGGCGGACTCGAACTAAATGCTTAGTACGTCGACCTAGAAAAGAGGAGAGACAAAGTGTCTCCAGATATGATCAAGAAAAACAAGATAAAGAGATAAGAATTCAGCAGAACCGAAAATGGCTCTGATACCAGAAAACAGCGGAATCAAGTGAAGATTAGAGAAATAAGAGACGGAGAAGATAGACATTATGAACAAGGCAAGATCAAGGTAAGCATGAACAAGATATGTGGAGGCTCGGCCTACCAATGCATGAAATGTTCAATGTAAAATCAGAGTTATGAAATAAAACTTCAAATATTTTATTTCAATATAAACAAGTTTCAAATGAAACCGGATAGACTTACAAGCTTATGAATTCAAAAGAAAACAGAAGGATTGTAAGGAGGCTAGAGGATAATCAGGGAGTTTGGGAGTTCTTTCTGGGATACCAGAAAACCGAAAATGGCTCAGTAGGTTGGTACTACTGAGGCCACTGATTTGATGAGTTTAGTCCTTGCCGCTTGAGAGAGCACCTTTGCTTTCTAACCTACTAAAAATTGTGACTGTTTCTGTTCTATAGAATTAGCAAGCATTGTTTTGGATATTATATAGACTGAGAGGTCTAAATGCTTGGTGTCACCCCGGGTTTTTTATAATGTTAATTATCAAGGAAGCAATTTCATTGGTTGTGTAAAGTTGTCTAGGGTGAGAGCAATATTCCTTTTATTTGCCTTGTTTAGCAAGATCAGGTCGTCTCCAAGAAATAGGTGCATTATGGGAGCAGCTTGTATTGATGCCATGCCATAGGGTTCTTCTTGAAGAAGTAGTCTGGGGGGGGGGGGGGTCCATTCCAAAGGAGGGATACAGATAGAAGTTGTTGTGATACATTAATGCCCTATCCAGTAGTAGGACCAGTACTGGACTAAGGTGGGATGAAATCTGAGGAGCTAGATCAGGATATGTAGGAATAGGCCTTATCGCTTTGTTTGGATTGAGATGTTCTCTCAGCTCATCTTATTTATAAATTTTTAAAATTTTTATATAAAATAAAATAAATAATTTAATTTTTTTAAAATTTTAAAATAAAATTAATATTAAAAAATAATATTTTAATAATATTTTATTTAATTTTTAATTTTCATCTCGTATTATCTCATCTCAATTCACTCTCACTATCTCACCCAAAATTTTTTTCTATGTTAGTGTTTTTTGTCATTCATCCATTCGTACTCTTTTTATTTTTTGTCATAACTTAGTGGAGGGTTTTATATGCTTGAATGAAACCGTACGTCTCATGAATGAGTCAGGACTCTCCGGCAAATGTAGATTAATGCAATATAGGTGAGATTATTTTGTCTAGTAGTGGTTTAATGCGATCTTTTAAATCTAAATTTAAGTCGGTTTGGGTTGAGAATTATCTTTTATTAATTTTTTTAAAATTTTATATAAAATATAATAAATAATTCAATTTTTTAAATATCAAAATAATAAAAATATTAAAAAATAATATTGTAATAATATTTTATTTAATTTTTAATTTTTATATAAAATCATCTCATGTTAAAGATAAGTTTGGAGCATGGGATAAGATATAAAATTCTCATCTTATTTCATTTCATCTCATCATTATAATTTTATCAAATTCTCATACAAAATATAATAAATAATTCATCTTTTTCTAATATCAATTCAACTTTTTTAAATTTCAAAACAATAAAAATATTAAAAAATAATATTTTAAACTTTTAATAAAAAAAAAAAATTATCATCTCACTCCCAAGTCTAACATCTCTTTTGATATAGCCGACTTAATTAGGATTAGATTCATCTGCGAATTGTTTTAAGAATACAATTCTATCGTATGAGCTATTTAAAAACAAGTCCTCAGTCATCATTGTTAATCGAAAACGTGTGACCTAATCATAAATTGTCCCATGTCAAGTTTAATTTTGAAAAAATTAAATTAGAACTTATTAAAATAAATAGAAAATGAACTTTTATAATAAAAAAATAATTTCTGAAATTATAAAAATCAAAAATTAAAAAAGAAACACGAGTATTGTGGCCACAAAGAGGGTGGATAACAAGTGGTGGTACACCCTCTTTGTGGCTATAAGACATGGCCATCGGTGGCCACCAATGGCCTACGGTTTTTTCTTTCAATTTTTAATATTCGATTTTTTTTAATTCTTTTTATAAATTGATAAAACTTATTACTTATATATAGCAAAGGCAATCCTTGGCTAGAGCCTAGAAGCCAGAACATGGCTTTGGGGCCAACCACTTTTGACTTGTACGTGTAAAATTAGGTAACTGATACATTTATTTATGACAAACCTAATTAAGCAGGAAGAATCTTTACTAACTTGTATAGAGCTAGGCAGTAATAATGAAGGATCCCCACAGTCCTTCGGGGAAACTTCCAACAATTAATGGTCTATATAGAGAAGACGTTGTTTTTTTTTTTGAAGAAAATCACTTTCATTAATAACCAAACATCATTACAATTGTAAATCAGTCCACAAGACTTGTTGAACATAAGTAGGAACAGACTCCCACCTTACATTTGTGTCACTAACATTTCTAAAAAATCTTGCTAGTTTGTGTCCTGATTTATTTGCTTCCCTATTGATATGCACTATTGAACATGGCAATCTGCTCTTCAACTGCTTAATGTTTGCTACCACATTCTCATACATAGAATTCGATAGTTCAGACCTGGTTAGCTCTTGAACTAGTATCAAGCAGTTTGTTTCAATGCATAACGACTGCAGACCAAGAGGAATGCAGAATTGCAATCCTCTTAGTATAGCTATTAGATCGATCTCTAGAGGCTCCATCACATCAGCTTCTTTTTTACTCATTGCCATCAATACCTTCCCTTTCGAATCTCTTAAAATGAGACCTATCCCTGCATTGCCATCAATATGAAAAACTGCTCCAACCACATTGAGTTTTTTCATTCCTTGTGGAGGTAACTACCATTTATTCATTCTTTCAATACTGCTATGATTAAGGACTTTAACTACCTTGTAAGTCCTATGCAAAGAGATAGCATGGTCGATGACTTCTTCTGGCGTAATCTATTTTTCTTCAAATACCTATTGACTCCTTCTATACCAACATGCCCAAGCTATCATAAACAATTTCTCCAACTTATCATTATGGTGACTACCTTGTACTCGAACACCATCTCCCTAAAATCCTCATATGATCTTGCTAATCTAACCCGAGGGAGCTGCTTACTCCACATTTTTGTAAGGAGTTGACATTGGTGAAGAGCGTGTGTTGTGCTTTCTATACTTGTAGAACAAAGCTGACATGTTGCATCTTCAATTATTTTCCTTCTTTTCAAATTGCTTCTAGTAGGAAGGGCTTCAATGCATGCCCTCCAAGCAAATGTCTTAACCTTATAAGGAACTTTCATGCTCCAAATAGCCTTCCATAGTTTCTTATTAGCTCTACTAAGCTCTCCCCCTTTATTGATTTTGCAGATAGTTTTTTGAACATTTTATAAGCACTTCTTACACTAAAACAACCATTTCTCTCCATATCCCATAATAATTTGTCTTCATGAGTTCCTGCACTAAGTATAATTTTCAATACTGCATCAGCAGGTTCAGGGGGCAATAATCTTCTAACTTTGTGTACATCCCACCAACCAGAATTATGATCTATTAGATCCTCTACTCTTTGGTCATCTCCTGTAGTCACCACCCCTATTTGCTGCAAACTTTTGAATCCAAGCACCCAATGATCTTCCCATAATCTTATCATTCTACCATTACCGACTCTCCACCTAAATCCTTGAAGAAGTTTGTCTTTCACTGACCATATGCCTCTCCACACATAAGAAGTGTTATGTCCAAGAAGGTGTGGCTAAAAAAGACACTTTTGCTGAAGAAGGTGTGGTTGTTGATTTGTTTCATAGAGAGCTCTAAAATGTTTCTAGGTTAGGAAAAAACATTGAGAACAAACAATAGTTGAATAAACAAACATTTTGGTCATGTTAGGAATTACTTTTAATTTCCATCTTCACAGGGCACTCCCTAGCTCTTGATGCTCAGAGGGTGCAGACTAGAGTTAATTTGGTTGTTGGATTGCAATGAAATCAACTCAGTTCAATCTAATTTTAAACTAAGTCTAATATCCAAACACACAATTCTCAAATTGCTAAACTCATCTCAATTCAAAACATCTTTATACATGGGACCTATAACTTTTTTCAACTTCCCATAAATAGTACTAAACTCATCTGAACATCTAAACACATTTAAACTCATCTTATATGAGTTCTACATAACTCACGCTAACATCTTAACTTACTAATATTTATAAAAAACTGAGCTCAGCTCAACATCCAAACGCAACCTAACATGACACATGAAGAAAAGCCAGCCATATTGGTGAAAATTATGTAAATTTTGCATACCTCACATGCCATTCCACTTCGATCTTATCTTGAGAGCAATAATTGAATTGAAGGGATGAAACAAAGATGATATTGACGATGGCAAAGTTGTATAACCATGAATAAATCCACTACAAAATTAAAAATATGCAAATTACAATAATCTTTTTCTTGTTTCTATTACAAGATAAGGAGGAAAAAGAAGATTGATACAAATGTTTTCAAGCGCTGCCTTTTTTAACACTAGGCTTCCACTTTACTTGTGATGATTGTATTTTCCTTGTGTTGGTCTACATTATGTCATATTTCCTTGATCATCGGGGTGACAATAGACAAGGAACAACCTATGTCAATATACTATTAACTGCCTTTATTTGTTACTTTTGGCCTTTAGCAACTAATTTTATACACATGGCATCCACAATCTAAACCTACTACCCTACAAAATTTCCACTTACGATTTATATACTTCATGTTGTTTTCAAGACAACCATTTTAACATAAGCATATTTTACATAAAATTTTTTATAAAATATTTCATGCTGAGAATTAAAATATGACTGACCATACTAATGCTTATGCTATGCATGATTGATTTATCTAAATTAACTAACTAATCTTATTTATTTGACTGATCTAACTTATCAAGCTGGCCAATACACTTAATTATGTGTGCAAGGTTGTGCACTGACTTCTCCTGCTGTAGCAAAGGAAGTCGATTGTGCAGTACTCTTACATGCCCACCCTGAAATGGAATTGGTACCATGCATTTGAATGGTCATCTGATTAAACTATTATGAGCTTATCTTATACTTGATCTTATAAAAGCTTACGTGTTTTATGCAATGTGAGATGCATGAGAAGCATAATACATACATAACTATACTATGCGGAATCAAACATAATGCATGTCGTGCTTGCAAATATCATGACATGCATGGTACCTAAACACTAACTTCGAAAGAACTGACTTTAATAATAATATATATAACTAGCTAATATATGCTAATCCTAAGTTATGATTAAGCTACTTACATTGTAGTGTTGCTTTCTAAAATTTTTAACACAAAATCGATCACGATGTTGGATTGAGAGGTTTATGATTTTTTTCCAAATAACACGTGGAAGGGAGATATTTATAAAGAGATTTAGGAGAGGGTGACAACAAGTTTGAGTTAGACTCGGTTAATATATGTAGTGACACTAATCTGTTGAACACTTAGTTGTGATCATCTACGAAGAGAGTTTGAATTTAAAAACATGATCTAGTAGTTTGTTCAATATAGAATTGATAGTGATTGAGACTACATAGGGGACTTCAATAAGTGATGATTTTAAATTGAAATAAATTTCTAATAGCCAATCTTTAAATTTTAAAAGAAGCCTAATTTGTTCAATAAATAATAAATGGGATTTAACCTAGTTATTGAGCCTAATTAAGACTCCTAATCAAGCTCAATAATTTATCGCTCGTAGGCTTATCCAAAATGGCCCATTATATATAATTCGGGCCCAATAATAATTATTAATACCTCAACTTTAGAATTATTGGATTGAGTCGTTACTAAATAACAAGGGCAAATCAGTGAAGGGGATTAAAACAAAAAACTAAATATAAATCAAGGAAAGTATTGAAAAGGGTGAAAGATCTAGGAAAATGCTATGTTGCCGGCCTCCCAAACGTACCGCTCAGAGTTGCCACTAATGCATTTGTGTATTTTCTTTATGTGGATAAGAAGGTAAACACAGGCTCGATCCTCCTTAGTTGCATTTTGCATATGAGCTTTGCTATAGAGCAGCCATTGCAGCAGTGCACACATTGCACACACTACGTCGCTGCTTCTGCTGCTTTTTTTTTAAGCAAATGAAGCCACAGAAGGCCAAGAGAAGGCCGAGAAGGCCAACTTATGGAAGCAGACCAAACGAAAGGAAAAGAAAAAGAGAAGGCCAAGAGTAGACCATACGAAAAACTAACCGACCAGAGTAAATGCAACCGACGAAATGCCTCCGAAAAGCATTTCTCCAACAACAAAAACAAACTCTGTAAATTTCATGTTTTACACGTTTCTCCCACATTCATTTTCATGATTTTTTCCAAATGGGATTCTTTGATGCTATGGATTGCCAGCGTGTTTCTTTTTCTTTATGTCCATTAGTAAAAACTTTTTTTCTTTTCAAAAATAAAAATAATTACTTCTCCTCTTTATTTTCTTGGTGGGTTAAGAATAGAGAATATGAAAAAGACGAGTTTGAGTTTAAAGAGATCCATACATCCAAAGTTACACTTGCTCTGGTTGATTTTTGATTTACCAATTTTAAAGTTACACTTGCGCAGCCCAGCAGCCACCTTAACCATTTTTTATTTTTCTGCATTTTTATATCAAATTTTATATGCAATGTTCAATCTGGGTTTTTCTAGGATTATGTCAGATTTCTGGATTTTTCTAGAGGATTCACATTCTGATTTCACATCACATTGTTTTTTCTGGATTTTTACACATCCTATTTCATTTGTTTGAACGATTTTGAAAAAGAAACATGATACCAATTGTCACGAAACTAATGAATCTAGTAAGCATGACATAAGTCAATTGAAATTAAGCATGGATATGAGAGTAAGATGAGAAGAATGAAAAAAGGTAGTGAAGAAAGGGGGATGCTGCAGAAAGTTTGCTAGACTGAGGGGTTTCGAAGTGATGGGGTCGTTTAGGATAGAACCGGTTCACTTGTTTAGTGAACCCGATTTACACGTAATGTGTGCAATAGCTGCTGCCAAATAGTGGTTGCTCTCAAGATTTTCTCTTTGCATATTGCCTACTCTAATAGTTTCAAAAAACTTGTAGTTTGTTTTTTTTCATTATGTGACATGTAATGTATGAATGTAAAACTTATTATAATTTCAAAAATTCCATTTTTAATTTCTAGCACGTACATAGCAATGAACTCTTTTATAAGTGAATCCCATTTGACTTAAGAAGTGTAGGGAAAGCCTAAATGGCATTCATGGTTGTATAGATTGCTAGAAACTTGGTCATGGTTGAATAAATTCTAGAAAAATACTCACTCGACTTCACCAGAGCTACCGAAAATCAACATATCATAGCATACAGGATGTGAAGGCTGGGGTAAAATCCCCTTGGCCCAAATAAACCAAGCCCAGCTCATCATAAGACCATTATTAGGAGGCAAGTAGGAAGAGAATGAGGGGACAAGGGAAGCAAATGTTCGGAGAGGGGAGGGTTGGTGTTAGGAAAAAAAGGAAGAAAAATGAGAAATGAGGGGAAGAGCAAGTCAGACACGTTGGACGAGCAAAAAAAACTGACATTCCTCACCACTCCCATGGGACACAATAAAAAGGGATCAGATTAGAGAAAAGGGGGACTTTTTCACAGACAGACTCCTTCAACTTCTTCGACCTCACGACGAGAGCTCTAGAGAGAGGATCTTCTTTGGAAAATAGGTTTCCAACCTCTATTGTACAATGAGAAATGAGAGACCACGAGAGACTATGAAATGTTTATATTATAGTGGATTTACCCTCTAAACGACCAGTGAACGTACGCTCTATGCTGAACTGTGTAAATATGTGTGTCTCTATCTCTTATTACATTTCTTGCATTTATTTTATATTCACTGCCCTCGATATACGTACAGACACCGAATAGCAGCTCCAAACTATACCACCAGGGATTCCAAACCACACTGATCGAGGCCCGATCATCAACGAGGGCCAAGAATTATTCTTTCTTCAATTTCTAGCCTATAGTGTGATTTTTGGCAATAACATTTTATGCCATTTGTGAGATTGATTTATTTTTTACAATGGAAGTGGGAGAATGATGATTTTCTGACATACGAAATAATCTTAGATTCAACAAATAAAATTTTCCCAAATAATTATTCTTAGCTTTTCTACTCTTGTTTTTATTAACAACATTGTAACCAAAATCAGTCAAGTAAACCTTACATTGCCCATGTGGTTAACAATAATGTGCACTTTAGTAATTGTGTGTAAAACACACACCCGAAGTGTAATGGCCAGGAAGATGATTTACCCAGCCACATGAGCTGCAAGTGCACTATGAAAAAAAGAGGCAAGAACATGGGCAAATGATGTGCACTTAAATACACATGCATGTGTCGGGCAAGCACTGTGCATTTAAGTGCATAGTGTACATTCCGTGCAACCAGGAGGCTTGGGGCAACCAGCTATGAGCTCAGTTAACCTGCCGGTAGCCACCATGTGGACCATTGGAGATTTCTGTCTGTGCTATGCTAGCCCCCATCCACGGAGGCCATGCACAATGAACATTACGGGTGCACATTACTGGGCACTTGGGAGCCTCATGGCAACCTGCTGTGAGCCTAGTGAGTAAAACTGGCAGCCACCATGTGGACCGCAAGTGTAATTAGTCTCTGTCGAGGGGGTCCCCTACCACCCCCATAGAGATGACATCTACCATGTGAAGCATGTGCATGAAATTGCATGTTGATGAATCTACTTGGCCACGGCCCAACAGTGGCACAACAAAGAGGATCGACAGCCACCATGTGAACCACTAGCATCATCTATCTCCATCGGGGTGGTCCCAAACTGCCCCTAATGGAGGTAGCGTCCGCCATGCTAACTGTGTGCACTAGCTTGCACATGGTTGAAACTACTCGGCTCAGCCCAGCCGAGGCATGACAAGAAAGGGTAGCAATATGTGACACGATTCGTGAACCCAACATGAACATGACATGTAATTAGTAGGTTGGGTTTGATGTTAATGGGTTCGATTAAAACGGGTTGACCCGTTTGGACACGATTTATAAATGGGTCAATAAGGGGCCAACCTGCTAAACACAAAATCAACCCATTTTGATCCGTTTAGAATTTATTTCAAAATTAAAATTTTATTATTGTTAAGGTGTAATATCGGTACTTCTCAGTATACTTATACTTTTATTGTTCAGAATATAATTTTAGTCCTATACTCATATTTGTTATTGTATGATTTATAATGTTGGTTTTATTGTATGTTAAAATTTGAAACATATTGATATAAAAGAAACAGCTATTGTGGCTATTAATAAATATAGATTTTAACTTTTATATGAAAGTATGTTAATTAGGTCAAATGAATTATGCATTTTAGTTCAACTCATTTACATGAAACAAACAGGTTTAAATGAGTCGTGTCCTGCTAACTTATTTATAATTAATTATTAAACGGGTCAAAAGGGGTAACACGACATGACTCGTTATCTAAATGGGTTGGGTTAGGATTTGAAAGTTTGACACGTTTAGCTTAATAGGTTAGGTTTGGATTGACCTATATAGTCGAATGTTCATGACTTGACACGACATGAATACAACCTGAAAGTATTATTTGCCACCCCTAATGACAAGGGCTCCTATGGCCACCATGTGGACTGACGATGTCATCCATCCCCATCAAGGTGTCCTTATCCAAGAAGGCAATGCACACGATACACTCCACACGCAGGGGGTACACACAGTGGCCACTTCACCAGTTGCCCACTCACTGCGAAGGCCTCTAGCGACCACTACCACGCCGACATTTTTTGTCATTGGCATGGTGCTCCTCAAGAACAGAAAATGCCAGTGGGACCTTTCCCACCTATCTTACAGTATTCCCTTGCTCAAGTTGCTCAGACTAACTTCCTCAACCACTTAAGGTTGCTCAGCCGCAAGGTCATCGGCCACAGGTGTTTCTCAGCTAGTATGAGTTACTCTAGTCACCAATTACTCAACCATGCATGTTGGCAGCCATCTCGCCATACATATTGGTAGGCAAGGATGTGCTCGACCACCCTCCTAGGCCAGAGCCCCTCAACATGAGGTACCATCCCGCCATGCACATGGGCGGGCTCTAACCATGCACAAAGTTCCTCGACCATGACCATCCCACTATGCACAGCGTTCCTCGACCTAAGGTTGCCCACAAACTTCGCTTGGTCATGGACCTCCCTCAGCCACCAATGGTAGGCATCACGTTACTTGGCCACCAATCCTTGCTCGGACTTAGCCACCAGCTGCCCACTTAAAGGGTCGTGCCAAGAAGGTCATCATTTCTGCTCCAACCAAAGATGCACCCAACTGCTGAGCCACAGGTTGCACGACCAAAGTGTTCTTGCCACGCTAGTCCCTTGGCCATAGAGAAGTTTTACTCCGCCACATGAAGGTACATGACTCCAGGAAGATACTCAGCCAAGGAGAAGTTGCTCGACCATGCATTGCGTGTCCCATGCAATGGCCAATGCTTATTATTTGCCCACAATGATGGTCAATGGCACTACAAAGTTTCTTGGCTAGAGTTCCTTAGCCACACCCATCCTGCCATGCACAATGTTTCTCGGTTACTAAAAGTTGCATGGCCTGAGCTCAGTTGAACTCAACAACAGAGTGCTTGGACACAAGGGTGCTTAAGGCCAGAAAGTTTACCAGCCACAAGTTGCAAGCTGCACGACCACGAAGTGAGTTGCCCGGCCACACAGCCCTCATTGGAGATATTGTGCTTGGCCACAATACTTTACACGACCATAATGAATTTTGCTCAGTGATGAAGTTAATAAAAGAAAAGAGGAAGCAAAAAAAGGCAGCAATAAGGTAATGGTCAACCTAAGTCAAGCAAAACTCGAAGACAGTGGCTAAATCGGTCTAATTTGTCCTTCTCAAAATTTGCTATGTGAATTTCATTTCTACTAATAAAATTGGTTTTTTTGGCGAGAAATACCGACTACACAACCCCACTCAGGCACCGTTCGGACATCTTAACCTATCTTCATCATAATTAACTGCTCAGTATTACGGGTATTTCGATCTTAATCATTGCCAAAACATGGCTGCTTGCAAGCCACACTAACACACTTTAGTCCTTACCCTGCTCGAGCAAAACAAGTCAGGTTTGCAAATCTCACACTCGTGCTTTGGATTATCTACCCTAACCAGTTTGGCTTTCATGAAGATACTTGATTACTAAGATTCGACAGGTGGGACAAGTCACTTGACTGTCCGACCTCTCTCGTGACGAGTCAACATGTGGGATAGGTCATCAGACTACCCGACCTCACTCGTGACGAGTCAACAGGCAAGCCAAGTCACTTGACTGCCCAACCTTCCTCTTGAAGAGTCAACAGGCGGGACAAATTATCAAACTGCCCGACCTTACTCATACCTCACCGAGAGTCAATAGGCGGGACAAGTCACTTGACTGCCAAGCATTCCTGTGAAAATTCAACAGGTCGAACAAGGCATCAGACTGCTTGACCTTACTCACACCTTGCTGAGAGTCAATAGGCGGGATAAGTCACTAGACTACCTGACCCCCCTCATGACGAGTCAAAAGTTGGGACAAGTCACTTAACATCCCAACCTCTCTCACTTGGATAGTAATATCAGCACAACATCTTCTCTGACGAACATCGAGTGCTTACACTTGCACCACAACGGCTTATCTACGGAAACAAGCCTCTGAGCTCCACAACCACCTCTCGTTGCCTTCAAGAATGAGTACACAGGTTTGGAAATTGCCTAAGATAATCCCAGAGGGTCGATAGACCCCCTAACCACGTAGTGAGGGTAACTACAAACAAACTTTAAGCAGCAAAATGGAAACACCAACAACAATTCACATAAAGAGGCAAAAATCCGCTAGCACTATAGGAAACAATAACATCGGAAGAATAGATTCTCTTTGTTGATGATAAACGTTCATCCAAACGAACTTAAAGCTGAGTAATTAGACCAATGTTTTGAATATCGTATCAGATGTCATACCGGTCAAGCTACTGGAACGAAATATTTTGGTACTGGTACCGTTTCAGAATAGTCAATATATGAATAAATTGTATATATAAACACATATATATATTAATTATATTCTAAAATAATAGTCTATATATGTATAAATTATAAATAAATACATATATATATATAAATTATAAATAGTCTGGTTTGAATTGGGGACCAAAAAATGAGTTTGTAATTTGAAAAAATGAAAAAACAAAAAAAAAAGTAAAGGCCGAAATACCGGTTGGTATGTAGGCCGAAATATCAGCCGGTATTTGGACCAATACGAAACAGGTAAAATTTCTGTACCGGACCAGTGACCAGAACGGCATGTACCGATTGTACCGTCCGGTATGGTACGAAATTTAAAACACTGCATTGGACTCACCATGAACAATGGGCAGTAACAGTCTCTTGACTCCCTAGCCCTCGCACAAGGAAAACTGAGTCACTAGACTCGTCGTGGACTAATAAGCAGGACAAGTCACTTGACTGCCCAACCTCTCTCGCGCACATAAAAGTCAAGCTCCACGCTCACAACTAATGCAGTCGAGTAGATCTCCCGCCCAAGTTGAGCTCTGCGCTCACACTTAAAGTGGTTGAGCACATCTCCCACCCAAGTTGAGCTCTGTGCTCTCACTTAACATTGTCAAGCACATCTCCAACCCAATTCGAGCTTTGCACTGGAACATAACGCAATCAAACACATCTCTCACCTAACTCACCAAGCCGAGCTCCACACTTGCATTCGCACAGATGAGTACATCTACTGCATAGCTTCTCGCTAGGAAATCTTTATCACTACTACAAACAATTGGGAATCCAGTTCGGGAGTTTATTTTTCTACAGACTTCTACAGACTATCTCTATTACAATTTAATTTGAAGATTCTTAAGGCCTCCTTGTTGGGCAAGCCTGCCTTAAGAATCGTTGGCATCTGTGGGGGGTGAAATCCCACTGGCTTAGATAAACCAAGCTCGGTCCATCAAGGGGTCACCATCAATAAGAGGCAAGTGAGAAGAGATAAGTAGGGGACAAGGAAAGGAAATGTTAGGAGAGTGGAAGGAAAATGTCAAGGAAAAATGAAGAAAAATGAGAAAGGAGGAGAAAAGCAGGTCACACACTCGGGAGGAGTGGGAAAAAGTTGGCATTCCTCACCATTCTCAAGGGACACAATAAAAGAGAGATTAGATTAGAGAAAATGGGGACTCTTTCACAGACGGAATCCTTCAACTTGTTCGACCTCACGATGAGAACTCCAAAGAGAAGATCTTCTCTAAAACATTGGCGTCTGACCTCTATTGTATAGTGAGAAATGAGAGACTATGAAATACTTATAGTGTAATATATTTGCCCACCAAACGATCCGTGGACGTAGGCTCTATGCCTAATCATGTAAATCTGTATTTTTGATCTCTTGTTACATCTCTTCACAACTATAGATGTACTTACGGATAACGCACAACCGTCCCGAATTATCGCCAGGGGTTCCAAACTACACCAATCGAGGCCTGAATCGTTATTATAGGCCGGTAATGATTTACTCATATTTTCAACCTGTAGTGCGATTTTTGGCATTAGCACAAGAGAATTATTCCCATCGTAAAGAACATCACGTGGCTTTTAAAAACCTATAAATTGTGGCAAGTAGTCAAAATTGACACGGTGCCAATTTTATTGAACACAGAACGACCTCTTTATGCAAAAGCATTCCTATAGGCTATACCATCAAGCTTTACTTTCCAACCCCAAATCCAATTTTTTAACAATCTTGAACCGAATTAGTTGTTCTTGTGTATTTTGCAATTTATTTTGTCCCTAAAAAGAAAAGTTTTGCCTATCTACACCAAGCTCTTTTGCTGAGTGCTGGAAAGAAAGCCTGCAAAGCTAGTTCACTTTCTATTCAGTACTTTTGGGTTTAAAAATGGAGAAAAGCTCCCAGTCGGATGGGTTTAAAACCCATTTTCATACCGGTCAAAAAAGTCGCGACATGTAGGTGCTCCAGGAGAAGAGAAACTGCACCCAGCAACACCCGATCCCCAACTCATCTCTCAATCTCTCTCCCTCCCCCA
The DNA here is from genome assembly GCA_011037825.1 of Carya cathayensis. Classification (NCBI taxonomy): domain Eukaryota; kingdom Viridiplantae; phylum Streptophyta; class Magnoliopsida; order Fagales; family Juglandaceae; genus Carya; species Carya cathayensis. The sequence continues at coordinate 710,842 of QGSO01000525.1, forward strand.
TCTCTGCACTCTCACGCTATTCTTAAAGAAAAAACCCTTTCCTCCCTCCCAATCTCTCTCCCTTCATTTAAGCAGAAGCTTAAAAAGAATCTCGTAAGTTATTATTTCAATGTTTAATTAAGAAAAAATAAAAATAAAAAACAAAAGGTAATAGATCCAAGAAATTGAAGTTAACTAAAAGTACCAAGAATAAAGGCTCATTTACATGGAATCATATTGCTTTTGTCAAGATACATTTGACCAAGTCTAGAATAAGAAAGTAATCGTAGAAGAGTGCAGATTCTTTACCCTCAAGTCCATCTCGATGATGGTTGTTGTTGCCAGCAATATTATTCTAAGGGCTGCCACCAACTACAAGATCAAATCCGCCAAATGAGCTCATCATCTGCTCCAACCAGTCGCCATTTAACTGCTGCACGTCTACAAGGTCAATCAAATTCCCTCTTTGCTTTGTTTGCTCCCACCAACACCTAACGATATTTCTATTTACTTCTGAAATCTCAACCGACACAACATTCTTAAGACGAGTGCTTCCGTCAAAGGAGATAATGGGTTGATGCAGGTTTGGGGCAAGTAGAGAACGGAAGGAAGGGAGGAACAGAGCGTTACGTGCTGAGAAAGGAAGGGAGATGAGTTGGGGATCGGGTGTTGCCAGGTACAATTTTTTTCTCTTAGAGTGCCTACATGTCACGATTTTATTGGTGGATGTGAAAATAGATTTTAAACTCCTCCGGCTGGAACTTTTTTCTTAAAAATGATGCAGACGTCCTCTCAGTTGTTATTAGATTATGTATATGTAAAGTATATATTTGATGAATGTAAGATAAATTTAGATATTGACTATTTTATTTACATAAATCTCTACATTGGAATAGTAATTTTTTATTATATAATAATAAAATAATATAAGATGATTTTTTTTTTATAAGAGAAACGACTTCATTAATCAAATAGCAAATAAACGAGATACATCATTTAAAACAGAAACTTTGCCTACAATGGTTCCATCTTCTAGCCAAACTTTCTCGTAAGTTTCCTTTATGGCTTCCTTAGCTGCTGTGTGAGCAGCATGGTTTGCTGACCTATATGCAAAAGATAGCCTCCAGTTCGGATGAAGCTCCAACATCTGTTGTAGATCCTCTGTCTCTTGACCATGCCACGAATTGTCTTCCTTTTTTGAGTTGATTGCATCAATGACTACTTTGGCATCCTCTTCAAAGATGACTTGGTTCATTCCCATCTCAATACACATTTCCATGGCTCTTTGCATAGCTGCTTTCTCTGCTTGGGCCGCTGAGTAGACCTGTTCTTTTGGAGCTATTAAACATGCTTGGAGTCTTCCTTCACTGTCTCTCATTATAATACCCAATCCCATCCTGTTTGAGGTCTTGTCATACGCTGCATCAACATTTACTTTGAAGAAAGGCCACTCAGGTGGCTGCCAAATCTAATTTGAAGTTGCTATTGTTGTCCTCCCTTCTGTTCTGTTGCTTTTCTGTTGATTAATCTCCCTTAGCATTGCAATCTCAGCTTGTGCCATGGCTATAATAGTATCTGGACTTTTCAACAGGTCTTGAAAGATGAAACCATTTCTTCTGCCCCATAGATGGTAGCAAAGGACTGCTGCCAATTGTAAATCTTCTTTATTTAATCTATCTGTCATCTCCTCCCAAAGTTGCTGGAAGTCAGAGGAAAGGTTGTTCCATTTTTTGAGCTTGCTACTATCACCTCCCCACACATTCCTTGCTGCTGGACAAGCCCAAAGGGTATGTAGTGGGGTTTCAGCCTCAATCATACAGATGGGACAGAGATTGCTTTCCACAATTTTCCTTCTGTATAGTCTGTCTTTTGTTGGGAGGATGTTAGAGAGGCTTCTCCAAATTAACATTTTAACTTTGCCCGGAACATCTAGTTGCCAAAGTTCCTTCCATATCCCTTTGTTCACCCCACCTAAAGAGGATTTAGCCAAACTTCTGCTAGACAGCTTTGTATCCATAAAGTAGGCACTTTTAACTAAAAAGATGCCTTTAGTAGACCCTGCCCAAATCCTTTTATCTCTAGGCCCTGTTTTGCTAATGGGTATTGAACATATGATCTTTGCTTCCTCTTCACTGAAAATGGCCTTCACCAGATTTTCCTTCCGAGTTCGAGATTCTACATCAATTAAGGCTTCCACTTTGCAATCTGGACCTAGAGTATTAAAGTGGGTCTAAACTCCTTCCAAATTTTTATGTCCCTACCATTTCCCACCCTCCATACCAACCCTTCCTTCACCAGACCCATACTTGACCATAGGCTTCTCCAAATATATAAGGGTGACCCTTTTAACTCAGCCTCCATCACATCACATTGCTGAAAGTATTTCTGTTTGTATACCCTCAAGACTAAGGACAAAGATTCCTTTATCATTCTCCATAGTTGCTTTGCTAAGAGGGCTCTGTTAAAGCTTCCGAGGTCCCTAAATCCTAGTCCTCCTTGGTTCTTGACTTCCCCCATGTGTTTCCAGGATTTTGACGCCGGACAGGATAGCGATTATCCTGCAGGCTAGTTCCAACAGATGATTCACAGGAGAAAATTCGCCCAAAAACCAGAGAGAGAAGTCTCTAGGGTTTAACGGAATATTATAAAATCAAGCAATCCCCTGAATTAGTCCACAAGCTGGACTGTTATAGCCAAAAATCGTGTTTATCCGAATTTTGCTAAAAATAGCAAAATCTCAGAAATCACTCTAAATTGAAATTCGAAATAAAATAAGCAATCTGCAAAAAATCGGGCCCAAATCGGATTTAAAATGACTTCCTAACTGACAAGCGAAATATTACCATAAATAGTAAAAAATAACTAAAACTAGTGATTCAGAGGGAAAAATAGCAGAATTTGAGGTTGAAAAAAAGGCATATGGAGCCATGCTCGATGTGGACGGCGTGCGTGCCGAAAAGAGCTTTCCGAATTGGGGTCTTATGTGCCATTCCGACACCCATAGCCAAAGTTATGGCCAAAAGACTGAAACGCACTCAAAACGGCCCCAATGAGGAACATATCACAATCAATTCCCGCCTTTGCGCTGATCTGCCAACTCATGGTATCTCAGCGCCATCAATGTGCAATCTGACAGCTCAGCATCATCTGTCTCGGATCCCCCTGCATCAGTCGCCCCGGGTTGGAAAGAACTCGTCCTCGAGTTCAGAGTAGTGTCATCAGAATCCACAAAACAAGGACTTAGGTGCTTCACATTAAAGACATCAGAAGTCTTCAAGTGACTGGGAAGGCGTAACCTGTAAGCATTATCATTGATCTTCTGCATGACCTCACAAGGTCCAATCTTCCGATCCTTAAGCTTATTATACTCGCCAATAGGAAAACGATCACGAGTTAATACAGCCCAAACAAAATCACCAACATCAAAAAGTACCTGACGACGATGACTATCAACCTGAGTCTTGTACTTGGTATTGCTCATTATGAATGGTCTGTTTCACCTGCTCATGGATACCCCGAAGATACTCTGCCATCTCATCTGCTTTAGGACTGAAACGTCCTATACATGGAATAGGGGCTAAGTCCAGCACCCCAGATGGGTTCTGACCATAGGCAATCTCAAATGGGCTTAAGCCTGTGGTTCTGTTTTTTGATCTGTTGTAGGCAAATTCTGCTTGAGGCAATGCCAAATCCCACTGCTTCGGCTTCGTTCCTGCCAAACACCTCAAAAGGTTGCCCAAACTCCGGTTCACCACCTCGGTCTGGCCATCCGTCTGGGGGTGGTAGGCGCTACTAAAATTCAACTGCGTTCCCAGTTTCCCCCACAGGCTCTTCCAGAAATGACTGATGAACTTGGTATCACGATCTGAAGTGATGGATCGAGGAACACCATGTAAACGCACAATCTCCCTGAAATAAAGATGGGCAATCCGGACAGCATCCATAGTCTTCCTGCAAGCTACAAAATGGGCCATCTTGGAAAACCTGTCAACCACAACAAAGATAGAATCTGAGGCCCTTTGGGTGCGGGGTAAGCCCAAAGGGAGCTGACATCGAACCAAGGAGCTTCAGGAATAGGTAAGGGAGTGTACAAGCCCGCATTGGTGAGAACTCCCTTAGACCGCTGGCACACATAACAACGGTCCACGTAATGGGCCACATCACTAGTCAACTTGGGCCAATAAAAGTCAGAAAAGATAAGGGCCAAGGTCTTATCTTGGCCAAAGTGTCCCTCATTATGAAGCTCACTTATAATTTGCTGCCTCAATGAACAATCTGGAATGCACAACTGTAATCCATGAAACAGATACCCAATATGCAAAACAAAATCATGACGGTGACCATCAGTTACCTCCTAAAATATCCTACCAAAGGAAGGATCAGCTGCATACATATCTGTGAACGTCTCAAAGCCTGCAACTTTGGTACTCATGGTGGTGAGGAGTAAGGTACAACGGCTCAGGGCATCTGCGACGCGGTTCAGACTCCCTGCTTGGTGCCTCAGCGTAAAGGTGAATTCTTATAAGTATGCCACCCACTTGGCATGACATCTACTCAGCTTGTGTTGACCATTGATGTACTTCAAGGCCTCATGATCGGTAAACAGAATAAACTCCTTCTGTACTAGGTAGTGATGCCAATGCTTTAGGGACTGAACTATGGCATAGAACTCCAGATCATAAGTGGGATAATTTTTCTTTGATCCCGATAGCTTCTCACTGAAAAAAGCAACGGGACGACCTGCCTGACTCAGAACACCACCAATGCCAATGCCAGATGCATCACAATTTACCTCGAACACTTTGTCAAAATCAGGGAGTGCCAAAACTGGTGCCTCGGTCAACTTCTGCTTGACCAGTTAAAAACTGGCCTCTGCCTCCTTAGACCACTGGAAATCACGCCCCTTGAGGCACTCTATGATAGGGGCAATTAGAGTACTGAAATTTTTAATGAACCTGCGGTAGAAAGATGCCAATCCATGGAAACTTCGGATGTCATGTAAGGTCCTTGGTCTGGGCCACTCCAAGACTGCATCTATCTTTGACTGATCTGCATGAACACCATCAGTAGACACAACAAAACCAAGAAAAGTCACAGAAGTAGTGAAGAAAGAATACTTCTTCTGATTGACAAACAGGCACTCTATTTTCAGCATCTCAAAAACAGCACGGAGGTGATCGAAGTGTGAAGCCCATGTCGGACTATAAATGAGGATATCATCGAAGTAAACTACAACGAATTATCCCATAAAAGGCCGCAAGACCTGATGCATAAATCTTATGAACGTGCTGGGCGCATTGGATAGTCCAAAAGGCATGACCATCCACTCATACAACCCTTGTGGCGTCTTAAACTCTGTCTTCCACTCATCTCCAGGCCTTATTCTGATCTGGTGGTATCCGCTTTTAAGGTCAATTTTTGAGAAGACCTTAGAATTGGATAGCTGATCCAACATATCATCCAGACGGGGAATTGGAAACCGGTACTTCATTGTAATTTTGTTGATCGCTCGGCTGTCAACACACATATGCCAAGAACCATCTTTCTTTAGCACTAGCAGGGTAGGGACTGCACATGGGCTCATACTCTCTCGGATATAGCCCCTCTCCAACAGCTCTACCACATGTCGCTGCAACTCTTCAGCCTCCTTGGGACTGAGGCGATATGCTGGTTGATTTGGCAAACTTGACCCAGGAACAAGGTCAATTTGATGCTGAATATCCCTCATAGGCGGTAGCCAGGAGGAAGATCCTCTGGCATCAAGTCAGAGAATTCTGCTAGCAGCCGCTGTACCTCTACTGGTAAATCTGTATCCACGTCTACTGCACTATTCTCGCAAGGTAGTAAAGCATAGACCACGCCTCCATGCTCAATCTCATCTAAAAACCTGGACATGGAAAGCAGGTTAGTATTATTGGTTACCGGGGTAGGAGTGAGTCCTTCCCGCCGGGGCGCTAACACAATCTTTTTTCCGTTGATGTTAAGGGAATATGTATTCTTTTGTCCATCATGAATGACACTGCGATCATACTGCCAAGGTCAACCCAACAATAGATGACACGCATCCATAGACACACCATCACACCAGGCATTATCGAAATATTTTCTACCAATTGAAAAAGACACGAGGCATCGCCTATCAACTGTTACCTCACTGCCTTTATTTAGCCATGACAACTTGTATGGCTTAAGATGACGGTCCGTCTTCAACTGCAATTTCTGGACAACCTCCTCGGACACTACATTCTCACAACTGCCGCTGTCAATGATCATTTTGCATACTTTATCTGCAACTGTGCAGGTCGTGTGAAAAATATTAGTTCTCAACCAATCATCCCCTGAATCGCCCTTGGGAGTCAGTAGACTCTTGCGAATGACCAGAGTCTCATGACCATCTCCATACAGCACATCATCAGTCTCATCATCGTCATACACGGGCTCACCAATCTCCTCAGTCTCGTCTACCACATTTTCCTCAATCAACAAATTTTTTCCCTTTTGATTAGCAGGCTTCCTGCAATCAGTCGCCCTATGCCCTTGTTCACCACAACGAAAACATCTAATAATAGGGTTAGAATTACCCTGCGGTGGCTGCTGGACATGACGGGAATCCTGAGGGTGAACTGGCCGACTGTTTTGATCGCTCCTGATCACTGGTCTCCTGTTTTGCTGTTTTTCAACAGCAAGTGCACGTTGGTAGGCTTCCGAAACATTCCACAGTGAATGAAGGCTGAGGACATCTTGCAAGGGCTGGCGTAAATCCCCCAAATACCGCGCCACCATCTGCTCCTCCATCTCAGATAAATCGTTCCGGGCGACCAATTGGTAAATCATTCCTGCCTCAATGCATGAAGTTGCTGAAACAAGGTTTGCGTGTAGCCGAAGGGAAGGAGGTGAGCCTTCAACTTCTTCTTCATCTTCTCCCAATCAGTGATCTTGGCCTTGCCCTGCCTGTCTCGTGAACGTTGCAACTGCTCCCACCACGCAAATGCTCTACCCTTGAGTTTGATGGCGATCAGTTTCACTTTCACACGATCGGGGACTTCCTTATAATCAAAAATATGCTCCACTTCATTAATCCAATCCATGAATCCCTCGGCCTATAACGTACCAGAAAACTCGAAGAGATCGACCCGAAAATCGAGGTCTCCATGACGCTCCTCCCGACCACGGTGCTCCCGGAATAGAGAATGATTGTGATATGGGTTTTCGAAAGTGGAATTAGAATCGTGATCAGAGGCCTCACGATCCTCAAAATCCTGCGCCGCCAAGCGATGGGTTAATTCTGCGACTTGCCTCTGCAAATCCTCAATCATCGCATCCTGAACACTGCGATCATGGCATTGGGCTTCCTCATTTGGAACCTGCCCACGACGACCATGACCACGACCACCAGCCATTGAAACCGGTGAAATTTCCCAAGAAGATGTTGAACCCTGATGCCAACTGACGCCGGACAGGATAGCGATTATCCTGCAGGCTAGTTCCAACAGATGATTCACAGGAGAAAATTCACCCAAAAACCAGAGAGAGAAGTCTCTAGGGTTTAACGGAATATTATAAAATCAAGCAATCCCCTGAATCAGTCCACAAGCCGGACTGTTATAGCCAAAAATCGTGTTTATCCGAATTTTGCCAAAAATAGCAAAATCTCAGAAATCACTCTAAATTGAAATTTGAAATAAAATAAGCAATCTGCAAAAAATCCGGCCCAAATCGGATTTAAAATGATTTCCTAACTGACAAGCGAAATATTACCATAAATAGTAAAAAATAACTAAAACTAGTGATTCGGAGGGGAAAACAGCAGAATTTGAGGTCGAAAAAAAGGCACATGGAGCCATGCTCAATATGAATGGCATGTGTGCCGAAAAGTGCTTTCCGAATTGGGGTCTTATGTGCCATTCCGACACCCGTAGCCAAAGTTATGGCCAAAAGACTGAAACGCACTCAAAACGGCCCCAATGAGGAACATATCACAATCAATTCCCGCCTTTGCACTAATCTGCCAACTCATGGTATCTCAGCGCCATCAAGGTGCAATCTTATAGCTCAGCATCATCTGTCTCGGATCCCCCTGCATCAGATTTCCAGTGAATGCCCTTCCCTACCTCTTTTTGGTTCCACCAAAATCTGGCCATAATTGCTTCAATCTCTTTTATTAGCTTTCCAGGCATCTTAAACACACTCATAGAGTAGGCTGGTATTGCTTGCAACACACTTTTTATGAGAATTTCCTTTCCAGCTGATGATATAAACTTGGATTTCCAGCTGTTGATTCTCTTCCAGATCTTCTCCTTTAGACTGCTGAAGGTGTTGTATTTTGATCTTCCCACTATAGTGGGAAGTCCGAGATATTTATTGTAATTGTTGCACCTTGCTCCATTTATCTGCTGTAAAATAAAGACTTTAGCTTCCATTTGTCTTTTCTTTATTCAGGGTTTGACCTGAAGATTCCTCATAAATAGACAGTAAGCCCTTGATCTGGTACCACTCCACCATCTTAGCTCTGCAAAATATTACACAGTCATCAGCAAAGAGAAGGTGGTTTATCCTTAAACCATTCCTTGACACTGCTATCCCCTCAATTAGGCTTCTTTGTTCAGCATTAGTCAAAAGGGAACTGAGGGCTTCAGCACATATTAAGAACAGGTAAGGTGATAAGGAATCTTGTCTTAGCCCTCTTTTCGAGTTAATTATTTCTCCTGGGACCCCATTTATGATAGTGGAATAAGTTACTGATCTAACACAGGCCATCACTAGTTTAGTCCACTTCAAACCGAAACTCATCTTAGTCAACATAGCCTCTAAGAAGTTTCACTCCACTTTATCATAGGCTTTTGACATATGTAGCTTGATGGCCATTGATCCCTCCCTTCCTTTCATCTTTGAATGCATGGTACGAAGTAGCTCATAGGCTACCATAATGTTATCTATTATGAGTCTATTAGGAAGGAAAGCACTTTGATTCCAAGATATCACCTTCTCCAAAACACCTATCATTCTATTTGCTAGCACCTTGGAGATAAGCTTGTAGCTAACGTTGCACAAAGAGATAGGTCTAAAATCATGGACAGAAGATGGGGAGTTTACCTTAGGAATTAACACGATATGAGTATGATTGAAAATCCATGGCATCTTTCCCAAGTTTAAAAAATCCAACACAGCTACTGTCACATCCTGTCCCACAATCTTCCAATGTTCTTGATAGAACCCTGCACTGGAGCCATCAGGGCCAGGTGATTTAAAGGGAGACATATGCTTCAAAGCTATTTCTATCTCCTTGACAGTAAAGCTCCTTTCCAGCTTAGCTCTCATCTCTTCTGTTATCCTTTGCTCTAAACCTTATAGGCAAGAGTTGATGCACTCTGAATTAGGCTATGTAGACTGGTAGACTGACTTAAAATAAACTTTGAAACCCGCTGCTATAGCTTCCTTTTCCAACAATTCAGATCCATTCATGTCAATCACCCTTTTTATGGTATTTTTCTTTTTTCTTTGGTTTACACATGAGTGGTAAAACTTGGTGTTTCTGTCACCTTCTACCAACCAATGCCTTTTTGCTCTTTGTTTCCACTTTGTGTCTTCTTGGTTTAACAAATGGTCGATCTCTAGTTGAAGCTGTTTTTGTTCTCTTACATTACCCAGCCCTGCACATCTTTGCAACATATCCAGTTGGTGGGTCTTCACTCTCAGTGCTTCTATTCTCTCCCTATTATAGTTTCTACTCCACTGTTTGAGCTTTCCTTGTGTGAATTCTAATTTGCACATCAACCTTTCTAGACTGCTCCCCCAAACCACCTGTTTACTCCATGCCTCAGTTACTGTCTCGCTACAGCCTTCCTCCTTGTTCCAACTAGCCTCATACTTGAAAAAGTAAGGCCATCTTTGACCTGAGCACCTCTCAAAACTGCAGTTCAGCAGTATTGGGTTGTGATTACAGCAAATAGCTAGAAGTGACTCAACTTAATACACCGGGTACAAAGATTTCCACACATCATTTGCTATGGCTCTGTCAAGTCTCTCCCTTGTGAATGAATCATCTTCATGACGGTTACTCCAAGTGTACTTATTGCCTTCCCAACCCAGATCATATAGTTTCCCTTCCTCCATAGTATTTCTGAACTGTCTCATGAGGTTTTCACTTCTGGGATTCCCCCACTCCTTTTCATTATTGTAGAGCACTTCATTAAAATCACCTATGACTCCCCACCCACCAATCTCAGGCCTAAAAGATAATAATAATTCCCAAGTCCTAATTCTCAGACTTGAAACTGGGTGACCATAAAAGCAGGACAGTAACCAAGAGTTATTGTTTGATTCATCATTTACACGCACATTGATGTGGTGCTGGGAATAATTGACTAAAACTATGAGGCTTTCCTTCTTCCACAATAGCATTAGCCCACCACTTCTTCCTATTGCTTCCACAACTATACAACCATTAAAACTGATTCGTCTTGCAATCCTCTGAGCTTTAGAGTATGATAGCTTGGTTTCCATTAAGAAAACCACTTCGGGTTTCTTTTCCTTCACCATTAGGTAAAGGCTTTGACTGTTCGGGGGTTCCCAAGGCCTCGACAGTTCCAACTTAGGATCCTCATAATCCCTGGTGGGGCTGCCTTGCAGCCACCACCATTTCCATTGGGAGACCATCCTCCACCAATTTACCATGCAATAGACTCTTTTTAAATTTTTTCGGAGGGCTAGAGTTATCCATTCTTACCTTTACTGTCCGCTTCTCCCCTTGGGAACGAGTTACTATTGATGAAGAAACTGGATTCTTTACATCCCAGGCTTGCCATTTCCATCTTCGACCTTCCCTTTGGCTTTGTGAAGCCTGTCTTGGAAACACACCTCTGTCTTCCCCTTCTGTAAAAGAGCTAGCCATTGGGAGATATAAACTCGGGCCTTTGGGCTTTAAATGAATAAAATTTTGATCAGGCCCACCTTCGCTGTCTGGCCCAACATTCTTTATTTCGTGCGGATTGCCTTCCCACTCGTTTTTCCTCCCCTGCTCACCCTCCTTCTCTTTTCCCCCCTACAGGGTTGGTGCACAGCATCCAAAGCTGCCATACCTTTCTCTGAATCCGCTGAAACCCGTACCTTTTCCCTTTCGGCTAGGCGGCTTCCATCTTTGGCGGTTGTTGGGATCTGTGTATGGGAAAGGTTGGATGTGGAGCGCCTGTTTCTACCCCTGACTTGCCGTCCTCCTTCACCGCTTCCTTCATCTCCTTCCGTCTCTACTTGACCGTTGTCTCCCCTTGTAAAATACTCTTCCCTTCCTTTGTTTACATTAAAAGAATTTGCAGTTCATCTTGATACGCTCTCCGCCCTGAGCCAGGGCCCAAATTGGAGCTCTGTCTCTGGCTCACCTTCTTGGTCACCATGTTGGGCCAGGCAACCCGTCTCCCCATGAAGAAGCCACCCACATTTGAAACAGATTTTGGGTAAATTCTCATAACGAAAATGAACCCAATGCTTTGACTGCTCTGTGTTGATGAAACGACCCCTAGGGATAGCCTTATGCAGAAGTAAATCAAGTTTCACCCGAAGGCATCTCCCCTATCCTATGCCATCCTCTTCTACGTCTACCTCAATGACTTTGCCCACTAACTTGCCTATCTGATTTCCCCATTCCAGTGACATACAGCCCAAAGGTAGGTTGTGAATTTGCATCCAGAAGGTTTCCCTATCAAATGCTATATTACCTAGACGTTTCTTCTCGTCATAAGGAATCAGAAGAAACAGTGAAGAATCAAAAGTCCAAGGCTTCCCTTCGAGAATTCTGTACATATCTGCATGAGTCTCAAACGTGATAACGAATGTGTTCTTCTCCACTTCTAGAAAGTTTGCCCTTTTACTTATTCTCCATATCTTTGCCATGGTGTTGCTAATCAGAGTCTTACCCACTGTTCAATCGGAACAAACCTTACCTATCAGACTTTTTTCGCCCTTCTGATCTATCTCCTCCTTCCCTTTCCGGATCACCTCCACTATCTCTTCTTCCTCATCTGTTAGTTTAAACTTTCTCCATTGTTCCTCCAGAACTTCCGCCCTACTACACTCACCTCTCGGCATGGTTTGTCCAACGCATAGAAAGAAAGAACCAGTGAAACTGTAGCTCACCACCTCAGAGTTTGCCGAAACTCACTCTAGAGAGGAGACTTTTTTTTTTGCACTTTTTGTACAGATTCAATATAAGATGAATTTGAATTTAACTATTTATATCAAATTTTTACATTAGATTATCTAATTATTTATTATATACTAATAAATAATTAAAAATTAAAAAATATTTAATTTTTTTAATTATTATTTTATTTTATCATATTTTACTATTTTACCTTTTATATGTTAATTAGTAATAATATTCTATTTAAATTATGGATTAAAAAATAATAAAGATTTAAAAAACAGTAACTATCAAAGGAGAGAAACTTAAAAAATAATAAAATAAAGATTTATTTGTATAACAGTAACTATTAAATTTTATTTTATTTTTATATGTACTGTAGCTAAAAGTTAAGAAATTTGATTATAGGTAATCTATTATAAGTAACTTTTATGTATAATAGATAAAAAGAACGAAGTTTCCTTTTACGTGAAAATATGCTCTGCTAGGTTTTCATCATTTTCTCTATTTTCTTTAAGTACGTCCGTTGTATGGCGACCGTTGATGGCCAGCCTCCCATGGCAGGTCCTCTTCGGTCATTTGCTGATCTGGTTTTGGCAGTGCCCCAACCATTGCCTGAGACAGTGGTTCCTTTCCGGCAGCTAAAATTTGTCGATGCTGAAATGTTTTTCACGTTTTCGTCGAACGAGATTGCCAAAACTGCTGAGCCCTTTAGGTTTTCGATGGTGCTAAAATTTCTTCGGCAAAGGCCGTCTCTTGATGCCATCCGTACATTTATCCGTAACCGCTGGGGTCTGTCTAGTGTGCCAGTTGTCTTAGCTATGAAATGTCCCAAGAACATCTTCATTCGCATGTCAAATGAAGCGGATTTTCTTAAAGCTCTCTCGAGGGAATCATGCGATATGGAGGGTGTTCATTACAGACCATTTGCATGGTCACCGGAGTTTGATGAGGATTTCAAACCGCCAACCGTTCTGGTTTGGGTCTTCCACCAAACTTTTACCATTCATCTCTTTTGAAAATGTTCACTGCACCATTGGAAAATTACATTCGCAGGGATAATCCGACGACTTGTGCCACTCGCACAGATTAGGCACGGGTGTGTTTGGAAATTGATGCCTCTAAGGAACCTCTCACTCATTTTTGGATGGGTATGCCTGGAATGCAAAGAAGTAGAAGGCAAGAGATCATCTATGAGACTCTGCCGGCTTACTGTCCTTCTTGCTGATGTCAAGGTCACAACATACAAAAGTGTAGTGGACGGGAACAAAAACACAAGGCAAAGGCCAGGAAGATATGGGTGCAAAAATCACGTAAAACTGAGGGAAAGAAAGATCACATGGAAAGTAATTTACAGAAAAATGAGAAGTCTTTGGTGCAGTTTGAGGGTGTAGTGGTTGAAGAACATGGGGAACCTAGCAACCGAGAGGCTCTGTCTAACCCGAATACAGTTAAGGATTCGCTGGCTATTGTGAAGATCCATGATTCGGAGCCCACCCATGGAACTAAAGAGGATCATGGTTTTGCTGGGTTGGGAGCGGGAACCATAGACAATGAACGTCTAGAAGATGGTAACAGTGAGACTCTGGATATGGAGGGCACAAAGTCTATCCAACCGATGCAACCAGTTCTTGAGTCTGGGCACAAGGAAATTCATATGGCTCTTGGCACACCTGCCGAATACTTAGATTCTGCTGTAAATGAACGTGAAGGTCAACCTGCAGGTAAAAAAAATGGAACTAGTATGGAGCCTATGAGTCTTGCAGATCTGAGAGTTGAAAATGTTCACATTGAGCAAGAAGCTATGCCTATGTCCGTGGGCTTTGGTGAGGATGGGCCTTTTGATGAGTTGCTCCAATCTAAGGGGCCGAATGGGGTTCTTAGTTTTTCTGAGTCTCCGTCCGTTATCATCAATACAGAATTGGAAGATCATGCCGAACCTTTTCTTGAATTGGATGTCAGAGATGAATCTCATTCGGACCAAGAAACTGAGAGAGACCGACTTAAAGATGACATGAGAAAAGACTATTGTTCTGAGCCTGAAGGACTTCAAAATCCAGTTAGAAATTTTAATAAAAGGTACTCTACAAGGGCGACTACACGCCCATCCAAACTTAATTTATGATTAGTCCTTTTATGTTTTGGAATATTCCGGGAGTTCGCACTTCTCAGGTGCATTTGAGGAAACTTATTAAACAGTTCTATCCTAATATTATCACCCTGGCAGAGCCTTTTTTGTTAGAAGATAAAATTCCTTCTTTTCTAGGAAGGTTAAGTTGTGACTCGTTTTTAACTAATGAAGCTCATGGTGGTAAAATTTGGTTGATGTGGAACTCCAATGTTTCTGTTCATTGGCTAGCCAGAACCAATCAATTTATTTATGTGAAAGTTGAGGACAATAGGCCTGTTTATGTGCTTACCATTGTGTACGCCAAGTGTAATCAGTTTGAGAGAAAGACTCTTTGGGAAGATCTAGCAGCGAATGGTCATGGGAATTTTCCTTGGGTGGTTTGTGGTGACTTTAATATCATAAAAGCTGATACAGAAAGACAAGGTGGTCTTCCCCATCCTTTTGCTGCGATGGAGGATTTTAACTTGTTCATTCAAAATTGCAACTTGCTGGATATGTCTCAACAAAGCTCGAGAATGACCTGGTGTAATGGCCAAGGCAAGCTAGCTCGGAGTTGGGCCAGGTTAGACCGTTGTCTCCTTGATTATAATTTTCTTAACAATTTCCCTAATGTGTCTTATCAGGTATTAGCTCGAACGACTTCCGATCATTTGCCACTGGTGATTCAAATGGATACAGATCCTTTCAGGTATGGACCTTACCCTTTACGTTTTCAGTATATGTGGACTGATCACACCGATTTCCTTCATTTGGTTGAGGGGGTGTGGAAAGAGGAGGGAACTGGTTCTGGTATGTTTAAATTATCTTGTAAATTGAAAAGAATCAAAATGGTCCTAAGGGATTGGAATAAGCAAGGGTTTGGTAGGACTAATACCATTATTAATGATCTAGAGAATCACATTGAGAGATTGGAGATTAGTCTTCATAATAATTATAATACTGAAGATGATAATGATCTCATGGTTTCCAAGATGGAGCTTTTAACTTGGATGGGTAGAGAGGACACCCGTCTTTCTCATATGGCCAAAAAAAGCTGGTTAAAAGATGGGGATCAGACCTCGAAATCTTATCATGCTTATTTGAATGCTAAAAGTCATAAAAGGGTCAAAACTATGTGTTTATCTGATGGAATTGTGTTAGATTCCCCTTTAAATATTCATCAGGCAGTTGTGGACTATTTTACTCAATTTTTGGGTGTTGAGAGAAGTAGTCTTTTGCCCACGTTAAGTGATCTGATTTCTCTTATCATCACAGAAGATGATAATTTGGACATTTGTAGAGCACCTACTCTTGAGGAAATGAAGGATGCTCTTTTTAGTATCCCCATTGACAGTAGCCCGGGCTCGGATGGTCTTGGTTTAGGTTTCTTCAGATTTTGTTGGAATATTGTTAAAGATGACTTACTGGAAGCCATTTGTGATTTTTTCCTTAACTATTCCCTTCATAGGTTTTACACTGCCTCTTTTATTGTTTTGATTCCCAAGGTGGAAAATCCTACGGGTTTTGATAAATTTAGATCTATCAGCCTTTGTTCGGTGACTTATAAGATTTGTGCTAAAATTATTGTGAATCATATGACTAAGTTGCTTGTCAAGATGATTTTCCAGGAACAATGAGCTTTTATTCCCAACCGAAATATTTTTGAGAATATTAGTTTTACCCAAGAGATGGTTCATTTGCTTCATAAAAAGTCTAACCGGGGCAATGTGGTCATCAAGCTTGACATGTCTAAGGCCTATGACAGAGTTGACTGGAATTTTTTATTACATGTTTTGGATGCTTTTGGGTTTTCTCCCAGTGTTTGCAACCTTATTAATATGTGCATCTCAACGCCTTGGTATTCAATTATGATGAATGGTACCTCTTTGGGTTTTTTCAAAGGGAAATGCGGTCTGAGGCAGGGTGATCCGCTCTCACCATATTTATTCATTATCATGCAAGAGGTGCTCTCTCGCCTTATTAAGACTTCTTTTGATAATGGTACTATTGGTCAATTTTCTCAAGCTAGAGGCACCCTGCTTATATCTCATCTTATGTATGCGGATGATATTGTTGTCTTTACTAATGGTGGGCAAAGGTCTATAAGGAAGTTGATGCAGGTTCTAAACCTTTATGAAACTTGGACGGGTCAACTCCTTAGTAAAGAAAAGAGTGCTATTTATTTCTCTCGTAAGATTCTTTTTCAAAGGAAGGCTTCCCTACTTTGCACTACTGGTTTCGTTGAAGGGACCTTTCCTCTTAAGTATTTGAGTGTTCCAATTGTGAATGGGAGGCTCAGAACTAATGACTTTGGTGAGCTGCTTGGAAAAATTAATAAGAAGATTGCGGGTTGGAAGATGAAGATGCTCTCTGCTAGTGGTCGGACGATTCTCCTTCGACATGTGCTGTCGAGTATGGCTACCCACCTTCTGGCTGTTTTACAGGTTCCTCATACTGTGACTTTGGCTTTGAATATACTTTCAAGTTCTTTCTTTTGGAAAGACGCTGATGGGAGAGGAAAACGGAAATGGGTCACTTGGAAAAACATTTGTAGGCCTATAGAGGAGGGTGGGTTGGGTATTCGGGATTTTGACAATATACAAAAGGCCTTACATTGCAAACTTGCCTGATGTCTTATTCAGGGCAAGTCTCTTTGGGCGGATTTCTTTAGAGGTAAGTATATTCGAGGCAATCATTTATCTCTTTTGGAGCCTACTAAGGGTACTCGGTTTTGGAAATCTATTGTTAGGTGTATTC
This sequence comes from Carya cathayensis, assembly GCA_011037825.1. Lineage (NCBI taxonomy): Eukaryota > Viridiplantae > Streptophyta > Magnoliopsida > Fagales > Juglandaceae > Carya > Carya cathayensis. Next base: position 727,824 of record QGSO01000525.1, read on the forward strand.
CAGATGTTCTGTCTAATTCCAAGTGGATTGTTAGAGAAGGTAATCTTTCTTTCTGGTATGATAACTGGGTTGATAAGGGTCCTCTGTGTGCTATCTATCCTATGATTGGGCATCCTTTGTTGAAGATTAAAGATTGCCGTCTTGATAATGGTTGGGATTTCTCCTTACTGGAAAGGCTTGTGGGTTATCAGAAAGCTTCTCATTTGTGGCAGTTATTGGCTTGGAGTAAAGAGGGGAATGATGTTCTTATTTGGTTGAAAGATAATAATGGAAATTTCTCTACAAAAAGTACTTGGGACTGCATTCGGGTTAGGGCTTCCCCTTTTCCTTGGGCTCAGTGGATTTGACACAACAACCTCCCTAAGAAAATCTCTATTATGATGTGGAAGGCTATTCATAACTGCTTGAGTGTTGATGAAAAGATTAGAACTACTGGTATCCCGATGGTTTCAAAATGTAATTGTTGTTTCATGGGTCATTCTGAAGATCTGAATCATGTGCTTTCCAATGGAGATTTTGCTCGGAAAATTTGGCACTTGGCTGCAGTGCACTTAGGTGTACACATGGGTGTTTTTCATACTTGGAATGAACAAATTAATTTTTGGTTTTGTCGTGCGGGTAAGTCTTCTCAAATTTGCCTTATTTTTGGTCTTCTTCCCTCTATTGTGTCTTGGAAGCTTTGGGATTGGCGTTGCAAAGCTCGGTATGAGAATAAGGTTGACACAATTGATTTGTTGTGGAAAGTTATTAAATTTTGGATCTGTCATATATTGCATTTGATTATGAAAGTGACTCATATTTCGAATCATGATGTTGCCATATTAAATAGATTGGATATTCCCGTTTCATTGCCTAGGCCTAAGAAGGTTCAAGGGGTGAGATGGTTGAAACCTAGGCAGGATTGGGTGAAGCTTAACTCTGATGGTAGTAGTTTGGGCAATCCTGAGTAGGCTGGTGTTGGGAGTGTCATTCGTGATAATTGTGGGAGACTCCGTATGGCTTATTCTGTTCATTTAGGCATAGGATCTAATAATTTTGTTGAGATGAGGAGTCTTTTGGAGGGGGTCCGAAGGTGTCACCAGATGGGTTTTTATAAGGTGAAAATAGAATCAGATTCTCAAATTTTAGTCAATTGGATTATTAAAGGTAAATATAATATTTGGTACCTGGAAAATTATTGGGATGAATTATTTAGCTATCTTGTCTGTATGGATTTCCGCGTGTGTCATGTTTATCGTGAAGGAAATTGTGTGGCTGATTTTCTTGCTAAGCAAGGTGCCAAGGGACTCAATAAGGATTGGTCTGTTGACGGTGACTTGCCTAGCCATTTACGAGGTCTTTGTCAGGTATCCTGCAATTAGAATAAGGCTATTCGAGGGGCCAACCTCCAGTATACAAGTAATGGACTCAAGGAAAATAAATATATCATTAATCAATCGGAATTACAATATATAGACCTTGGACTTAACTGCTTGTAACAACTAGAAGAAGATAATGGCCTAATGGCCCAAGAAATACAGGAAATGATAACAGAACGTAATAGTAGCCTAACGACCCACGACATAATAACAATAATGGACTGAGTCAAACACCAGACTCTTGACTCCTTCAGACTCTTAAATAAATGGGAAAGTGCAAGTAGATAACCATAGGATGAATTGGACGGTTGGGATTGGTGGACGTGAATAGTCACATGACAAACCCCCCTTCTTCGAGAACCTTTTCCGCAAGGCTTCCAAATTTCAAACGAAAATCTCAAAGGTCTTCCCAAGTAGTGCTATCGTCGCCTAGGCCACGCCATTGTACCAACACTTCAATTGCAGCAGAGTTATGGAACCACTTCAAGCGTCGATCGAGGATCTTAGCGGGTTCGGGATGAAGAGAATCGTTGAGGTTCACTGGAGAAAGTTGCGAAGTTGGAACGACGAAATCGCCAAGGCATTTCTTGAGGCAAGAAACATGGAAAACGGGGTGAATCCGGGATTTCGGTGGTAAACGGAGCTGGTAAGCGACAATCCCGACTTTACGTTCCACTTGGAATGGACCATAGAAGCGAGGTGCAAGCTTCTGATGCTGCCGAAGGGATGCTGAGGGTTGGCGATAAGGCTTGAGGCACAGATAAACCCAATCAGAAGGCTCAAATGTCCACTTCGTGCGGTGAAGATCAACAAATTTTTTCATCCGATCTTGAGCTTCACATAGGTTATCCTTTAAAAGTTGCAAGATGGCATCCCGATCCTTCAAATTAGAGTCAACAACGGAAACTCGAGTGGTGCCAGGGACATATTGGAGAATAGCAGGAGGGGAAAACCCATACAGAGCCTCAAATGGTGACGTCTTAGTGGAGGAATGGGTCGTCATGTTATACCAGAACTCAGCAAGCGACAACCAAGAGCTCCAATCTCGTGGTTTATCACCGGCAAAGCGACGAAGGTAGCCTTCCAAGCATTGGTTGACAATTTCAGTTTGGCCATCGGTCTGCGGATGGTACGCCGTGCTAAGGTGCAATTGTGTATTCTGTAACTTGAAAAAGTCAGACCAAAAATGAGAGAAGAAAATAGGATCACGATCATTGACAATGGTCTTGGGGATTCCATGGAGCTTGAAAACATTGTCAATGAAGGCTTGGGCAACAATGTGAGCCTTGTAGGGGTGACAGAGAGCAATGAAATGGGCGTACTTCGTTAAACGGTCAACAACAACCATAATAACATTTTTGGAGTGTGAGCGGGGAAGTCCCTCAATGAAGTCCATGCTAATATCGGTCCAAGGGCGATCAGGAATCGGAAGCGGTTGGAGAAGACCCAGCGAATGGCAGTGCTCAACCTTATGGCATTGACAAACGTCGCAGTTGCGAATGTGAAGGCGCACTGATGTCTTCAAACTAGGCCAGTAAAAATTATTCCGAACTCTAGCTAGTGTCATGTGGTAACCTGAGTGGCCAGCCAATAAGGTATCATGCATCTGAAAAATGGCTTATTTATGCAGGTCGAGGGAACTACCCAGGTGGAGACAACCTTTGTAAAGAATTAACCCATTGTGTAGAGACAATTTCGGATCAGAGGAACCGTCATGAATCAAATTTTGGTACAGCGCATGGAACTGAGGATCACATTGGTAAGCTTCTAGTAATTTCTGAACCCAAGTAGTTTCCACTGCTGATACATTAAGGTTATGCATTGAAGGGTCATCATGATTCATTCGTGACAAGGTGTCGGCAGCCTTATTTTCACAGCTAGCTTTAAATTCAACAAGGAAATCAAAGCCGAGAAGTTTGGAGATCCATTTCTACTGAGTAGGAGTACCTACGCGTTGTTCCACCAGATATTTTAAAGCCTGTTGGTCTGTACGAATTCTAAACCGTTGTCCCAATAGATAGGCACGCCATTTTTTGACAACAAGGACTAGAGCAAGAAGCTCCTTCTCATAGGTGGAGAGATGAAGGTTTTTGCCTTGTAATCCTTGGCTCAGATAAGCTATTGGGTGGCCCTCCTGCATAAGCATAGCACCAATGCCTTCACCAGAGGCATCACATTCAATCATAAAAGTCTTAAAAAAATCTAGGAGGCCTAGGACAGGAGGTGTTGAGAGGGCCTATTTGAGGTAGTCAAAAGCAGAAGTGGCAGTTTAGGTCCAATGAAAAGAATCTTTGCGCAGGAGTTTAGTCAAGGGCGTGGCAATGGTGACGTAAATTTTGATGAATTTCCGATAGTAACCTATGAGACTTAGGAAACCCAGAAGGGCACGGACCGATTTTGGATTGGGCCATTGAATTATGCAATAAATCTTTTTAGGATTAGCTTTGACGTCATGGAAAGATATTAGGTGACCTAGGTATTCAATCTCATGACAACCAAAATGACATTTAGATAATTTGGCATAAAGTTGATGAGATTGAAGAATCCAGAGAACAACATTGAGGTGGGAGATGTGTTCTTGAAGAGATTTGCTATAAATCAAAATGTCGTAAAAAAAAACCAAAACAAATTTTTTCAAATAGGGGCGAAAAATATCGTTCATGAGACTTTGAAAAGTAGATGGGGCATTAGTGAGTCCAAACGGCATGACCAAAAATTCATAATGCCCTTGGTGAGTGTGGAAAGCCGTCTTGGAACATCCTCGGGTGCGACCAAAATTTGGTGATACCCGGAACGAAGATCGAGTTTAGAGAAAATCATAGCCCCATATAATTCATCCAAGAGTTCATCAATAAGAGGAATTGGATACTTATCTTTTATTGTGACTTTGTTGAGAGCGCGATAGTCGACACACATGCGCCAACTCCCATCGGCCTTGTGTACAAGTAGGATCGGAGAAGAATAAGGACTTTGGCTTGGTCGAATTATGCCCCTGCTCAACATTTTAGATATCAATTTCTCAATCTCACCCTTTTGGTAATAGGGATACCGATAAGGCTGTGAGCTAATAGGACCAGCCCCATCAAACAGCCGGATTTTGTGGTCCTGGCTTCGATGTGGAGGTAAACCAGTGGGTTCTTGAAAGACGTTAGCATGAGTAGAAAGCAACGGTTGAAGGGCAAGGGGCACCTCAGAAATTGATGTGGCAGAATCGGCTTGGAAAGATGAACCAGCAAGCCTTTTGTGTGTGGACCTGAATGGAAGCAGAAGTCATGCAACTCCATCAGTGTAGGCGCAGATGGGCTCAATCCCTGCAAAAGAATTGGAGTATTGTGCCAAGTAAAGCCCATAGTAAGCTTAGCAAAATCCCATATCATAGGCCCAATGGTGCATAACCAATTGACGCCGAGAACCAAATCACAGCCTCCCAACGTAAGCAAGTAGAGAGTAGTGAAGAACTTGTGATTGTGAAGAGAAAAAGGAACGGATACACAGCAGCCTAAACGAGGAAGGCAATTGCCATTGGCCACCATCATCGACAAGTGAGGTCTGTTCGTGATGGGCAGATTTGCACTGGCAGCGACCTTGGGATCGATGAAACAGTGTGTGCTACTGGTATCGATAAGCACCATGACTTGCTAAGAGCCCACCTGGCCAAGTAAGCGCATAGTGCGAGGAGCAAGAGCACCAAAAATTGCGTGTAAGGAAATCTCAACCTTGCCATTTGGTGATAAGGGAATCGAACTGTCAGTATCCTCCATGGTAATTGTAGGTGGGTCTGGATCTCCAGGTGAGTCATAATCTTCCAATTCTTCTAGCAAAAACACTCTGGGTGTCTTGTAACGATGCCCAGGGGACCATTTATCTTCACAATAATAACAGAGACCTCTTTCACGTGGTTCCCGCATTTGAGCTGAAGAAATACGCTGAATGGGTAAATTGGGTCATGTTGGAGATGGTAGAAGTTGTCGATTAGGAAGTGGTGGAGGTGCAGGTAATGGAGAAGGTGTATATGGAAGAGGGGAACGGTAAGAAGGGAGTCTAGAAAAGGTAGTGGGTTGTTGGGCTGAATTTGTAGGAGATGTGATAAAATTAGGCCGAGTATATGGGGAACGCCTGCATACTTCTTCTTCATAAATTCTAGCCAGGCCAAATGCAGTAGGTAAATCAGATGGTTTAAACATAGTGATCATGGTGCGGATGTCATCTTTGAGTCCACCTATGAAAGTGCTGACCCGAAAATCTTCAGTAAGGTTGGTGATGCGATTTGAAAGTAATTCAAAGTGGGACTGATAGTCTTCAACTGTAGAGGTTTGCCAAAGCTTTGTAAATTCAGCTACTGGATCATCAAACGGAGTAGGTGCAAATCACAGTTGAAGGGCATCGAAAAATGCATCCCAAGTCTATACCAGATGTGCTTCCTCCAACCATTCAAACCAAGTAAGTGTCTTTCCTTCCATGTGAAAGGATGCCAATTGGAGTTTTTGTGGGTTGGGTATTTTGTAAAAGGCAAAGAATTGTTTTGCACGGAAAATCCAACCAGTGGGGTCGGAGCCGTCAAACTTTGGGAAATCTAACCGCATGGCACGGCCTTGAATTCCAATTGGTGTTTCAAAGAGTGGGTTGTGATGGTTTAGGGGTGGGGTGGGTGGGTTACTGCTGTCAGTGTCATTGGACTTCGGAGGAGTGAGTAGGTGAGTCAAGGATTAGGTTAAGGTATTGTAACTGGTGGCTAAACTCGCGACTTGTTGAATAATTTCCTCCAACAATTGCTGCTGTTTGTTCTGAGCTTGGGATAATTGGGTCTGGTTATCACGAATTGAAGCATTTTCGACTTGCAATTGAGAAAGTGCCTCCGAAAGTTGAGACAGACGAGTTCCATCAGCCATGGAGTCGTACTGGCTCCTGATACCACTGTCAGGTATCCTGCAATTAGAATCAGGCTCTTCGAGGGGCCAACCTCCAGTATACGAGTAATGGACTCAAGGAAAATGGATATATCATTAATCAATCGGAATTACAATATATAGACCTTGGACTTAACTGCTTGTAACAACCAGAAGAAGATAATGGCCTAATGGCCCAAGAAATACGGGAAATGATAATAGAACGTAATAGTAGCCTAACGACCCACGACATAATAACGATAATGGACTGAGTCAAACACCAGACTCTTGACTCCTTTAGACTCTTAAATAAATGGGAAAGTGCAAGTAGATAACCATAGGATGAATTGGACGGTTGGGATTGGTGGACGTGAATGGTCACATGATAGTCTTCTTCGAATGGACAGACTTGGTCTTCCTTATCTGCGCATTTCTTAAGCTGTCCCAGGTATATTTTGTTTTGGTATCTATCTAGTTTTGATACGTTACTTGTCGTTGTTTTGGCTATCTTTGTTTTGCAGGGTTTTTGGTTTCTGGTGGGGTCTTGTTTTAGGGCTTGTTTTATGTTATGGATGGGATCGTTTGTATTTGGTTTGGAGTTTGTAGCTTGTTTACGTTTCGTAAGTTTTGACGCCTGAGTTTGGTCTTCTTGATATATTTTGTATCCCCACGTGTACTTTTTGTCACCACGGTTTTCCTCCGCCACAAGTGAGGGCTATCAATAAATTTGGGACGGAATTGTTATGTGGGTGGCTACCGGCTCTTTTTTAAATTAAAAATAAAAAAAATACTTTAATTTTAGATATAGATAATATNCTTTGAAAATATTAAAGATGATTGATTGTCATCTTTCACATGTGCATGTTTTATTTGAATATTTTCAAAAGTGATTGATGCTTTTCTTGACTTATGCAAAAGGAAGATGCCTTTGTTTGAAAATTTTGAAAAGTAAAGTGTGCTCCTTTTGTCATATGCAAAAAGTAAAAGATTAGGTTTGAATTTTTTGAAAAGTAAAGTGTGCTCATTTTGTCACATGCAAAAAGTAAAAAGATTAGGTTTGAAATTTTTGAAAAATGAATGATGATGTCTTTGACATGTGAATCTTTTTAAATTTGAATATGAAGTCTCATATGCCTATAAATAGATCATTTGAGAGCTTCACATTCACAACACCAAGAGCATACAACTCTCATTCAAAGCTTTCATTCTCTCTTCTCTAAGCATTGAGCCTTAATCCTTTTTCATTTTGAGAGATATAGGTTGTGCTGTATTGTTCTTATTTCACTCATTGAGGAGTGTTTTCTGATATTCTACCCACTATCAATTCTTGTATCAGTAAAAGGGTGTGTACAACCCTTGTGCGTGTAGAAAGTGTTCTACACAGGGAATCGTTGAATCACCACGTGTAAGGTGATTGCAAGTGTAGAGGGTGTTCTACACGGATCCTTTGTAGCGGTGTTGTTCAAAGGTGTAATAGGTTTTTACCTCCACCTGAAGGAGGTTGAATAGTGAATTCGGGGATCCTCAAGGGGTAGCTTGAGGCGAGGACGTAGGCAGTGGGGCCGAACCTCGTTAACATACTGAGTTTGATTCTCTCTTACCCTTACTCTTTATATTTATTGCTATTTCGTATTTTGTTTATATTTGATATTGTATATTTGATTTATAATTGTTATTTTTTTTAAATACAACTCAATTCACCCCCCCTCTTGTGTTAGTCATCTGGGCAACACTAATTCTATACTTTATTAATTAAAATCCATCGAATGAGAATTTGGCATGTGAGAAGAAGTATTAAAATATAAAATAAATAATTAAATCTATCTCTTTCTACCAGTTTAAGCTTTTAGAAAAAAGAAGAGAGGTGTTATAGTTACAAATAGATCCCACAAAAGTAAACATATTGGCATGTTTTATATGATATGTTAAATATACTTTATAATAAAAGTAATTTTATAATTTAATATAAAAATAGTTTTACAATCTAATATATATCATATTAAATCATATTAATTTGTGAATTTATTTTTATAAAATTTCGATTAATGCATTTCTCAAAAAAAAAGAAAAAAGAAAGAAAGAAAAGCAGTGACTGGCAATAAACGCTGCCCGGCCCGCTAGCATGATCGTTGCCGCAAATGCTTTCAACAAAAGAATCGGAAACCATCTTCTTGTATTTCTCTCTCCAATAAAAAGTCAAGCTCTGAGGTTTGTCCTTGCACATATCCTGGGGTGTTACAAAACAAAAAGAACAAAACAGAAGGAACATTTTCTATTTGATGCAAATGCTTTCATCCGTCCAACCATTTTGATGTATTTCATATTTTTATCCAAGAAAAAGTCAAGCTTTAATTTTTGGGTGGTGCTAGTGTGGCGCTAGCTTTGATTAACTGGGCGTGCCACAGATACATACAAATTTCACTTTTTATTTTTTTTTTCTTTTATTTTTTACATTTTTTTAACATATTTAAATATTTTTAAAAAATAATAAAAATACACCAATACACTAAAAGTCAATTCCTTAACCATTAAATAAAGACAAAAAATTTTAATACATGAACAGTCAAAATAAGAAGACAAACTCATAGGACATATCAACATTTTCCTTAATTTTTTATTATCACATAAACTGAGTAGAGAAAAAGAAAACAAAAGTCAGCTAGAATTTTTCATATCATTAGGTTACTCAAACAAGCCCTTAGTACTCCCCATGTACTTGAGTATTTATCAATTTTAGGTGTCTGTAAAACCAGAATGTACCTAGTGTGTTAATTAATATTAGTCCATAACCATCAAAGAGCCTCATTAGAGCACTGCTCATGGCTTAATGATGTCTGTCTACAAACCCTAATAATCTTCACCATGATACCAAGCCGACTCGAGTCTCGGGCACATCAATAGTTATTTGTGGTAAATCACCAACGTATTAATATGACTAGGTAGAAAAGTAACATTAGATAGGCGGAAACAAATTAGATAATACCAACTTCATAAAAAGTCAACTCATATATTATAGTATAGATTGTTCTATGGTAATGGGATTAACACCACTACAAGTGAAATTGTTCATGGTTCTCTAATACATTAATGGGTATAGTTGGTATAGGCTCTTCCCAATCAAGAGGGATTTTAATGGCATTCTCCCTTCCACCTTGATTTGCAAGCCACTCATAAGCTAAGGCTGTGTTTGGGTAATGGAGTGATCTCTATTAATATTTAATATTTTATCATTAATTTTTTTCTTACTTTTTATTATTATTTACTACTATTTAATATTTTATTATAATTTTTTAATCATATTTTTATTATTATTTACAAATCATTTCACTATTTAAATGAAGCTAAATCCTCATGCCTCATGTACTAGTACTTAATTTTTGGAGAGACGAGCCACTCATTGAAAGTAAAAGGGTTTGCAAATATGAAATAAATGAGTCTGTAACAAGCAAATTCACTGCTGGTCAGTTGGGTCCACTGCAAGTCATCTAGAGATGTGAAAGTTAAGTAATTATCCCCCACTTTTATATATTCTTTAGTAATAATAATTAATAATAGATATAACTAAGCCTAATAATAACTGAACTGTAGTTTAAAGGAATCCTACTCATGATGCACTACAATAAATTTGGCTTTTACCGGAAAGCAAAAATAGCCACAAAACACATTAAAATTGTCGAGATAATTTATTTTTGGATAAATTTTACTTGCCGGACAGTTGTCGTAATTGTCTAGCACCAATTGCGATTTATCGGCTGATTTTTTGACTTAGTTGGAAAAGCTTTTTTGCGGCTCTATTTTGTCACCGGTAAGAACATGACTTTTTACATTGAATAATGATTGCTGCCAAAAAGCTTTTCCGTAAAATACTCAAGCTGGAATTGGTTTGTTGCATCAAGTGATTATCGCCGGTAAAAATTATTGTTGGCAACAAAATTTTTTCACGGCTATAAGAGCAACGCTGCAACAAATTTGTGTGACGAGATAAAGTTGCCGCACAAAAATGTCTCCAATAGTTTTTGTGACTTTTATGGCAGTGAAACTTCGTTGCAACTTTGTTTGACATACGGTATTTAGTCGCCACTAAAAGCATTTAGCAATCATTTTTCACGTTGAAGTAATCTTTTAGCGGTGAGAGAGTATCGCCGTGAAAGTATTCTTACGGCGACTTAAACTCGCTAGTAATAGACTCTTAACTAGCACAAAAAATATTTTGCTGCTAAAGAGTTTTCACAATGATTTATACTGAGTTTTTTTGGAAATGATCTCATTACCCAAATGAAGCTAAATCCTCAAGCCTCATGTACTAGTATTTTTGGAGAGACGAGCCACTCATTGAAAGTAAAAGGTCTTGCAAATATGAGAAAAGTGAAGCTGTAACAAGCAAATTCACTACTGGTCAGTTGGGTCAACTACAAGTCATCTAGAGATGAGTTATGAAAATTAAGTAATTATCCTCTAATTTTATATATTCTTTAGTAATAATAATAATAATAATAATAATAATAATAATAATAATAATAGATATAACTAGGCCTAATACTAACTGAACTCTGGTCCAAAGGAATCCTAATCATGACGCACTACATGAAATTTGGCTTTTATTGATGAGTAAAAGTAGTCGCAAAACGCATTAAAATCGTTAAGATAACTTATTTTTTGCTAAGTTTTACTCTCCAGACAGTTGTTGCAATTGTCTATCGCCAATTGCAATTTCTCGGCTGATTTTTTGACTTAATCATAAAAGCATTTTTGCGGTGCTAATTTACTGCCAAAAATGGTATTAAAAAAATCGCCGATGAAGTTATGCACACATACTTAATTTTGTTGCCAGTAAGAATATGACCATCGAATAATGATCGCATGCAGCCAAAAGCCTTTCTCGTAAAATACTCTAGCTGGAATTGGTTTGTTGCTTCATGTGATTATCGCCGGTAAAAGTTACAGTTGCCAACAAAATTCTATAAGAGCATTATAGCCGTAAAAGTCACTGCTATATGAGCAATGCCGCAATAAATATGTGCAGTGAGATAAAGTCGTCGGACAAAAACTTTTCTGATAGTTTTTATGACTTTTACGGCGTTGGAGCTTAGTTGCAACTTCTTTTTACCGACTGTATTTAGCCGCTGCTAAAAGCATTTAGCAATCATTTTTCAAGCTGAAGTAATCTTCTTGCGACGAGATAGTATCGCCATGACTTACGGTGTTTTGAACTCTCCACTTGTAGACTCTTATAACTAGCACGAAAAATATGTGGCGAGAAAAATGCTCCGCTAAAGAGTTTTTGCGACTATTTATACTAGGCTTGTTTTTGTTGCAAAAAATACAACATCTACCATTTTGCGACCAAAACTTTGTTGCTGGAAAAATTAAAGTACATTATGTTCTTTATATAAAGTCTGCCCATTCCTTATAAATAGTACTTTCCAATCAATTGGTAAACAATAATGTTACCACATTAATTCAAATTGGCATATTCCCCGGCCTGCTTTCAATATAAACAATAATAAAGAGTACTTTGGTTTTGATGAAGGCAATACTCAACGTGCATTGAAAATTCTATGGTCTAATATCCGATATGGTATTCACGCACCATTCACATAGTAAGATTCATCAAATATCCAAAATACACCAAGGCCAGTTTCTTCTAAGTTATACACATGCCAACATTATAGTTAAATTCGAAAAGATTTAAATTAATGCCATTCTTTCTAACCAGTGTTCCTAAGAGCAAGTCTTTATGAATGGCATTGATCTCAAGCCTTGGCAAACTGGAAAGGTTCTTCATGATCTCTTGTCAAACCATCAATCTGATCTTTACACCTTCTTAAAGTCCTATAGATATATAAACAGTAACATTGATTATCTCAATCAATAATAATGGTATGTAATCAATCATTTCCTACTTATTTTTGTGGTTCTGCTTCAATATTTGTGATGTAAACAGTTGTAATCATCTTCTTACATTTGAGTTAGGCTAAATCATGAAGGATATAGAAACTCACATTCATAAAAGTATAGAGTAAAAGTAATAGACAATCAAGAACTACTTTTGCACATCAGTCTAGTTACAATTAATGAAAATTTCCAATAAAATCATCTAGTTACAATTCATGGAAATTCCCAATAAAATTATCCACTTATTATTTAGGGAAAGAGAAATGATATTTATCATTCTAGAGTATGCAAGTTTTGTTACCTTTGAAAAAAAAAAGTAAATTTGGGAGCCATATAGAAAAAAATTATTTTTTTAGTAATATGTTTCATTTTTTTCAAAACAAATGCACGGTGCTTACATACTTTAGAACTATATCTAACTTTACTCTTATAGAAATTTTAGTCAAGGTAGAAACAATTATTACTTAAATTCAAAGAATCAAGTAAGAGGTCATGCTCAAAGCTATAGAAATTTGATCTTCTAAGGGAGGGAGATTAGATTCTGTTTAGACACTTAGAATATCTTAATATATTTGTGAACAGTGGCAAAATGGTTTAAATTAAAATATTTTATTAGATTTTGGTAGGGGTGTTGAACCGGATCCGGATCCGGATATCCGGCCATAACCGGATCTGGATCCGGGTTCTAAAAACCGGGCGGTTATCCGCCCGGATTAATCCGGATTCCAATCCGGGCGGATAACCGGGTTATATCCGGATATCCGGATTATAACCGGATATCCCCCTTTTTGCAAAATTTTACATTAAAACCCGGATATCCGGGTTATAACCGGGTTTAATCCGGGTTTTTTTTCAAAGGCTTTAAAAACTCCAAAAAAAAATATATAGCACTTAAAAATAAAAATAAAAAATCTGATATCTTGTTTCAATTGCCCAATTTGTTTTAAAAAATAATTTAAACACTTTTTATAAGTTTTTTTTTTAAAAAAAAAAGTAAATTAAAGAATAAAATTAATAAAAATGCAAAATAAATAATATTTTTGTTTACATCTCCATGCAAAACATAAATTTACAAATAACAAAATAAATAATAATACATCACAACTAATTAAACTAATACAATGCTACTAACTCTTCACATCTTGAAAATTGAAAATGGAATTGAGGAACCAATCTTCCAAGAAGGTTTCTTAGCCTTGAGTCTTGACCTGGGCAAAGTTTCTGAACAAAGTAAAAAACAAAAACAACACTCCTTAGAAAATAACCTTAAAAAACTATATTCAAATAACATTTAAATCTACCTATTCACTTTCACAAACCACAATACATAACATATTTCAAAAATCTGTTATCCAAAATTACCAATCTACATTCACAGAACCAATAAAAAATCATCTCAAAACTTTTTTTCAAAAAATATCAAACATTCTCAAAATTTTACTCATCCAAACAAGCATAAGCTTACAGCAAGCTTTTGGATATAAATGGACATGAATCTTGGCCCAAGACCCAATACCCTTGCTTCTGAGAATAACATCTGCAAAACAGAAGAGGCCAAACATGAATCACTAAGCAAGTACTCAAATAATCAGGTAACAAAGACAACAAAGAACAATACTCAAATGGCCTAACCACCACAGAACTAACCCATTTTGAAAGTATTTAGCCACAGAACTAACCCACAGAATTTTACCAGTTAGACTTCAAACTTCTAATTGATGACACTTCAAGATTGAATTATCAAACTATCAAGTCTACTTGAGCTATGCCTATTATTATCAATAAAAAATTGATTTCTTTCACCTTGATCTGGTAAATGGATGGCCTGTAATCAACAAATTAAGAAGTAAATCATATAGACATATGATACAGAGTGCCTATAAACAGCAATCTGCTTGAGTAACAAAATAGTTGTTAGGTATAAAAAAAATCACAAAATATGAGAATACCCTTTTGCCTATATTTATCCAAAAGGGAACTACTAGCTACCCAATTGTATGTCGCAGCAGGGATTTTAATAGCACCCATTCTCCAATAAAAGTACAAAACAACCAGATTTCATAGACAAAAGGCAAAGTCCCCAAAAGTTTCCTTTTTGCTTTCTAGATCAAATTGGCCAAACCATACATATACAGTCACTACTCGCCTCAGAATAAGACACATTCTACAAATGTCAAAAACAGAAAGTGGGGAAAAAAAAAAAGCCTTCTTTCTGTGTTACAAACAGAAAAGAGAACTAAAAAGATTTTTTTTTATAAGTAGAAAAGAGAACTAAAAAGATAAGCCTGGACATTGGCCTAAAAATCATCACTCCCAACCGTGGATGTGGTCTATAATGGCCAACCAGATGATCCACATTGAATCTGAATCAGGGAATTGATAAAAAAAACTAACATAAAAATATTCGAACATATAGACAGGATGAACTTCAACCCAATATGCAAAATTAAACAGATGTTTTAGTTAATTCAGGGATTAAAATAATCCATCACAGTCATAAATAGTTTTAAAACTTATCAATTTCACTTTTTATAGAGCAATAATTATGATGAGCATGAATAAATGAAAGTGAATGGACGGCGACCCGAACACAGTTGGGAAGGAGTCAACATCCAGAGTTACGAAGACCCTTTACTACAAAGCCGGCAAAAATCTCGATCAAATATGAAAACCCTAGCTCAGTTCCCACTACTTCGAAAAGGCTCTCTCCCTAGGGTTTCGGACTCGCCCAAAATAAAAACCATAAGCTTCAAAAAATACTAAATCCAGAAAATCAAACACAAAACCAAACATAAGTGAAAATCAAATTACAAACCCAGAAAAAAATACCTTAGATTTCAAACCGAGCGAGAGAGAAAGACAGAGAGAGAGAGAGAGAGAGAGAGAGAGATTAAAATACCTTAGATTTCAAGAGAGAGAGACGGATTTGCAATTGCCACGGGCCTAGGGTTGAGAACTTGAGCGACGAGTGAATCTGTGAGAGAAGACGAGTGTGAGTGACTGAGAGAAGACGAGAGCTGAATTTCGTTTGAGGGAGAGCTGAATTTCGTTTGGTGGAAAAAGAATTAATGAACCGGGTGTAATACCCGGTTACGGATTACCGGTTTATAAAACCGGATCCGTAACCGGATCCGGTTTTATAATAACCGCCTGGGTGTAATCCGGGCGGATAACCGACCGGATTCATCTGGATCCGGAAAAAATCCAGTCTGGATGCACACCCTTAAATAAAATATTGAATAGTAATACAATTTTTTTTTATAGAAATAAAAAACTTTATTCATAGTTGAAAACTCAGTTACGTCATACAATTAGAATTTAGACCAAACAATTTATGAAATTCAAGCTGGAACTAAATTTCGGTTCCACCAAACTGAAATGTCTTCAAGACTCCATGCATGCTTTGCCAATTTGTGTGCTACTTTATTTGTTGTACGATTGTATACTAAATTGAGCATCTTGGAATCATCCTCATTAGCTCCTTAACATCATAGAATAGATTTCCTAGTAAAGACAAGTTCTGGCCAGTGGCAAGTAATTTATTAACAACAAGGAGTGAGTCACTTTCCACCACTAGATCATGTAAACCCATGGGGACACATAGTTGTAATCCCCTTAAAATGGCTAGCAACTCGATTTCCATTAGATCATTCACCTCAACTTCCTTTCTACTCGCAACCATGAGAACCTTTCCTCTGCCATCTCTCAGAATAACCTTATATCCTAACACTAATCATTAAAAATGACTCTATCAACATTCAAATTCACAGTTCCTGTAGATGGTGACAACCAACCAAAAAAAATGTATTTGGACTGAGTCGTTCCCTTCTTTGCTACATTATGCTGCTTGTATAAAGATAATGCATGATTCATCACTTGATTAGGATGAAGACTCTTCCCTTTAAATACTTTTTTTTTCTTCTATATCAAAAACCCCAGGCAATGAGAAAGAATTTGTCCAGGTCATCTTTAATTCCTTTGGTGTGAACCTTCTGTGCTAAGCTTATAACATCATAACACTCCTCTGGTTGTAACAAGTAATGGAACTGCTTACTCCAGCTTAGTCTTATAAAAGGACAGTAGAAAAGAGCATGGGAAACATCTTCAGAGACCTCATTGCAAAAAGGATATTGATCTTCCATAAGAACCTTTCTATGCATTAGATTCTTCTTGGTGGGAATCCCATTTCTGCATATTCTCCATGCAAACACCTTAACTCGGTTTGGAACTAGTAGTTTCTACAATTGTTTCCATATAGCTTTGTTCCCTCTACACTTGAACAGTCCCCTTCATTAGTTGATCTTCTTGTAGCACGGAAAAATTTGTAAGCACTCTTAACACTGAAAATTTCACTCTTTTCATGTTCCCATACTAATCTGTCTTCTCTATTGTCTTGTCCAAGTTGAATCTTCAGCACTTCAGCTACTTCTCTTAGTGGTAATACTTTCCTTGCTCAACATTCCACCATTTTGTATTTGCATCAATAAGGCTTTCTACTTTATCATCTTCCTGAAAATTAGATTGATTTTGAAACCTTGAGATGAGTCTATATTCAGGTAGCTAGAAATCAGTTCAAATATTAATTGATTTGCCATTACCAACCCTTCATCAATACTTTGCCTCCCAAATGCCCCTCCAAGCATGTGATGGAGTTGGGCCCAATTTCGACTTCCAGAAAGTAGTATGGGGGAAATACTTAGCTTTATATATCTTGTGCAATAGAGAATCCTTCTCTTAAAGGACCCTCCATCCTTGCTTGGCCAAAAATGCCAAATTGAAAGTCTACAAATCCTTAAAGCCCGTGCCTCCCATTGATTTTGTTGCACACATTTTCTCCCAACTTACCAATCTAATTTTGTTCTCCTCTTTCCTTTGGCCCTACCAAAATTTTGCCATCATATTTTCTAGCGCAGAACTAGGGGTGAGATTCGACCGCTCCAAACCGGAGAAACCGACTGAACCAGCCACTTTTTGACCAGTCCGGATCAGACTAAATTGAGTCTGGTCCGGTCCGGTTCAATTTTTATAAACCGAATTCATTTAGTCTAATCCCGATCCAAGAGTTTTTCATCCCAGACCAGATCCAATGAAAATAAAAATATATATATTATTATTTTTATATATTATTTATATAAATAATTGTATATAATTAATTATTAATATACACAATATTACGTAAGTATTATATTTTTTAATGTATAACTATAATATAGAGTACTAGTATATATTAATAATTTTACAATTTATTATGTAATTTTTATTTAATAAGTCACATAATTTAATTTAGTATTTTAAATAATTTTTTTTTATTAATCAATTTTTTTTTTAAAAAAGGTTGGACCGAATGGATTGGACCAGACCAATAGCTACTAGTCTAGTCTGGTCCAGTCCCTAGGGGTGTTTGGTTTTGTTTGGTCCAAGGAAAATGATGGACTGAAAATTTCAGCCATCACCCCCCCGGGACTGGATTGGACCGTTCTCACCCCTACTCAGAACATAAACTCCTAGGGAGTTTGAAACAACTCAGTGTATGTTGGAACTACCATGACCACAACTTTAAGCAACACTTATTTTCCTTCTTGTGACATCAACTTCTCTTTCTAGCTCTGAAGTTTCCCCTAAACCTTATGCTTCAAGTTTGAAAAAGCATTGTGTTTTGCTCTACCAATCATTGGAGGGAGGCCCACATAATTGTCATATTGCTAGATAGTTTGCACCCCCCTACAACCATAATCTCTTCTTGTTGTTTGGTGCAAACATTTTTGCCGAAAACCATACAAGTATTTTCTGTATTCACTCTCTGACTAGAGACTTTTTCATAACACTTGACTAATATAAGCTTCTTTGGGTACTCTTAACTAAAATTTAGAGAGATTTAGTTTGCTTTTTTCTTGTAAGTAGGTTAGTAAACAAGCTATTTGACCCTTTGAGTGTGAATGATGCTCAAAACAATTTAAAAACGCCTACTTTTTATGACAATAAGAAAGGTTTCATAATGTTTAAACTTTAATCCGTTAATAAGTCAATGTAAATAGATTATTTCAATAAAATCTTCATTAGTAGCAGCATCTTTGCATATACTTGGCTCTTGAATACTTAGGGTTTTATTTATGAGTAATGTTAGATACAATTATGAGTTTTGTAATTACTGCACATTTTATTTGAAAAAGAGTTGAGTTCATTGTTAAAAGATTAATTTTCTCATGTAAGTCTTATATTTACTCATTTAAAATAAATACATGGCACTAGCATACTTTTCGACTGTAAATTTCATTCGAGCTCGATTTGTAAATTTAGTGGAAACCCCTTAATCAAAACTACAAAATGTAGTGGTTCCCAGGTATGTTCATATGTAAATCCTAGAGTGGATGCAAAACAATCCCCTCAGAGCATCCTTATTGGCTTGACTAAAGTTCAAAGATAGCTAAAATTTGGTTAATATATGCCAAAAAAACCCCACGTTGGATTGGGCATTGCTAAAAGAATTTGAATGTTAGCTACAATCATCCACCAAATATGAAAGACTAAAGAGCATTGGCTTAGCCATTGCCAAGTTCAAAGCTTGGCTAGAATCTTAACTTTTGGCTAGGTGAATCCACATTGGACAAGTCATCTTAAAGTCAAAATAATAATATAATATTATATATTTTAATAATATTTGACAATTTATTTTTTATATTTTGTAAATACACTTCATTTATTATTTAATAATTTTATTTTTTTGTCAATTTTGCAAATACACTTCATATATTTAATCATGTTGTAGTATTTAAATACAAGATGAGCTAAAGAAATGGTAACATCAATTGCCATTAAAATGTTCCCACTATACAATACAAACTTTCAATTAATGTCCTCCACTACAGCACTATGTTCAATTTGAAAGAAACTTTCAAATACAGTCAGACTTCTGGTGAAAGCTAATGGATATAGATATCTATCATACTTTTGGTAGGGGAAATGGAGCGGGATGGGTGCCAAATTTATCTTCGCACCAGCCAATGAGAAACGGCCACGTAGGCACTTCAGGAAAAATGAAGATGAGCCCGCATGCACTAAATGTGGCCTTCTTTCTCTACTCATTATTGAACAACCCTTCTTCTCTCCTCATGTTGTTGGCTCATTGAGGTTCCACCAAGTTACCAATAGAAGCCGCCACGCTCTTCCTCTATTGGTCTATCTCCATCTCCCTCTCATTTTTTCTCTTGCCGTGAAAGAATGCAATTGCTGAGTTCACAACTCATGGGCTCTATAACCAACTTGCATGAGGTTTTTACTAGTTGGATATCCATTGCGCCCTGCCATGGATTATGAGATAGAATGTGGCAGGTGAAGAAAATCATAGCGTTATCTACCAGGTTTACTAAATTTCTCCAAAAGTCTAATGCATTTCAAGTTTTCAATTGTTTATGCCAGATTGTTTTGAGATTTCCCGTAGAAAGCAAGGAAAAATGATTTTGGCATAATGGATCTAATTATGCTCTTGTGGTAAGTAAATTTAAGATCACTCATCATTAGTCTATCTGGTTATTTTCAAGACCATTATGCATTTACTCCGGCATGCTGAAGTTTGTGGTGGGTGTTGCACTACTGTAGTCATTGCTCATATACAATTTCCTATCAAATTTGCACCAATCCTATATTTTGTTTTGATTTTTGTAGATATTGGAAGACACCTTTGCTTCTCCAATGCAACGATTGCAAGGAAGTGCCCAACAAGAGAAAGATCTTGAGCCCCCCGTTCTATTATTGAAGGCACAGCAAATGCAACATATCCGTCTTCCCTTTTCTATGTTTAGCAGCCAACACTTCTGCTACTGACAAACCATGTTTCAGTACTTTTTTTTTTACTATTTTTTTAGGAAAACAGACTGAATTCCATTAGTAAGCATAAGAATATACAATATCTTAAATACAAGCTGGAATACCACAAAAGAAAATAGATTTGTCAATTAAACTATCTGCAACTTTAGCTAAATTGCCAATTGATTAACATCCCTTGGCACAAAATGAAATTCCCATTTTTGTAAGTTAGAGAGCAGGATCTGAATATCATGAATAAGATGCCCACATGAGGAGATGGGAGCTCGAGAGGGAGAGAAAGAAGAGGGCTAGGTTTGTCAATTCATGAACGCAGATGGGGGGTTGTAGGTGGGAGAGAAAGGAGGAGATGAGAGCTCGTTGAACGCAGAAGGAGGAGATGGAGCTCGTTGAATGAAGATGGGTCTTTCGAGGGGGTTGGGGGGTAAAGAAAGAAGGCAACATTTGGTGCATGTGGGCTCATCTTCATTATTTTTGGAGTGTCTACATGGCCGTTTCTCATTGCCTGGTGCGAGAATGAATTTGGCACCCATCCAACTCCAAGCTTTTCCCTTCTGGAAGATATCCTTAAGAAGCTTTTATCAAAAGCAATCCTAAGACAATGACACGACAATATAAATTTTTAATATCCTCTCAAAAATAAAAAGGAAGTATGAGATACTTAAACCAAGGCTACAACAAGGCTAAAGGCACAGCTCCTTGAAATACTTAAACCAAAACGAACAACAGAACATTCACACACCAAAATAGAACAACAGACCATTCATAGCTCCTTGATATATATTAACCCCAAATAACTTGCCCAATTTCACATTTCACAAACTGATAACCATTTCACATTTTACAAATTCATGCCCTCTTCATGCTCATTGCATACTCAAAATAAATACAAAGCAAAGCATTTAACCAGTAAAGAATCCAACCAGTTTAGGTTCTACTTAGTTGATTTTTTATTTTTATTTTTGCAACCTATGTTCTACACCTACATTATGAATTCAAAAGGATAATTATTCAATACAATAGAAATTCCATTTCTATTGCAAAATGTGAAATTTAGTCAAACTTTTTCTATAATGGATGCACTAATCCACACAGTATACACATGTGCGATTGCAAAATCCTAAATTCCTATAAATTATGAAAAACAACAATATAGCCACTTATCAACATGCAAAACACAATTTGAAGCAATGTTCTAATTTCAGCACTGCTAGAGAAAAAAAGCCTTCAAATCCAAAAGAAAATAACTAATCCATCATTCAGCATTGTGAATTTAACATAGAAAATGCACCATTTCTAGATAATGACACACATATTTTCATATATCACATAACTGAGATATGAGGGTGACAAGATTGCAGAGATATAAAAATCACAGAGAAAATGAAGGGAATAAATTGTGGTGGTGAAGTTTAGTTTTAGTGAGTAAAATGTACATAAGGGTAGGAAAAAAAAGAACCAATTTGCCGTATCTAAGAAGGGAAAATGGAAGAGTAGCTACATATCGAGAAAGAAGGATGGATCTGGCAAAGCTCGGTCGTGTTGCTAGGGTTTTTTGAGAGAAGCCACTACGAGAGTGGCAAAGCCACCACGAAGGCTCCGTTTAATCAATTATTGAAGAGAAAATGAGAGATTTTTGGGAATACATTAGAATCGAAACAAAAAATGAGAGAAGAGGGAGATGAGAGACTAAGAGAAAATGCGCAGAGAAGAGAGAGAGAAGAGAGAGGAAGAGTTACTGTTTGGCCTGGCCTAGAAGAAGCTCAGAGAATCCAACCAGTTCACGCGAGAGAAGAGGGTCAAATGAGGGAGAGATGAGGGCAACGAGGGAAGGGGGTCTGAAGGGTAAAGAATGAGGGAAAGAGAGAGGGTGATCCTGCTAAAAAGAATAAAATAATCAGATGAACCATCAATAGTAACTTGCCAACAATGAAGAGGCACCCTAATTTACTGTAACTCATATGTTGAACTTTCGAGCATTGGCTAGTCCAATGTGGATGTTTTTATTCACATATAGCCAAATTATAGAATTGCATTGGCACTTGGCTACTCCATTGCCAATACTCTAAGTAACTTCAACAAACATTAAAATAATACTTTCTCACTCCAAAATTTAATAAAAATAATAGTTCAAAAATTTTAAAATAATACTTTCTTAGTTCAAGAAATATAATTATTATTAATATTTAATTGGTCGAACTATAAAATGTGATAAAAATAAATTAAATAAAAAAATTATTAAATTAATAATATTTTATTATTATGTAGAGAGTAACTAGATAATGTAAATGAAATAAATAAATATAAATTTATGTGATATTAACTAAAATTTAAAGATGTAATCAATCGAAAGACAATGCTCTCAAACTAACTACCCAAGCCTTAGATACATCATCATCGATATATCACGAATGCATGCATGGTTCAGAAGACTGATTGGGCTTTGTAGGTAGTTCTATTATTATTATTATTATTATTGAAGTGGGTTCGTAGTCCTTGCCTTCTGTTTTACATTTATATATGGAGTGGGAATATTTAGGACTCGTGCACTTATACGGTTGAGATTAATGAGATGACATAAGATGAGATATTTTATTGAAAATTAAATAAAAACTTATTATAATATTAATTTTATTTTAAAACTTGAAAAAAAAATTAATTATTTATTATATTTTATATAAAAATTTGATAAAATTATAATAATTATATGAGATGAAATGAGATAACCTAGTTTAACTTTATATAACCAAGCTAGCCCTTAAGCTATTATGTGGGTCGAATCGACTTCGTTACCCTCAACAAATTTGATATCCGACATTTAACCAAAAATGATTTCCATTACCTCGGTGTTATATATATTGATAATAATATTCAGTCTCATGATTTTGCTATATCATTTTAACCGTTCGTATATTTTTTTATTTTTTATTTTTAATGATTAAAAAAGTGATTACTAGAGAATTTGTAGATTTTTTTAAAATATTAAAAAAATATTTAAAAGATAAAAGAAAAATAAGAAAGAAAGTGGAATTGCACTAGTATTAACTTTTAGAAGAAAAAAACATTAACGCATCACCCTAAAATAGTGGAATGAATAGTGGATTTTGTTTGAGTTTACACTTTCCCATTTGCAAAATTATGTGTTTGCCCTTGTTTGTATAATTACATTTTTATCCTCTCATTGTTAAAATACAATTAGAGTTTTCTAGTATTCTAATGATATTTAGAATATAATAGTAATAGTAATACTAATAAACTTACAAATCATCTAAATTGAATATTTTGATTTTTGAACTTTTGTAAATGATAAATTAAATACCAACTATGAACAAATGCATAAGTTAGAACTTAAAAACAATAATTGCATTTTGTCTAATAATTGTACAGTATGGTATCTTTGGGACTATAGGGATCAGTTAAGATCTTTACTAGAGGGCTTTGATTTTGATATACGGCATTTCTATAGAGAAGGTAATAAAATGGCGGATTCTTTAGCAAGATATGGAGTAAGGGGAGAAATTAAGGTCTTTTCGGAGTGGTCTCAGCTTCTTCGATTGACTAGGAGTGGTCTCAGCTTCTTATTTTAGAAGTCATTTTTGAAGTATATAGCTTACGTGGGTGGGAAAGTTTTAACTTTTTTGTGGGAGGATTGGTTTGTTTTATTTGAAAAGTTTTCCTTCACCATAAGTAGGGGTCAATAAGTTAATATAGAATGGAGGTTCCGTCTTCCTCTTTTTTAAAAAATGAAACTATTATTTGTCCAATGACTATGATTTATTTTTAAGAATTACTGTTAAAAATAATATGAAGATAATTCTAATTTTCTCAAATAATATTATATATGAAAAATACTATTATTTCTACATCTAAGAAGATATATAAAAAAATATCCTAAGTTATTAATTTGTTTTACAAAATTTCAGTAAACCAAAATCTTCAATTTAGATTATTTGTAATTTATTAATATTTCATTCATATTATTATTATATTCTTAATTAATATTAAAATAATAGAAGATTTAATTTTATTTTTAATGTGGAGGAAAAAAACATAATTGTACAAATGAGTACAAAACCCTAACTCAGAACTCAAACGAAAGTGACTTTTCCTGAGACTACAGCCTCTTTTATATAAACTAGTAGAATGAAAACGTCAAGGGACGTTTTCCCTAGTGGAGGCAAAATATAAACGTAAAACTTTTCTATGAAAGCAAATAATGGTATAAAAGAAAAACACAACAATTGTATTAAAAAAAAAAATTCATATATTTAAAAATATATTTAAACTTTCACTGATAGATGTAAGTCATAAAACAATAGAACTGTCAATGCAACATAAGTCTTGGGCATTTTCTTCAAGATAGAGAGAGATTACCCAACGCTTATTGACTATGGCAGTTTACTTCACAACATCTATAAATTGATCAATGGTGGGTGATGGCATGCACATTCTTTCAGCCCGCATTTTCATGCAAATTGCATTTTGTTCTGGACAGGAGAAGAAGGCGTCTATCTTCACTCATGTATGCTTTTGTGCCTTCAAATAGTCCCTATTCAGATTTTTCATTTGATTATAAGTTTCCTTTAGGCTACACAAGTGAAGGGTAAGACAAAGCTGCCCTCAAAGTACCTAAATTTAACGAAATAAAACCTCCTTTTTTTGAGAAAAGAAAAAAATACAATCAAACAAAACATCCTTTGTTTTCATACAGTTAAATTTTGAAGCAAACATCAACTACAACATACCTGCCCATAATTTAGAACTCCAGTAGCAGGGCTCAACTTAATGTTTCCATATCAACTAAGATGTCCTTGTTCAAAACACTCTCCTTTAGTGCATTTCGTCATGTACATCCTATCATGAATGAAAACTTTTTTTAGCCTACTTTAGGACTTAGATTCCCAAATACCTGAACATAATTACTAAAAACTGTATACTATATCCATTAGAGAGATCATATATGATGAATGAAAACAACCATATGATAAGAAATTATTTGAGTACTATTTTTTAGTCTATAGAGGAGAGATTCTTTAGCCATGAGTTGCTTTAAACCATATGGAAAATAGCACCCAAATAATCAAAAAGTAAACTGTGATCATATGAAAATCAAAAACTAAATTGTGATGTAAGATTGAAAGGGGAAAACAAATCAATTTTTTACTAAAAACAAAGAAAGATCGTTTTTGGTTTCAGTGGAAGGGGGAGGGTTTAAAATTTGGATCCTAATTTTTGACAAATGGGGTGTCATCATAATCCTGACAAGCCATCAAATATTCATTTTAGGCTCCCAAAGGTAACATCTTTGGTCATGACATTATTCCTTAGATTGCATGTATTCTCTTCTACGAACTTGAACTGCATGCTTCGCCTACAATGTTTTTCCTTTTTTCATTTCATTCGTAGCAAAACATAATAGAAATAAGCAATCCAATTACACAGGACCGATAGTGTATTTTACATCTCATTTCTACAATAGAAGCATGACATAACAAGCATTTTTAGTTGGAGCCAAAACCACTGCAATTTCTGATTTTCTTTTTCATTTCATGGTAAAACCAATGTAAAACTTGTTCACACAACTCAACTCATTTTCTGTCTTTTCACACATTAACGCAATGAAAACACCTAATGTGCATCCGGAAGGGATATCCACATACAGTGCATGTCATAAAGTCAAGAAGAACTTATTGTGGAGTGATGCATACACAATGTAGTCTACAACTTCCTGGATAAACATGACTCAGGCCTTACCTCTCACCATAGATCAGAAATTGTCTACTTATATCTTCGGATGCAAGGATCTACAAAATACACATATATATACAAGTTATAAAATAAAGGACCATGCTATATATATCTACACAGAAGAAGTATTCATAAAGAATTAAGCTAGAAACATCGGCTTTTCTATCGCAAATAAACAGCGCTTATGAACATTAAAACAGATAAAAACACACCAAAAAAAAAACTGAAAAAAGAACAAACACAATTATTTTACATGCAGATCAATAGAAATGATCCTCGTCTTCCTATAACCATGTTTTTGCGCCAAATTCAACATCAACTTCCATTGCTAAGGTATGGAGAAAACTTTCCTACATATAACATCAAAATCAACAAGGCCTCGGCGACCGCTTCTCTCTCTTCCACAGCCTAACCATCCAACATCTTGATTAAAAGACCAATGTAACCACATTCACCAATCTCAATCTCACCTTCCTTGAAAAGTTGAAGTTTCAAACTTTCATCCTCAGAGATCAAATTGCACAAACACCCAAGTCCTTTTTCATCTTCCATCACTTTCTGGCCCTTTTTTTTTTCTCAACAGCCAAACATAATTAATAACTCAAAAAGGAAAAAGAGATTGAACTGAATCTAACCTTCATGTAGGAGAGAAGCACTGCGATATTCCTTTGATTGATGGCCAAAACCGAAAATCCAAAACCCTAGCCTCCAGTCAGCAAAAGAAAAATAAAAGCAAACAATTGGAATTTTGGAAGAAAAGTAAGATGAAGAAAAAAATCGAAATGAGAAAAAAAAGGCTAAATTATATAAAAAAAAAAAAATCATTAAAATCATAAGAAAAGAATAACAAAAGAGAAGCTATTTTTCACCAGACTGTAAGCCACTTGCAATCACATGCGAAACCTCTGTTTCACAACTCGGAAATAGAGCTTGTGTTTCCGTGACCCAGACACTTGGACAAACACCCATGCCGAGCCCAGCCACCTGAGATCAAGCCACTGTACCCCGAACCAGTTGCCACCGCAACGCGGAAGAGAGACCAAGAACTCAACCGAGCATCGTTGCCCCGCCAGCCACACACACAACTCCATGGACCACCAATCAAGGTACCTCCACACAAACACAGCAACCATGAATTCTCCATGCACATCGGAAACAACCCTTGCCAACCTCAAGCAACCAGCCAGCCACTGTGAGCCTCACCTCGAACCATGTCGCTGCACCAAAAGATCCCCACGCATGACAGTTCCTTCGAGCACCACCTCTCCGAAAACAACCACAGAAGGTGACTCCAAAAGCCTCCCTTCAGCCAAGATCCGCCACACGTCTTCCCCGTAAGTCCCCTGTTACAAACTTTCTCCCTCTACTCTGTTATTCTCGGGTGGAGACCACGGTGCCATTTTCTCTTATGATTGGCGATTCAGTCTGACCACCCAGATTTGCCGTCGCACCTCCCTACTCCCTCGGTGAGCGTCACATGGTCTCTCTCTCTCACGCACCTCTCTGTACATTTCACAGACCTTTTGTGCAATGCCTTCAACCGCGTAAGACAGCACCCCACAAACCCTCGAAGTCTCTTAGTTTGACAAATTGGCATTACCTATACGCATGCACTGACCAACTAAAAGAAAGAGGAACTTCTATACGCATGCATTGATCCTGACCAACTGACAGAGGGGACACAACAGCAGGCTTTAGTACCAATGCAACCGGCGGAAATCACACAAAATAAATCACTGACATAATCCATCATTCACAGAGAAGCGAAAAATAAAAATTTAGACTGCACAATCAGGAAAATATTTCTATTATAAACACAATTTAAAGACTTTTGGACGGACAGTATACATAAAAAATGAAGGAAGGAGTGAAGACATGAAACGCACGTAAACGGAATTAGAATTTACTGTTCATTCTTGTAGCAATGGGATAGATGCTTATTATTATAGAAAGATA